>MU854324.1:0-343790 GCA_033296685.1 Parachaetomium inaequale
TGGAACTGGGTGGTTTGGAACAGAGAGGGTGCCAAATCAGGGAGAGTGAAAAATTCGATCGGTTGGTGGCCTGATCGGGAGGTGGGTGCACGGACTTATAACATGCGTTGGCTTCCCATAATACAGTGCATATAAAGCATAATTTCAACGCACACTGTTTCTTCCGAGAATTTTCTGTGCAAGTGGTCTCGATTCTTATCACAACCCTTCCAGCGAGTCTCACTTCCGGGTAACCTTCAACGACGTCCACTCAAGCCCGACAATCTCACACTCAAAACGAGAACTTGTTACACTAGGATCTAAGATATTTTTGCCCCACTACCAAAATCAGAAACCTCTGCATCATCCACCTACCTATCAGGTACCTAAGGTAACCACAGCCTCTGCCTCCCAAAGCGTATCGACCAAGCACAGTACTTCGGCAACATGTCGACCGAGGAGCGCGCCAACAAACGCAAGCTACAAGACGACGACCGGCCCCGCAAGAAGCAAAAGAAGCAGAAGAAGGTCCGCGAAGACGAGGGCGACCTCGACGTCGAAGCAGGCCTGAACCGGGCCTTTGCGCGCATGGACGGCCAGCTCGTCGCCGACCACATCGCCCAGAAGACGCTTCGCTTCGGGACAGACCTGAGTCCCGTCGAGTTGGCCGACTTGTACATCTCGGGTGAGTGCTCACATCTGGCTGGTTTCGGCACTCCCGGTTTGTTGAGGGTAATGGGGTTAACAAACGGTGCAGCAAACTCCATCCGAGACAGCACGTCGTGGGAGAAGCCGCGGTCTCTGGAGAACTTGCCGGACTTCTTGGAGCAGTTTGCAGGGGAGTCGGAGAAGCTCGATCAGGCGCCTAAGAAAGCAGGGTCACCGCATACCCTCATCGTGGCGGGCGCCGGCCTTCGGGCGGCAGATCTTGTCAGGTATGAGCTTCGAGTCCTGAGACCCAGCTGGGGTATGCAGACTCTGCAGATGGGCTAACCACAGTCTACAGGGCGGTGAGGAAGTTTCAGACGAAGAAGAATTCCGTGGCGAAGCTGGTAAGGAAAAGCCACTCCCCTATCAACAGAACATTGCCGAAGCGCTAACGGGTCTCAGTTTGCAAAACACTTCAAGCTCGAAGAGCAGGTCTCGTTCCTCCAAAAGAGCCGCACCGGGATTGCAGTCGGCACGCCGCAGCGCCTGATCGACCTGATCGAGAATGGTACGGCTCAGCGTTCCCCACAGAATGCTCCCCCCTTTTACTAACCTGCTCTCAGATGCTCTGTCTCTCGACAACCTGAAGCGGATTATTGTGGACGCCTCGCACATTGACCAGAAAAAGCGAGGCATTGTGGACATGCGGGAAACGATGCTGCCGCTGGCGAAGCTGCTGTGCAGGGAGGCGTTGAAGGAGAGGTACGAGGATGAGACAGTCAAGCATATCGACTTGATCTTTTATTAGACGCCTGGGCTGGGGTTTCGCCAGCATACCTCTTTTCTTGTTTTGCCTAGATACCACGAGAATCCATGTTACAAGTTTTCTTTCCTCCTGAATCTGCACCGCTTCTGGCAGCTTGGTGCCCCCTTTCTGCCGTCCTGTCCCGAGCTCTGCACGTTCTTGGGTTCTTGTTCGAAGGACACAGAGACTTTTACCTACAGCGGAGTGGGCCGACCAAACCGGCATTCCTGGCATGGTGCGGGACCCGAGACAGTCCAAGTGGCCCCCTTAGACTAACCATCTAAGCTTCACACGTTACAGGCTGTGTGTCCTAAGCTCTCTCGACATCATTATCCTCATCCGCTCACGACAAGCCGAGAGGGGCCAATGCCATCCGCGGAGGCGGGCACAAGGCCGTGGATGGCGGCCGCACCTGAGAACAGAGGCGCGAATAAGGTGACGAGGAGCGATGAGACAAGCGAGGCATCACTTGCCTACATCACTTTGGGCACAGAGAGCAGGCAAGGCGAAAGATCGACAGAGAAGCATAATATGTATTCAATTATAGAGCTACCAAAACGAATTCTAGCCCAACCGGCACGGGTCACAAAGCCAGCTGAGCGAAGACTCGGCCCCGGTGTTGCTTTCTCCCGAGCAATGAGCACACTCGTCTTACGGAGGTTGTCATCAAAACCGGCAAGAGAGGCGCGTACCACAACGGGATAGACACAATCTCTGATCAAAGGTTCCTGCGTATCTGATAACCCTGTTAGTCAAGCGTCCCAAGACTGTGCAAAAGGCTATGGGGCGAGGACGATGGGGGTTGTCGTGTGTTCAGAATATGTAAGAATGACTATCATGTGTCCGCCAGATTTAGCCGCCCCGGCGAAAGGGGGCCATCTGAGCGGTATCAATCGCAAATTACGCTCATCATGACGACAGCGGTGGTGGTGAAGGTGCTTGGGATGTGGGAGGAAGGAATGAGAACGTACCCTTTGCGTGGTGGTGTGTTGCTGAGGGGCGAATGGCAGAGCGGAGGGAGTTCCTCTCGATCCCGGCAGCTGCCAGAAAGCCCCGACCTACCTTGTGTATCGATCGCATCACCGCAGCGAGTCCTGGTGGTGGAAAACGATTGATGAATTTGGATTCCTCGTTGGTGCGAGTGCTCTCGCTGCTGTGAAGCAGCCGCGAGGCGTACGCGATGCAGTCAACAGAGACTGCCACAGATTGTTTGGTGATGGTTGTGTTGAAAGGAAAATTTTATGCGGGCAAGATTTTTATGGTCGTTAAATTTCGGTGATGTGCTTATGTAAGCCCTCAATTGGTGGGGTCGGTGCTGTCGGTCCGCCAGCCCCGATCCGATTGCATCTCGAGGTCGGATCCATTCCCGCTCGTTTGCTTCCTCTTGGGTGCTGCGCTGAGCTTCGTACAACCGAACCATCGGGACCGGGATGGTGCCACGCTCGGCACCGCTTCCGATGGAGTGAGCACACTGACGCGGGAACATGTCCCGTTCTCAGATTCAACCGTCAATCGAAGAGCAACAGACAAGGATGGATGCCCTCCTCCAGGCTGCACGAGTTCCACGGCAGAGTCGGATCGGAATGGGATCGGGATTTTGAGCCCTGCATATGCAACTCAGATTCTCATTCGCCCTGTAACGACCGTATGCCTCCGACAAAGCCAAACAGCTTGGATGTGAGACAGGCCCTCCTCGACCGGGAGACCCCGAAATCAGAGTGAAGAAACGAAACTCCCAACTCCCACCCATATCAACGCCAAAATACACACCGAGAATACCTAATGTACACGTATCCCACGGACCATCACAAATATTTCTCGCCCCAATCCCCGAAACACCCCGCCCCAGAGACTAGCAGGCCGTCCTGCAGTATCCACAGAGCCTCCCCTCAAGAACCCAGACCTCCACCCCGTGACTAGCACACGTAGGGCAGCGGACACCGGGCATTGTCTGTCATCAATGTGTCAGCTATCTTTGTTTTGTCCCCCGATTCAGACTTCTCCGAACTGAGACAGGGTAAGGGGGGGGGGGGGGGGAAAGTAGGGGATGGGCCGCTAAGTGGATTTGTTGAACGAGGTGAGTGCGTGCTGCTTGAGGGATGTGGATGGGTCAGTTTACTTACCCCCGTCGTCGAAATCTTGGCTGGCTCGGGCATGGCGGTTTTGGTGGGTGGCGGTTCAAGGAACAAGATCGTGTGTTTGCGTGTGTCTGTGTGTGCCTTGATAATGCTCCGGAGTTGAGGGTGGTGACGCCTAGGTAGTGGGAAGCCCTGAGTGGACGGACGCTCGAGGCAAAATGGAAACCTCAGCCGACGTTGATATGTTGGAAGGGATTTGTCTTTGTCAAAGCCGCGAACCTGAACTGCTAATTTGGATGTAGTCCCGAGAGATTGGCAGAACCAGGACGTGAAAGGAGGCCCATGTATTTATAACCGCTAGCTTCGCGGCCAATACCCCTTCAACCCCCAACCACAAACAGAAGGTCGAGAACGATCGTTTCTCGGCTGCTGTGCCTGCTACGTCTGTCACCTATCGGAAGCGGGTAGGGTGTGGAAGGGACACCAACCGCACCAGCTCCCGACACGTAAAAGCTCCCGACACGTAAAAGCTCCCGACACGTAAAAGCTCCCGATTCAGGGTCCAGTACTTTCCGACTTGTCATCAACTAGATTTTCAACGGTCAAACGGGGGAGTGGTAGACTCTGCAGAGGGCCCAGATTTAAGGCAAACGGTAAGCCGTTAACGCTAGGGCAAGACACTAACAACTAAGGACAAAGAACGAGCCGCCAACCTACCCGAGAAAAAACGACAAGTCTCAAAACAGACCGTCACCTCGGGCTTTGTTCGCTCTATGGCCCCAGCTCCCTCCCTAACCCCTATAGTAAAGTCCCCGTCATAACACAGTAACTCAACACCCGACGTAACCCAACCCCGAGATAGATGAGATCGACCCAGAAACCATCACCCCATCTCAGCATCAACGGTCCAGGCCAGTCCACGGATACAGTCCACAGCATGATCGGCCAAGCCAAAAGACGTCTCACATCGTAAGACCAAGCCGTGCGGCCGGTCCCAGCCTAGAAAACGGCCCAGGTGACACAGCGTTTGCTGTGGCTTCCTTTACCCCATCTGCCCATCCATCCCGTCCTTCCCGTCCGTCCATCACCTCATGCAACCGCCCGATGACACCCATCCCCATCCATACCCACACGCCACTGCACGGGCAAGAAATCGTCGCAACCCACACCAACCTCTCAGATATCCTCGATCCTTAAAGATGACGGAACCGATGCTTGGCATTGATCAGGGCGAGAAGCAGAGCAGAGCAAACGCAAACCGCCCCCCGCCAAAAACAACCAACCGACGACGATCACGACAAACAGGTGCCATCCAATAATATGCCCGAAACCGCGGGGTCGCCCCCGAGTCGGTAACCAGGCCCAACCAAACCAAACAGGCAACTCTCCTTCGTTTGAGGTATCGCGCCGACCGCCGTGAAGCTGGGCAAGGGACGGGAGGGATGCCCCTTTTTATAAGAGGTAGATAGGGTCATGGGCAAAAACAAGCCACAACATCAACGAGTGAGAACATAATGGTATATACGGAAAAAAAGAAGTCCGCTATATTGGGTATCCTGCGCAATCCAGCCAGCCAGCAAAAGCCCTCTGCTCTCCGCCCAAACTATGCATGACCGAAGAGAAACTAACCCAAAAAAAGCCCCAAAAAATAACAGCCCGGCCTGCAACCGTGATGGCGGCCTATCCAAGCCTCGATCGAGTATGTTGTTCTGTGAACCAAAAGCCCGCTTCGCTTCAATGTTGTCCACCTCCCACGGCGTGAACCGACCTTCCGTATACTGAAACCCCAAGAAAACCAGGCCCAACCTGAAATGTCCCATGCCGTGCCCCAAAAAGATGATGAACCAGAGACCGAAACCAAAAACCCAAAGCACCTGAAACAAGAGAAAGAAGAAAAGAGAAGGAAGAAAGAAGGAGAAAAGCCACTCCGCTAATAGATGGCAAACTCCCACGAGTCCAAGAAAAGCACCCCACCTCCCCCCTCAATCCTTCAACACCTTCTCGACCTTGACAAACAGCTTCCCGTCGCACGGCTCGCGCTTGGCCGGATGGAGGAGCTCAACACACCGATATCCCGGCCGCAGGCGATCGAGCCGCATACAAGCCCAGGCGACGACGTCGCCGTCGGCAACCTTGAATCTGTTGTTGTTATCCCATCGTTAGCCGCTGGTCTAGTAAGAAAGAAAAACAGATGTCAGAGGACGACTCACTTCACAAAACTGAGCTCCTCCACCACATTCTTGACCTCCAGAAAATCCAAACTCTTTGCGTCCCGCCCCCAGTCCGGATGCTCGGTCCGCGCGGCCGCCGTCTCCCGCACCTCCGACCGGTGCGGCCTGTCGACGTGCAGCTCGACCTTGACCCTGGGCCTGAACTTGCGGTCGCTGGTGATGCCGAACCCGCTGCTGCTCTTGCTGCGCCCCCCGTCGCCGGGCAGGGGCAGGAACTGGCCCGCCAGCACCGTGATGCGCAGGTCGAGGGTGCGCTGCTGCGGGACGCCCGTCAGCATGTTGCCGCCGCGCAGGGCCGACGGCTTGAGGATCCAGCCGTTGGTTCCCGCGAACATGGCGTCGTTGAGCATCATGCCCTCGTCGCTCGTTTGCCAGTTCATGGCCACCATCTGCACGCCGCGGCGCCAGTGGAAGCTCGGGTCCGGGTTGCTGCTGTCGAAGCGGGAGGCCTTAGGGTAGATGCGCATGAAGAAGTCGCGGTTGTGGGCGAGGATCTTGTGGATCTGGCACGTGTCTTCGGCCAGGGCCTCGAAACTGTCCTCGCTCAGGCTGAAGATGTGGCTGGGTGTCCGGCACGTGCCGAGGGAGTTCTCGTCGACGAAGTGCTCGCTGTGGGTGTAGATGGCCAGCTCGGCGAGCGCCTCGCAGATGGGCGGCTTGGCGTTGATGGCGGGGATGGAGATGCTCCGTCCTCTCTCGACTTCGCCCTCGACCCGGCTGTCGTCCAGGCGTTTCGCCTTGATCAGAATTTTGTTGAACAGCTCCTCCAGCCGAGGCTGCCGATGCCCGGGATGGCACTCGTCGAAGTGCTTGTCCAACAACAAGCCTTTCCACTCCTCCTTCATGATGTCCACCATGGCCTCTTGTTGTTCCTTGTCCGCGCCGACCTCGAGGCTGACGATGATCGGGAGGGGGTTCCTCTCAAAGGCGCTCTCTCGGATGGCCCGGCACACCTCCCGGAAGCCTACGGTGGAGGTCCTTGTGCCGTGGTGGGTGACAACCGGCTCGGCCCTTTGGTTCGATCTGGACGAGTCTCTCGATTTGTCGAGGCGGTCGCCCGGGTCCTTTGGGTCGAGCGTGGTGCCGCTTTCCCTGGGGTCTAATGGGGGGAAAGCTGTCTGGACGGCGCTCGGGCTCCGGCTATGATGTCGGCTCATTCTAGCGCTGAGCTCTCCGGCAAGACGGGGGAGGGAGCCAGACGACAAGTGTCGTTTGTGTCCTGTATTCGGCGACTTGGATGGCGTTCGGGGGACGGGCCCATTCCAGACGTCGATTTCAATGCAGCGGCATCCGTGCCTCAGCACCTGTAGCCTTGTCAGTAGCCCCTTGCAGACTGCAACCGGGTACGATACTCACAACACGGTAAGCCTCGGCCGAGCTCTTGGAGGACCATTGATTGCCTTCGAGGTAGGTATTGTGACTGCTGCTAATGAAGTAATTGCTGATTGGATGTGTTGCGTCGACTTGTTCCTTCTGCTTCTCTCCAGCAGCCTGCCAGGCCGCCTCGTTTTGGCTCCAGAGCCAGAAGAACTCGTCAAACTTGTACTCCTTCAACTTGGATGCCTTGGAGTCGTTGGAATCTAGGAAGATGTGTTCGACCCCCTGTGTCTCCCTCATAAAGGCATCGAGTCTCTCGCGTGACAGCAGCGTGTCGTCCTTGATGTCGTCGTAGACGTGGCGGACGTGCCTCTTGACGCACTCGTGGAAACTCGAGGTGATATCGACGCCGATGAGTGATTTGACATTGAAGGCGAGCGCTGCGAAGATGACCTCTCGCATGACATGTCTCCCATGGAGCGGCGAGCCGAGCCCGAAGGTGGCCGTCACGCGGCGCACGAAGTTCGACTTCTCCTCCCTGCGGAACTGCAGAAGATAGCGTGGTCAACCCCTGCCCTCTCCCAGACCCTACCAGAACTGTATATTTGCAGAAAACGTACCCTGAGACACATCGTTTTGGCGGGTAGGTGTCAATTGGCAAGTCAAGCTCGGTTTGGGACCGCAGCCTCGCGGTTGGGGTCGGGAGGTTGCTCCTCAAGACATTGGAGTTTGGAAGTCGGACGGGGGCCACGGGTGATACCTGACGCAAAGTCGGTGCGAGAGGATTTTGAGGTCAGACCAAGAGTGGTAGAAGGATGAGGGAGGAAGTCGTCAAGTTGCAAGTTGCAAGTTGCAAGAGGAGAACAGACCCGAGCATGTCTAAAATGCAGCAGCCCTGGAGCCGACAGGGGTGTCAGCAATACCGAGAGTGGTTCAGCGTGTTCAGCTGCTGGAGCGAAGCCCGGTCCCCGCAGAGGTCGGCTGCCGGCCAATCAATTTGTCACTGCAGACCGTTGCTAACGGCCCGGGGCTGTGGTTCGACAACAGCGCTCCAAGACAGCGGCCCGGGGCATGGAAGTGTCCTTCAGTCCTTCGAGATCGTCCATACATCGAACATCGACTGGCAAGACCGGGCAGGACTGTCGATTCCTCACCAATCCAGCTTCGCTCAGAATGCTCCCGAGAGCATCAAGTTCAAAAAGTTGCAGAAAATAGTGCCTAGACGGATGTGGGGATCAGGATTCTCATCTCATCTCGCCGTCCCATCTGCTGGAGAAGTTGCGATGAAAAGCAGGGCCCGGTTAGCGACTGCCTGCGGATACAGGGCTGTGCATGCACCGAAGTGGACCCCTCTCCAACTTCGCAGTCTCGACCGCTGCAGACGCCATCAGCCCTACCGCCGTCTCGCATGGAACCGGCAGCCCCGACCGAGACAAGTCAATGGCCTCGTGGCTGTGCAGCCAACTCGACCCCGTCTCGCGCAGTTTTGGACACACGACCACAGACGGGAGTCCGTCTCGCAGATAACGAGCCCTTCAATTTGCAGACCAGACCGTGCCATTTCACCAGGTCCAGTACATTGGCTCTCAAAAGTTCAAATGGAAAGTGATGAGCAATCACAGCTTGCCAGACCCGGCCGGGAAACAGACCCTCCTCCGGCCAACTCCTCAACCCATTTGTCATCGACGCCCAATTACACACAGCTGTACGGAGTCTCCGCAGCAGATGACCTTCTGCACGACCCTGGCCCCCAACTCACAGCCACACCGCCGGCACCGTCCGCGCCGCTGCAAGTCCAGCTCTGTTTCCCCAGACCCGGGAGACGCCACTCGCTAACGTTTCGTCTCTCTACCGAGCCCTCGTTAATATTCAATCAAGAACGTCACACAGCCTCCCCTTCCTCTCTTCTCTTTGCACCCCATAGAAGTATCGCCGACCCAAAGTGTAGACCTATGTAGAACGTCTTCTAAACTGCTAGCATTCCAACAACCCTGATCATAAGCCATGGGGTTGGACCGACGTACATAAAGAAGAGACCTGCCATGCTGAGACTCCCGACCACATCGCATGGTATCCGTCTAGACCCGCTTTCGACTCATCACTGCAAGCGGCTGTCAGCATCAATCACCGTCAGAGGAAGTAACAGACGGGAGTAACTAGGTACATGACGTAACAACAGGCTGATGAACCACAAAGTGATGAGGTGAGACTACACTGCACATCCGAGGCGAAGCCGAGCCGCCCGTCCCATCCCTCAATACTTAGTAGTACGCCGCCGGCCAGACATCCGCACACAGCCTTTCGACTCACATCTCACATCTCACATCTCACATCTCACACACCACACTTTCCAACTACCTACCTGGGTAGGTAGAACCTAGATCTCGATGGCATACATCTGACCACTTTGCTTGTATTGATGAATACATCCTCGAGCAGCACCTCCTCCATCTCTCTCCACAGTATTCTTTACCATTACGCATCACCCATTTTGACATGACTTTGTATCTCGAGCTGTGGGCTTAACCAGCAGAGCTCAAGACCTGCTGATGGGGTGGTCTCTACCTACGTTGTCGAAGCAAAAAAGGGGACATCACCAGTGCAGTCCAAATTCACCCCGACACTCAGGTTCCAGGACCATTTACTTTTTTTACACTGACACTCCATTCTGGCATTCTCAACACTCACCAGTATTTATACATACATCCCCCCCACCCCCTTTTTTCCTATAATACACATCACACCACCCACCCCACCCACCCAGACCTCAAGCCACCACAGTGAGTTCCCCAAAAACCCACTTCCTCTGGGTATATAAGTCAAGTACCGTCCTCAACAATGATATTCGCGCCATTTTAGGATATATCCCTTCCCTACTACCAACCGACCCAGACATACAAATGAAAGAGAGGGAGCACACCACCGCCGAAATTGCTGTGTGTATGTATGGACGGTCCTGTGACCCCTTCCCCGTGAGTTTTTGTTGCAAGAGAAGTAAAAACTTCCTCCCCTGGCCAGATTCAGACCGAGTAAGACGGCAGCCAATCCACGAAATGTCAAGGAAATGGCCGCGGATGGCGGGTGGTTTGAAAAGATGGGTGTGATGATGACCCCCTGTGAAACTGAAAAGACTGTAACGCCACTGATGCAGGATATCATGATGCGATAGATAGTATGATGACAAAACAAAAACAAAAAAAATGGTTAAGATGGCGACGACCAGCTAACCCCAGATCGGAGCGTGCCGGTACGCAGGCGAATTGTAGCTATGCAACACGCGGTACGGCGGATTCGGCCCCTGCCCGTTCCGGTTCCCCATGCTGCGGTTCCGGTAGTGGCCCCGGGAGGCGACGAACGGCAGATTCTGGCCGCCGCCGCCGCCCTGGTACCACTGCCCGGCAGCCGCGTCGGCCTGGCTCCTGCTCCACGTGGCGGCGGCGTCGAGCTGCCCCCTGCTGCGGGGGTCAAATGCCGGCTTGACGGGAGCGGTGTAGCCGTTGGACATGGACGGGGGGTGGCCGTGCTGCGGGAACCGCTGCTGGTAGCTGTAGCCGTCGTAGCTCGCTCGGTGTCTGAGCGGCTGCTGTGCCGTTCGGATCTGCCACCCCTGGGCGTTGGGCGAGCGGTAGACGCCTTCACTGTGGACCGACGAAATCGAGTTGCGCCGGCTGCCGCTGGCCGTGAAGGGCTGGGCGTTTCGGCGTGCCATGTCTGTCTGCACATCCGAGGTGGGGGAATTGTACGGCGAAGACTGAGGACTGTGTTGCCGGAATGATTGGAGCCGCCGGGGATCCATCGAGATGCTGCTGTGCGATCTGGAGTCTACAGAAGCGTTCCCTGCGCCCGGCTGGCTCGAAGAGTAACTGCGGATGCTGTCCATGCTAGCCTTGTTCGCAAGGGCGTGAGCGGCTGGATAACTTTGGATGCTCTCGCGGCTCGCTTTGCGGCTGAGACTGGGTGGCACGCGAAGAGAAACGGGCCGTCGCGTTGTGTACACTGGCTGGGACATCGCATTATTGCTCTCTGCCGACAATGCCTTGGCAACTGGGCTGGGGAGGGCGGGCGAAGGAAGGTCTGTTGTGGGGCTCGCCAGGTTGATGTCGGACAGACGATGCCTCAGCGTCATCCCTCGCTCCCCCAGAAATGTGAGACTCATGGTCCTCCTACTCGACTTCGGCGAGAGGGTAGGAGCCTCGGCATCGACCGGAGACGAGACGTTTTCACTGCCGCTGCTGACCGCCTGATCGCTCTCTGCCGTTGACTCCAGGCGGACTGGAACCGGTTTTCGGGCGATCGGCTTCCTCGGGATGACATGTGCCGCAGCGCTGGTGATGGAAGCAGGAACGGAGTGTAAGGTCTGTTTCCAGTTACCCTCCTTGCTCTCGGGCCCGTCCGCAGTAGGCGCTGTCTGCATGGAATTTACGGCGTCGAGACTAGCCTCCAGACTTCCCACGCTGAATATGGTTTTCAGCGTATCCAGGCTAGAGCGCGACTTCAACGCCAGCCTCCTTGCCGTCGAGGGGAAGCGGGCGGCCCGTTCTTGCAGTTTGTGTTCGATCGCTCGAGGTACAGGCGGAATGCTGCCTTGTTCGAGAGCATGCGTGGCGTGGATTGTAGGCGGGCTGGCGGCAGGTCGACGAGTTCCACTCAAAAGCCGCTGCAGCCGGCCGGGCTTCTGAGTCCCGCCACCGATGCTCCGTGGTGAGGCCGAGTTGGCAGAGACAGGGGACCTGACGCTCCCGGGGCTGCGGAGTTCAGAGTCGGGCGACACCGGACCTCTGACTCGAGAGGGAAGGGTGACGATAGGATCCAGCGCATGCCTCGCCGCCCTGGCGGTGTTTGTCCTGTTCTCCTCTGCCGAACTGTGGATCTGGACGCTCTTCCTTGCAGTGCCGTTCAGTCTGAGCGGAGAAACCGAGGAATACCGAGCGGCGTCTTTGGGAGGAACAGGTGGTGGAGGGGACTCCCTTTCGGGGACTGCTGAGTACAGCACACTAGTTTGGTTCGAGGAGCCCTGACTTGCCGAGTCCACTGGCTCATCCCTTTGGCTCGATGACTGTGACAAGGGCTTCTCCGAGACGCCGACAGGCTGAATTTCGGAACCTTGAGCTTTGGTTTGGAATGAGCGGACAGATACACCCGAGCTGTAGCCGGAATCCGCTTTGGACAGGGGCTTGTATGAATCTTCAGACCCCGGGCTCGCCGTGGACACGAAGCCACTATCCGTCCTTGTCACGCTACCGGCCGTTTCGCGCTCGAGTTGAGTGTGTGGGGGTTTCGCATTGGGGTCCAGACGAACGTCCAGGATTTCGATCGAAGAATACTCGGGCTGCGCCTCATCGTCGAACAGCTGGTCCTCCAGAGCGGTGACCTTGGAAGTCGTCTGGAGTGCCGGGCTTGTGGGCTGCGACTGAGTTGGCGAGGACGGACTCTGACTGATGTCGGGTAGGAATCTGGGAGACTGCATGGAACTCTGTGTCGCCACAGCAGTGGTAACACCTGTCTCTGAGTTCTGTGGCGGCAGGAAGTAGCCGTCCCGTGCAACGACACGGCCCGCACTCAAGCCCTCATTTCCACGCGCCTTGTCGAGGTCGGGAGTGAGCGGGCTGGGTGAGCCATTGGTGATGCGGAGTGACCCGAGCTTGAAAGCGCCAATCGACAGATATTTGTCCTCGCAGGGCGTCGCCACTCGCGGCGCGGAATCCTCAAGAACGCGGGGCGGCATTGACATGATGCCGCTCCTGTACGATTCCACCGACTGCTGCCGGGACAAACTAGGCGTCGGAGGGAGACTATAACGGACGCTCGGCCGCGGCAGAGGCGGGAGGTCGCGAGCCGAAGTCGACCGGGTGGCCACGCCAGGGGTTTGGATCATGGACCGTCTCCGAACCGGCATGTACAGCGAGAGATCCGAATTTGTACGCGTGATTGGCGCATTGGGCGGCTGTGCCGGGTTCGAACTCTTCCACGTGGTTTCCGTGACGGCCGTCATCCTGTTCTCCGACATGGCCGCTGCGTGTTCGAGCTGTGGCTCCTCTGCCAGATTTAGCAGGCGCTTGGCCTCGTACGAGCTAAGGTTGTAGTTCCACGACGTGCGGGATTCTGACCGTGCTAAATGGCTGTACACGCACCAAGTGGTCAGCAATGGACGAGTTCGGGTTAAGAGGCTCACGACCTACTTCTCAGGGCCCGGCTGTCCATAGTACGCTACCGCGGACTCGTATGTCATGGAACTCGCCCTCGTCATCCTATCCACCATTCGCGAGCCCGGGCCGCCGCTGTGGTCCGGCTGAACAGACTCGGCACCCCGGGTTGATCTGGAACGGAACAAGCTCCTTCGCCTCGATTCCCGCTGGGAGCCCGGAGCCGACTGGAGAGATGTGACGCTGTCGACCCGTCGGTCAAGACCACCAGACACCTCAGCGGCGGACGACGTCGTGGGCGTCGAGGCAACTGTCGAGGACGGCGCTGGAGGGTCGGGCAACGGGGCATTGGACAGGCGCCGGGCGGTATTTGAGAAGGCGGCGGGACTCAACAGGCCGGCTGTCGCATGGTTGCCCGTCTTCGGCTTCGACAGCCTCTGGGACGCCCTCCGGGGCGCCTCGGTGGACTGAGCATTGCCCATGATGGGTGGGGGGCGGCGGCGGCGGGGTGTTGTTTGCTATGCGGTTATTGCTCGTCCATGCCGCAAGCCCGCGAATCCCACGTGTGGTTAGCGGCGGGCAGGGCGCCGCTTCATGTGTGTACACAGGAAGAAGAGAGCAATAAAGTCAAGACACGGGTGCCGCCGGAGGATTTGGAAACGGGCGGGGGGTACGAAGGAGGTATGTAATGACGATGGGCAGGGCCGGGAGCATCAAGAGATTGAACAGTCCAAAAAAGAAAAACGCAGCACAACCGGTCTGGCTGGCCCAATTTTGCTGTTTCTCGGTTTCTCGCTGTTTCCCTGGGCCCAGACCGCCATGAGCTCATGAATTGCCTGCAAACCCGCCAGATCTGAGACGCCAACACGCAGTCCTCCAGAGACAAGAAGGCCGGAGCAAGATCCTGATGTGCGGGTTTCCGCCCGGAAACAGTCGCTTGTCATTCCAAGTCTTGGGTGTTACATCAGCTGCATGCGCCTGCCTCAAGCAGGGATGGTCCAGGCAGGCAGGGAGCTGCCGGTGGGGCTTGGGGGCTGCAGGACAGGAACGTGCCCCCGGGGATGCTGCAAAACCCGATCCGGAAAGTGGGCCTGGCACTTTCTCAGATTTGAGTGGGCCTGGTGCTCGATCCCGATCCCGCTGAGCCCAGTGCTGCTTCCTTCGTCCAGTTCACGTTTTTGTCTTTGTCAACAAGTTTTGTCAGCCCGCTCGAATATCAGACTTCTGCCCCGTATTGTCTATGTACTCTGTGCCTCGAGATGGAGATGCTCGATGAGCACTGTCCAGGAGTTGTGGACTCCGTCCGCACTCCTGCATCGGGCCAGGTGTCTGATCACTGCGTCCCGGCCTCCTGATTTCGGTCTGCCCGGAAGTCGAAGGGAAGGCTGCCAAAAGAAGCCAAGTCAAACAAAACAAGAATGGCGTCCCGCCTTCGCGTGTGCGACTCCGGGGATGGGCCAGGGGTGTGAAAGTGCCGGCAGCTCCGAAGGAGGTATTACCTATCCAACACCGCGGGAGCAATTGCCTATTCGCAAGCCCGTCTTTTGTGCGAGTGGGTTTCAGACGCTGAGCTAATCTGGTCGATACGTGCTTCGAGCCGCTGTCTCATCGATTAAGCTCCAGTCATCCCTGCGCCCCTCAACGGCTCCAGACTGTTGCCGGCCGCTCCCTTTGCTAATGCCGGTGCCGCCATTAATGGCCAATATGAGTGCATCACTCCGCGGCCTTTGCATCCCGGAAGCGCGAGCCCGGGAGGACGCAACCGGGCATGCAGGGAGCTCAATGCCAGACGTCGGACTCAATACGCTCATGTGACGGCCACTCAGAATCACCGGAGGCAGTTTGTCAACACTCTCCATCACCTCCAGCAACCCCGCAAATGAGCCCCGACCATTGGCCTGGGGCCCCTGGTCGGACTGTAACACTGCATGGGACGCTCCGAAGAAGAGGACGTCATATCTGCTGCAGCATCAACGCTGCAATAAGAAGATCAGGAACACCACTCCACTGACAGGAAAGCTCCCGAGCTTGCGCGTTCGCCAGCGCATTTCTTGATCCGGGAGGCTGGCCGACAATGGCCGGTGTCCGGGCAGACTGGCGGTCAGGGCGGAACGCGGACAAGGCTGGGGGTTCATTCTCTCCTGCACGTCTCTCGGATTGGGTGCCCTGCTTCTCCAGGCCTCGCAGGTGTCTCGATGCTGCCGGACAGAAAGGCCAACAGCGGACGGGCCCAGCGGGTCGATAGGGCCGGTTGCGACACGTGAGACACACGACGAAAACAACATGTTCAGCAGCCCGGTCCGATAGGCCAACCATTGCTGATCGGGATCCAGGCCTCGGATGGACGCAGCAGAGGAAACGCAACTTTGTTCGGTTTGCCACGCGTCTGGGGAACATGGTGAATCATGGACCGGCGAGGATCGCCAAGTTGAGCCTGGATGTTGGCGTTCTCGGAAGTTCCACAGACCCCATCATAACAAAACAATCAACCCCGCGATTTGCACGCACAGAAGCGTTTAACGACCCTGGCCATCGGCACTTGGCTCCAAACCCCGGACAGGGATTAAAACGCTGAGCAACGGCCCTAGCTGACCGAGGTCAGCACTCTGACATCATCTCCACGGCAGACGATCGAGGCCACAGGGAGCCGCAACGAGATCCTGCAACCAAGCTTTCCCCACCCCCCCCTCTTTGACTCCTGAAATCAAACTCGACAATGCATTTGCAGTTAAGGTTGGTCTTGGGCTGCCTGATTGGCGCCCCGACGCGGCTGCATAAATTACAAAACCGCAACAACATGGCGGCAAAATGCCATGAGACGACCGAGACCAAACGGCCAGCCGCCGCCAGCCCGCCTGCCAAAAGCGGAATGCCCAGATCTGGTATAGGTGCCCATGCCGTTATGAGCCAGGCCATCTGCGGCGCGTATATACGTGGCCCATATCGTCGACCAGTCTTTCCAGACTGCATGATCAGGCAACTTATCGTGCGCCGGAAGAGGAAGGCAGTAGGAATCACGGTTACCTTTCCATGAGCACCGGGATGGCAGCTTACCCATCGACCAAACTTGCCTCGATTATTCCATTTGTCTTGTCTCTATGTGCAGCCAAACATGGAGAGCAAACCAAGTATGCCCCATCACACTGCCGGCCACGGCTCGAGGCTGTATTCTGTCGAAAGAGGGCGTCAACCCTTGAAACTTCCTTTCCGACTCCCAGAGCGCGGCAACATACCGACTTGGTCCGGAGTCGAGCTCTCTGTCGGCAAGTCCAAAAGGGCAGGAGGTTGCTGTTGCCTGTCGAGTTTAGCCGACACCGAAGAGCCCCCTTCGGTTCTGTTCAAACAAGGCGGTGTCCATACCCCCAGTATCCTGTCTGCCATGTGCACACTGCTCCATGCCCTGTTTACAGTCTGTCGACTCCTGCTGTTGAGTGAGAGCTTGGAAAAGTTGTGAGCCGAAATACTGCATCCGTGCGACATGGCACGGCACTGCAGGTCGTAGACAGTCTCTCCTTTGCATCCTGGACGTACATGTAAGGGCTGTTGATGACGACGCCTTACACGCACTCCTGTCCCATCCCGGAATCCATGAGATAAATAGTAATTGAGGCGGTGAACCAACCAACCAACCACTCTCAACGTCGGACAAAAAAGAAAAAGAAAAGAAAAGAAAACAAAACACAGCTTCGCTGTACGTTGTTGGGATTGATATATGACACGCCCGTCACTCCCCAATCACGTACGTACAACCCCCGGCACCGACCCAGACCTCATGGACGCGTCCGGCGTCGACATCGATGCGGTCTCCTACCCCATACGTGGTCCTCTCCTGTTTATCCCCGTCCCCGTCCCCGTCCCCGTCCTCGGGGTATGCGATGGTGAACTGCCCGCGGAGGATGACGTGGGTTGTGAGGCCGGCGTGGGAGTGGGGTGGATAGTCTTGGAGAGAATGTCAGTTTCAGTGCTGCTTGGAATGCTGTGTTAAGTAGCAGAAAGTGAAGAAGGCCGACCTACGAGCGTTGGCGCCGTCGGTCCAGGTATAGACGTGGGAGAAACCTCAGGAGCGGACCTCGGCCTCTGTTTCTTTTTGTGATTCCATGGTGGCCAGGGGGTGTAGCCGAGTTGGGATACTCGATGTGCAGGAGAAGGAAGGAAACTTGATATGAGGGTGAAGTGGTGAAAGGCTAGAACCCAGAAGCTAGCTAGATCCGGAGATAACGTTGGGCGCTCCGGCGGGGCTCCATGCGGGGCTCCCGGGCCGGGGCTCGGCGCCGGGTGTAAGATGCCGGGTGGCGGAGTGAGGCCGGACAACAAAGACAGCGTGGATGACAGCTCCCCTGTTATCCCTCGAAATGGTTACAGATGCTGGCCATGTACGAAGTAAGCCTAGTTAGCCAGTCGGGGATTGGCCACAGTGGCAGGCTCGCTTGCTGATTATATCATGTCCTTGAGAGAAGATGCGAATCCACATATTGTACACAGACAGCTCCCTGTGCTGCCCCGATGTCCAGATCCCACACTTCCGTGAATCCATCTCCAGACGCCCATCCCAGCCACCAACCCGATTCCCACATGGCCAAGTCCTTCCCATCAAACACACCCCCAAAACCATTACAACAAGTAACACCCACAACACCCCACCCATCACTTCTTCTTCTCCTTCTCCAACACCCCCTTCTCCCCCTCCGCCCCCTCCACCCCCTCCCCATTTCCTACCCCCCCATCACCCGCCGACCCCTTCCTCTCCTCAATCCCAAAAGTCTTGGCCACCCACTCCGCCACCTCCCTCTCAGCAACCTCATCCGGCGCCCCCTCCGCCCCAGCGAGCACAATCGACCGCCGCGCATACCGCCTCAGGTCCTCCAACGTGGAAATATCCAGACCCCACGACAGACCCCCCGCAGCAGCAATCGCAAACGCGAGCGTGTTGAGCGTCGCGAGGTTGAGCGCCTCGACGGCGACGAGCGGGTCCTTCTTCGGGAGCATGCTGTCTGCCGTTTCCTGTTGTACGGAGCGACCCCAGCCGGCGAACTGGTGGTTGGCCTCGTAGAACTTGAGGCGCGCCGCGAGCTTGTGGCGGGCGACGGCGCGGCGGGTGATCATGACGGAGAGGTAGAAGAAGCCCGTGCCGGCGAAGAAGAGGCCCAGTTGGCGGAAAGAGCGTTGGGAGATGTAGTGGGTGTAGTAGTCGGTTGGGGGGGCTGGGGGTGGAGGTGTTTGATGGGGGGTGAGAGGGGGGGTTTGGGTTCGGGGGGCCGGGGTTGAGGTTGTTGGCCGTGATAGTGGTGGTGGGGATGCTGCTACAGCTGGCGCGGAGATTGTTGGGGCTGCTGGTGGTGGTGGTGTTTTGCTGTCGGCGGGATTCACTCCTGTGAGGGAGCCGAGCAGCAGTGAGAGGACGCCCATGGTTGGCGGCTGGTGGACAGAATTAATGAAGGTGTCTGAGTGGTTGAGCGGAGGGTTATGCTGCTCAGTTCATACAGAAAGAGCACGGTTGACGTGACACCTTCGGGCGATTGTTGTTGTTGTTTGCAACTTGAAGTTGAAGCCGGAGAAAATACTGACCAGGCTTCAATTGGAAAAGCTTCGCCAAGCAACGGCCAACGCGCTAACTGCTGTGGGTCTCGGCTGGCAAGGCGCCTTGGCATGACAGGGGTCGTTCCCCACCCCCGCCCTTCCACAGTCAACACCAAGAACTGCGATCACGGACCCTGGCATGTGACGAAGACCTGGCAAGATTGGGGTCCATGATATTCGATAATCAATAATCCTCAAATCAATTCGAGTCACGATATCCCGAGACTGCCCCATCAAGCCGTCCAACACTCAACAGGGGCATCGGAGTCGCAACTGGTTACTGAACGTCCAAGGCACTTACTTACCTACCTTTGACATCGGTACCTACACAGCTTCTCCTTCGACGGCTATAAACTTCAGCCATGGCCAAAGACAAACGCTCCAAGGCGCACCCCCCGGCCGCCTCGTCCTCAGCAACAGCGGCAACACCCTCCTGGCCCCCATTCAAGCCCCCTCTTCCCGTCGTCGACCTAACGCTCGAGCCCCTCATCGAGGACAAGGTCGTCGTCCTCCGGTCCTTCTTCCCGCGCTCCCTCTGCAGGGACTACGTCTCCTTCCTCCGGGGCCTGCCGCTCATCACCACCCCCGGGAAGCCCAAGCGCGGCGACGCCGTGAGGGTCAACGACCGCTACCAGATCGACGATGCCACCTTTGCCAACCGGTTATGGACCGAGACGGGGCTGAAGGAGGCGGTGGCAGGCGAAGATGTCGCCCACCTGTGGTGTGTTGATCTTCAATCTCAGAACCTGGACCACACTGATGAAGCGACACATACATGTAGGGGCGGACAAGTCGTTGGCCTCAACCCCAACATCCGAATCTACCGCTACAGCCCGGGGCAGTTCTTCGACGCACACTGTAACTGCCCATGCCACCCACCCACCAACCCGACCTGTACCTGCACATCTGCGCGCTTCCCCCGCACCCGACCCTGCAGCTAACCCTCGGTCACCAGACGACGACTTCAACTACGTATCCCTCAAAACCGAGGCCGGCGCTGCCCTGCCAGCAAGGACCACCTGGACCCTGCTCCTCTACCTGACCTCTTCCGCCGACGGCTGGTAAGCAGCACTCACTATCCGCATCGCATTCCCTTGGCCGACCACCCGTAACCAGGTAACTAATACTAATACGTATTGTACCCCAGCATCGGCGGCGAAACAGTCTTCCACCCTTACGACAACAACTTCTCGGCCAAGGACGAGATCGCCGTCAGCCTCGAGACAGGCATGCTGCTCCTGCACAAGCACGGCGACGATTGCTTGCTGGTGAGTCTTTTTTAAATCTCCTTATCTATCTTCTAGGGTTAGGAGTGCCGTGCCTTTGCAGGAGTGTTGTGCCCGCTGCTGTGATAAGGCGGCCATGGCATTTGTTTTGTTTTCATGTTGCAATAGTGTGGGCACTTACTTGGTTGGAGTGCTGGACTGGACTAACATCTGTCTTTTGCTTGTGATAGCACGAAGGGAGGGAGGTAACAGCGGGAGAGAAGTGGTATGTCAAATTCGCGATCCTTATACCATACCCCCTTACAGCTCCCAATAGCTCCCCATGTGGTTCGAGACACCGTTCCTTCTCCTGGGCTGCTCCTGGGCTGCTCCTGATGTCCTGATCCCTCGAGAAATAGCTGACAATTTCGGGCAGGGTTATCCGGACGGATCTGTGCGTCAAGAGGTAACCGTCAACAAACGGTTGAGTCGAGCATTCGGGGGAATTAGGGGGGTGGAACCCTCGTTTGTCGTTGGGGCTCTGGAAACGCCGAGCGAACTACTTGGCGGCTAGTCGGTTCGGCGTTTTCGAAGACTACTTAACGAGTAGCCTGTTAGGACGCAGGCACGACATTGTCCACGTCGTTGTCAAGGAGAACTTGGGAAAGTCATCGATTCCGGAGCTAGCTCAGTAACTACCTACGAGGCATGCTGCCTGCCCCAGTTGCCAGCCGCAAACCCTCCCAAACGATACCCCCCTTAGGGGCACCTCAATCCGAGCGAGATGGGAGCAAGATAATGAAATGAGCTAAACGGTCCAACCCCCTCCCGAAACGCCGTTTTGTGTGCTCTCCCATCATCCACTCCCTCCACTCAAGCCACCCCAATGTTCCCATCTCGCTGACAACAACACAACCAACAACGCCATCCATCGTCCTAATCCTACATGACCCTAACCCCCCAACCCCCCGGCACCGACTCAAGCAAACCGAGCAGCCCGCTCGAGCGCCGTCTCAGCCTCCACCTCAATGATCACTTCTTGATACTTAATCTCCTCGTCCGACTCACCCACCACCTCCTCCTCCACCTCCTCCACTTTCTTGGCCGGAGCAAACGGATCAACGTACTCCGGCAGCTCAATCTCACGCTGACCCTGGCCCTGACCCTGACCCTGACCCTGACCCTGACCCTGCCCATAACCACCCCCACCCCCCGTCTTCACGCTGGAGCTGGCCGTGGCCGTGGTAGTAGCATCCCCCCACAACTCTGCCGCACTCAGCCTCCCGACAGTCGATCTCAGCCCGCGGACCGGCAGGCTGATGTACTCGACGGGCGCCCACTCCATGAGCGACTCCGACACGGGCGCCGAGACGCGGTCCCAGCTGGCGTTGGAATCCGAGACGACCGATTCCGCCGCGTCGGGTTTGCTGGCTTCGTCGTTTTCTTCGGGAGCGGCGACAGAGGGTTCCGTGAGAGTATCATCGGCCGACTGGGTGGTTTTGATGACCGCGTCCTGCTGCTGGGCGGAGGAGACCTTGAAGGGGGTGAGGCAGGGGGAGGAGCCGAAGGCCGCGTCCGTGTCCGACGAAAGGAGGTCCAGAAGGGCCAGGTCTGCGGCATGACGGCCCATTTTTGGCGACGAGAGCTCTTGGGCGCTACCGGTGGGTTCCCCAGCAGGGGGGACGGCATCCAACGCGGTGTCCAGGTCCAGAAGCGCGGGAAAGTCGTCGGGCCCCTTTCCGCCTGTCTGATGTCCCTTTGACGCCCGCTCAGAACCAGAGTCCTCCGAAGAGTCAAGGTCAGCCACATCGTCGTTGCAGTAAAAGGAGTCCTCGCTCTCATCGTTATGGCGGAACAGGTGGAGGATCTCCCCGCGGTGGACGAACTGGCCGTCGCTCGTCCTCGTGTAGTCCATCCCCTCTAGATCAAGCGCTGTCTCCCGGTGCACCGCCTTACCCCCCTTGGGCATCGGGTTCACAAACGGGGGAATGATGCCAAGCTCCTTCAGATTGGGGAGCTTCTCGGTGCCGAGCGCAATCTTGCCCAGCTCGTTCGGGAACAGCCACGGGAAGCTGATCAGGGGCATCGAGCGTGCCGTGACGCGCCGCAAGCCCACCGTCCCGTCGGGGAGCACGTGCGGCTGGCGGGCCTCGTAGAGTGCGATGCGCGTCTCCTCCCACGTAACCTTGTACATGGCGGCGATGAATTCCAGCTTGTCAAAGCCTTGCTCCTCCACCACTTTGAGGCACAGATCACGGAACTGCTTCTTGAGGCCCGCTGCCTCGCGGCCCACCTTCTCCTGGACTTTGTAGTCGGTGCCAACCCGGGGCTTGGACATGACAAAGATCGTCCAGACCTCGAACTCGGTGCTGATCTCGAGCTGGCCCATTACCCGGCGCATGGCGATGTCGTATTGAGACTTGATCTTCCTCGCTTCCTTGAGCAGGGCGTGGTCCAGCGGATACCGCTTGAGGATGCGGTCGTCAAACGGCAACGTGTAGTTCTCCCTGTTGTCAAAGACTTCCCTGTCGACCATGTCGTAGAGCTTCCCGAGGATACCAGTCGAGTGATACGACTTGCTTTTGGCCTTCTCCATGAAGTGAGGATACCAGCGCGGGTCGAGCTTCTTGTTCCACTTGGCCGGGATCCCCGTCTTGACGTAGTCGACCGCAGTCGAGTGCAGTTCCGCGAGCTCAAGACCTGTAGACACATTATTAGCCCGTTTCCTAGGAAGAAAGAACAAGCGCATAGTGGCTCACATTTCCAGTGCTTCGCACCCTCAGGCTGGTAGTCGGCCGTGGCGAGATGAGCATGTGCGATCAGGGGCAGCCTGTCGTTCCTCATGAACAGAACAAAAAAGAATGCTAAGCTCCTAGCAATTGACGTTCCCGTTTCGTTCAGCGGCGCTGGCGCGTTGTAGTTCATGGGAGGATGTGACCATTCGGTGGGAAGCAGTCTGGGGTCCCAGATCACGAAGAAGTCATCCCCATCCAGGTCGCCGCCTGAGCACATGCTTGGGACGTCTCTGTCCCCACGCAGTGGAAACACCACAACGTCCCGAAGATGCCGTAGTTTGGGAACGTCCACGGCCTCCACAACGCGGATGTCGCCTGGGTGGAGTGACGGATTGCGTCCGACGATGCAGAGTCCGGTGATGACCTTGTACGCGCCTCGATCCTTCGGGTCAGGAACCTGGAGAAAGATCTGAGGCAGGTGATGCTGGGAAATATTCTTCCGGCCCTCAGTTGCCCTGGAATGACCTCGCAGAGTGCCGGTCTCGTCCACACAGCCGAGGACAAAAGCGCCCTCGTCCACAATAAGTCTCGCTTTCTCTTTGAGGCCCTTGATAGCCCAGGACCGCCAGAGCTGAAGAACGGTTCGGACGAAGGGCTCGCTCGTATGCATGAAGCCGTTTAGGACCATTGTGGCGAGAGTTGTCGTGGTCATGTTCTCATCCACGTGGGTGGTGAGCAATTCAATGGCCTTGTCCTTGTCCGTCATGGCAGTGTTGTAATTGAAGATTTGTGCCGCCATCATGTCGGTGAAGACGTCGTCAGGGACCCCCAGGCAAGAAAGAATCAAGATGGTTTGGCGATTCAAGGTCGGACAGGAGTACTGAGAGCACCGAATAATCTCCAGCCCGTTGTACTCGGCAGAGAACTTTTCTTGGGACGGCCGGACGTGTACCTCGGTGCCTTTGGCGTCAGGCCAGTTCACCAAGATGCCCTTGCAGCCGCCCATCCGGAACTGGACTGCCGAGGGAGGGGTGTCAAGTTTCCAATCCTCGGCGACGAGACAGGCCAGAGGGAGAGAGATCTTCCCAACACCGTCGGTGAAGCAGAACCCACCGTCCATCTCAACGTCGGGGATCTTGACTATCCGGGGAGATGCGATGCAGTGCAGAAGCCGGGTGGTTGAGAAGCACTGCCCCAGCCGAGCAGCGAGTTTGGCGATAGACGTGATGTGATCAAAGTTCCCCATCCATTGCCGTATCGATTCGCACGTGATAGAACCGTCTTCTGGCTCGCAGAAGAAAAAAGCGCCGCTCTCCCGGATCTGCGAGTTCCCAAAGGCAAGGAACTTCCAGTGCCACTTGCCCATGCGGATTCCCTGCGTCATGACGCGGCCGACTCGGGTGTAGAGTTCGTCATCTCTGTCAACCTCACAGGCCCTGATTCGTCCGTCCATCAGCTCGTCCGTGAACTGGACCCGGATGAAGTGGTCTTGGACGTGCTTGTAACGGCGGACAACACGGTTGGTCGTCTCCACGGTCGGTGTGCTGAAGTAGATCCTGGTTGGCGTGACTGTCGCCTTGCGGACCAAGGCGCAGTACTCGGGTATGTGGAGGGACGTCGGGTAGTAGGTCATGGCGCCACGGTCGTTGAACAGCTCCATGGGGTCGTAGACCGGCCGTCCTTCGTCGGCAGCGTACTCGAGGATCAACCGCGCTCGGTTAGGGTCCAAGCCGCCAGGCTGCGAAACCTCGACGAGTTTCTCGAGGAACTCGCGCCCAATGTTGTACTCGCTGAGAATCCCGCGTGAAATGCAAACTTCCAATTGATATCGGACGTCATAGGGCAGAGAGATGTGTGCCGTTGCCGAGAGGAGAGCGAGGTTGTCATTCCAGGAAGGGTTCGCTCCTGTCAACATGCTAGAATGCGGATCGGCCAGCATGTCCCAGAGCTCCGGGCTCTTGGCCGGAGTTTGTGTGAAGGTGGTGTCGGCCTTGGTAGCGATGTTCCAGTCGCGGAGATGCGCCTCGATAGCCGACCATTGCTCCTCCGCAGGCCTGTCGAGCTCCAGCCAGTAGGTTGTCCAACGGCCAAGGTCGATTGCCTTGGGCGTCTCATCGAGAGATACCGGCTCCTTCCGGGGGTGCTGTGAGTCGTGCTTGATCTCAACGGCCCGGTGCCACAGCTCATCCTCTCCCCAAACCAGGCGATCCTTCCAGGCCGCTCCACCCGCGTTGGTTTGTTTCTTCCGAATCAAGGGAGCGTCTTCGAGGCAGACGACGAGAACCGAGCGTCCGTCCGCAATGGTCATCCGGTGGATTCTGCGGATAATGCCAAACTTCATATCGATGCGGTAGTACTGGCGTTCCCCCTGAAAAACGAGGGGAAAATGAATCACCAGCTTTTTCCTGCGGAAATCGGCGGTTAATTCCAATTCGAGAGAGCCCTTCAGCTTGAGGATGTCCTTCTTGGGCATGAAGGTTGTCGGCTGGGTCAGGAGACCAAAGGTAAGCTTCTCAGGCTTGAAGACAATCGAAACAGGGCAGGTAGCCCCAAGGGGCGTCGTCAGGGTGGGCTCCTCGGGGGGCTGCCTCGGGAACTCGACCCAAGCCCATGACGCAGCTCCGTCGATATAGAGCCTGCATCCCCCTTGCTGAAAGAAGCTCGAATCAGTCGGCGGAGGCGCGAAGCGGATCTTGGCAGACCGGTGATCGCCCCTTGATGCGTCGTCGAGCTCAACCCATACGACATTGCCGAACTTGTCGAAGAACTCTCTGATATCCCATGGACTGGCGTTGGCGGGTATGGGTTTGACGATCATGGTGGCGCTCTTTCTGGCGCTCCATGCTGGAGGTAGTACCGCTGCTGTCTGGGGCGCAGGAAGTGGGCGCCGTCCTGGGAAGGTGGTTGGAAAGATAGGGCCGCCGGGTGCAGGCCTGGATTGCCCCACGGCTGGGCCAGGTCCTCGACCAAAGGGAGGTCGCTCGCCTTGTATCGGATGAGGGTTTCGATTACCGGGAGCAGGATGGGCCGCTGCTCTCTGGTGTTGCACCTTGAGGCGCCCGTTGTCGGCACCTTTCAGCAGGAGGTGCTGGAAGTTGCCAGCCACCGGGCCCGCCATTGTCTTGGGTTCAAAAGAGAGGACTGAGAAGTAGAGTGCTCGGCTGGAGCCTGTACTACAGCGAACC
Organism: Parachaetomium inaequale; assembly: GCA_033296685.1. Taxonomy (NCBI): domain Eukaryota; kingdom Fungi; phylum Ascomycota; class Sordariomycetes; order Sordariales; family Chaetomiaceae; genus Parachaetomium; species Parachaetomium inaequale. The sequence goes on from MU854324.1 coordinate 25,904, forward strand.
CCACCGTCTCTCCCAGTCTGGGTCAAGGTATGAGAGTGCAGAGACTGGAAGCAAGACCGAAAGTTGGTGGGAGAAGGAAAGGTGAGGTAACTTTAGGCCTCTCGGCACCAACAAAAACAGCCCGAGAAGAAGACTCAAGAGAGTGCGAGGAAGGCCACCTGCTAGCAGCGAAAATTCGCACACCCGGCTACGGAGCACGGGGGATAGAGGATGGAAGATGGGATAGCGGCGACCCAAGGTAGGAGTATCCGGCCTTACCGGCCTTACCGGCAACAGCACGGTGTGAGGAATCAAGGAAAGAACAACGGCTGGCACCAACGCGAGAGTCTGCGTCTCTGGCAGCGAGTATGAAACGAGAAGAAGGAACGTGCCGGTTTGGTAGGCGGAAAGAGACAGATATGGTAGGTGAAATGAAGAGTCGGTTCCCGGGTTGGTGGTCTTGCAACCGTGGCCTCGATCACCTTGGAGAGACGGCCCGTTTGGCACGCCGGGTCTTTTCTAGTTCTAGCGATGGGCCGGTCGTTGGTTGATGTGAAGGTCGGGTCTCTGTTGATTCCTGGCAAGCGACAGTGAGATCAACCTGGAACTGCTGTCGGGGTATTTGGAACGGGATCGTGACTGAAATGGCTAGAGATAACGATGGAACGATTAGCAGCTGTTACCGGCGAAGAAGAGGGAGGGAAGGCGCAAAGAGCAGTATTACCTTGGAGTTTCCAGTTCAAGTTGCTTCAAGTTGCTTCAAGTTGAATGTTTGGGGCGCTGTGACAGTGTCAAACGATGCAGTGCTCGAAGTGGACAACTCCGGCCTGGAGTGTTTGTGTGTATCGCAACCCGAAAGTTTGCTTGAACGGAAAGGCAATTTGCCTGGAACTGCAGGTTTGTTGTTGCCTGCCAGTGCTTGGTAAAGAAGAGCCAGTGCCCGGATTAACCATGGCAACCTCAGCCATAGCAGGAAGGGCCGACTCTTTCCTTCCAGGTCCTCTAGGTAACCTGGAATCTCTTTAGCACGCACGGACCTCTTGCTGCTGCCCCCAAGTGTCGCTTCCGCAACTTGCAGTGAAACTTGAAAGATAAGTGGTTGCCTGAATGCTTCAACTTGAATGTTGAAAGTCCAGCAGTGACTTGCCTGAAACAGTTTGCTGTGTTGTGAGAAGACTAAGTCTCTGAGAAACCCCCAAGTCAAAGCGCTGGCTTGGCAGACTGAACTTCGAGAGACACGAAATGCGTAAGACACAGAGCCATGTTCCTCGCAATGCTTACCTTCCTGCCTGCACATCACTGTCTTATAAGTATGGTGATAAAAGGGGCTAGGAACTGCACACCTTTTTTGCCTATGCGCCCCTTGCTGCTACCGGAACGAGAACAAAACCTAGCCTCCCAAACGATGAATGCAAAATGCAAAAATCCAACAAGGAACGCACCGAGCTCTGGTGCAGCGTTGCGCGGCTTTTTGGCTTCCCAACTCTTTTAATGCTCCGTCCCTGCTTGGCCTGGATGGCTCCGCTCATGCAATGCTTCTTTCTCCATGACTGTGCTGCTCTCGCCATGCTGCTCCATATGCGGTTGCCCAATGCCGTGTAGATGCTCTCATGCAGGGGTGTACGCTGCGTCAGATGCAAAAACCCGCCTCCTTATTTTCAGCGCTGCCTATCAAAGATCTTGCCGGGGTTCCTAGGTTCATCTGTTAGCAAAGCTCTGGATCGCATATCCGATAGTAGAAAGGGAGACCAACATGATCCAGTTCGGATCCAGCGCGGCCTTGATGGCTTTCTGCAATGTGTTAGCTTGATACAGGCAACCCGCCAAAGTCCATTTGAACTGACCATGACACCCAGCGTGTCGTGTCCGACCTCCCAGACAAGGGACTCCTTCTTGCCCCAACCAATCGAGTGCTCGCCCGTGCAAGTGCCCTCCATGTCCAGCGCCCGCTTGACCATGTTCTTCACGCACACCTCGACCTTCTCCCTTTCCTGCGGGTCTGTCCGGTTGTAGATGATGCTCTCGTGGAAGTTGCCGTCCCCGATGTGCCCGAGGATGCTGGCAAACAACCCCAAGTCATCCATCTCCTTCTTGCTGACCTCGATGATGTCGGCAAGCCTGCTGAACGGCACGGCTACGTCGGTGCTCCCTAAGAAGCGAGTCAGTGATGTGACGCTTGAGAGGGGTCCTGACTTCCACTTACAGACTTCCTCTCCCTCCTTGCGCAAGGCAAGCATGGACCACAGCGATTCCTTCCGGGCCGACCACAGAAGCTTCTGCTCCCTGGCATCCTTGGCAAACTCAAAGTTGCTTCCCTTGTTGGCCTTTGTGATCTTCTGCACCAGCCCAATGTTCTCCTTCACGCCGGCCTTTGTCCCAGAGAACTTGAAGAACAGGGTCGGCATCTCCTTCCAGATCCTCGGCGCGGTAGCGCCTCCCATGTTGACGACCTTCATCTGAACCTCGTCCATGATCTCCATGGCGGCCACGGGGATGCCCGTCTGCATCACCTCGGCGGCAGCAGACGCGGCATGGCGAATCGACGGGAACGTCACGACGGCCACAGAGAACTCCTCCGGGATGACGGCGAGCTTGAGCGTGGCCTCGGTGACCAGGCCAAGGGTGCCCTCAGAACCGACAAACAAGCCGTTGAGGTTGTAGCCGGCCGACGACTTGCGCGGCCGCCGCCTCGTCTTGATGACGGTGCCGTCGGCCAGGACGACCGTCAGGTTGATGACCCAGTCCTTCATGGTCCCGTACTTGACAGCATTGGTGCCGGAACAGTTGGTGCCAATCATGCCGCCAATCTTGGCACTCGGGCCTAGCAGCTGGCTGTTAGTCCACCATTTTGTTTCACGTAAAACCGCAAAAGGGATGGATACACACCAGGATCGATGGGGAAAAAGAGCCCAGCGCCCATCTTGGAGAGCTGCTCGTTCAGGTCCTGCCAGCCGATGCTCGGCTGCACCACAACGTCCATGTCGTCCTTGTTGAACTGGATAATCTTGTCCATGAAGGCAAAGTCGACGCTGATGCCGCCAAAGGGGGCAGAGAAGTTCCCCTCGAGGCTCGAGCCCCCCGAGTAGGGGATGATTGGCACGCAGTACTTGTGGCAGATGCGTGCGATGGTCGACACTTGCTCCGTCGACCGCGGATAGGCCACCGCGACCGGCAGCCCTTCCGGGTTGACGGTCGACCACTCCGAGTACCCATGGGCGTGCAGGTCCTCGGGGTCAATCGAGATGATGTCCTCGCCTTCGATTTCTTGGCGGATCTCGTTCAAGGCCTGAGATAGGGGTCAGTGATTAATTACTATACCGAGTCCATTGACATCCGGCGCTGTCATGTCGCATATCCGAGGCAACATACCTGCTCCATCCCCCGCAGGCTGGCATACCGGGCGGCCGGGAATGCGCCGTCAAGGAGCACGGCGCCGGGGAAGCCCCGATGCCGGACCTCGGCCACGCCCCAGCCAAGCAGGCCGGCCGCGGCGGCAACGGCAAAAACACCGGGCAGCGACCATACCGAGGCAGCCCGGGGGGCCTGATTGTTGCCGGCAGCGGCACGCCGAGCCGTCGTGGTGGTGAAGCGCTGCCGGGCTGCCGAACAGGGGTTGTTGCTGAAGGTGGCCAGGGATCGGCCGAGGGGCCTCGCCGCCCTGGTAAATCGGTTGGCCGACATGCAGGTAACGAGCCGCAGGATGCACGGCGCAGACTTTGCTTGTTCTTGGTTGGCAAATCGCAACAGACAGCACCTTGTGCCTGGATTGGCTCCCTTTCCTGGCGCGACTTGACTGCGCGGGACTTGGGTCTCGGGATCGAGTCTCGAAGAGAGCAGTTTCCAGCGGTTGCGTGGTGTCCGTCTCCGGGGCTTGGTCCGGCAATCTTTTGGATCAGCTTGACACTAGCCGTTGACTGAACCGGCAATACCCACTCTTCTGACCGGCACTAGGTATTGTACCTGGCACCTGACAAGGAGAGGAAGATGGGACTAAAGAGGTTGTTAAGCCTCTCGAGAATAGGGGTAAAGATAAATAATAAACGTCTAGAAGATGACGAGAGAATAAGGTGAGGCTATGGGTATGGCAGAACCATGGTGGGCGAGGGAGGGCTGCAGTTTCTATCAAACCAGCAGGTGTCCTCGTGAGAGAAGAGTGGGTTGTCCAGACAGTCGGTGTCGACTCTTTTAATAACGCCTCTGACTTTCCCCATTCGGACCGGTGTGCAGCATCTGTGGAGCAGCAGCCGACCCAATTAAGCCCTGGGTAAACTAAGCCATATCCAGCGGAGAAGGCGGTTGAGGCGTCGAGGTCGGGAGCCGAAGGGGGCGCTGACAGGTGTAATCGTGGGCAGAAAAGGGGCCAGTGGCGGGAAGAAGCAGCGCACAAGGCAACGCCGTGCAGGGAGCGGGAATCGAGAACATGCGTGTCGCATGGGTGTATGTACTGGACTGCGTCGCAAGGAAGGGAAAGTAATTAGCGCACCATGCCGCCGTGCCAGGCGGAGCGGTGGAGGAAAAAAGAAGTCGAGGCCAAGGAGTGGCTGACCACTGGCAAAATGCAGGACTCGGACGTTGCCTACACACCGTCACACCCACTCAACACCCACTCAGACAGAGCGTGGGGTGGAATTGGGATTGGAGGGATCGAGACTCGAGTCCCGTGAGGCCGGCGTCCATCTCACCCGTCTGCTGGCAGGCAGGAAAAGTGAACCGAAAAGAGGATGCTACATTCAATGTTCAAGTTATGTCGGCAGACGGACCCTGTGCCGTTAAACACAGTCAGTGTCATGACGTGGACGTCATCCATGGATCTCTTGCAGCTCCGACTTACCGCGAATGGTTGATCCCACGCGACCATCGTGCAGCCAAATATGCGGGGAAGGTCATGGGATGGGATGAAGCTGAGGGGACTCGGGCCTGGGCTCATTGGGGTTTGAAATCGAGATTCAGCAGAAACTCATCCATCACACAGGAGCTTCGGATTGCATCCCCATACCGCTGCAATTCTGGACATGTCGAAGTCGGCTTCTAGTTGGAACCCAACGCAAAAAAAAAAAAAAAAATAATAAATAATAAATAAAATGAAAATGAAAATGAAAATGAAGAGCCAAGGTCGTTGGGCCACGGGGCTGAGACATGCCTCGACTGCCTTCAGGGTTCATCCGTTGCAGAATTGTGAAAAGTGGCAAGTGCGGGTCCAATGGGCCTCGGATCGGCGCCAAGCCTCTTGTCCCCGCCTTCATCTCATGACCCACAAATCCACCGGCCCACCGTCCTTTTCGGCGACTCGGAAACTCAATGGACTTGCTGGACTTGCTGTTCCACCAACAAGGCGCCTGCAAGCTTCAGGAACATGCTGCCGGCTCCGCGCATCGAGACTAGGCCCTCTGAGAATGAAACAGGGCACGCGAATACCTACCAGAACGGGAAAATATCAACAAGTTTCGGCGCTTCCACGACACGTCGCTGTCCCATGCATCTCTCGGCCTGAAAGGGCGATCAAAAGGCACTGGCGGTCTGCGTACATGTCTTGTCCAGGGAATCGTCAAGAGTTCGAGTCGAGTCCAGCACTGCACTCCTACCTTCAACCCCCACGCTCCCATCTCGGGCCTAACGGCGGAGAATTTCCCGCGGCGCAAAGTCCGATATCGTCCGCACCCCGCGACGCCTACTGCAAGGAACACGAGACCGTGCATGAGGACTTCCGCAGATCGTCGAGACGGCGGCATTGGGCTTCTTGGACTCTGTTCGAGGATGCACTCCACGTCATTGTCTTGCGTGAACCCCCGCGTCTCGACCCTTGCCCAAAAGCAAAGAGAAATAAGCGAGTCTCAAACACCCTCGGCCAGCAAGGGACGCCAAACTAGCGTCTCCCCGAGACTCATGCATCCTCCGCAGCTCTTCATCGTCGTCAAGCGCGGGAGACATGGCAAGGCTCAGAGAGAGCTGGCGTCCAATGTTGCAAGAGATTTCCAAAGCCTCGTTAGCCGCCGCACCCAGTCTCTCGGGATTCGCTCGTGCAACACTGGCACTCTGGGGCTGAGACACCAAAAAGTCCCTCTCACACACCGGTATTCGTAACTCAAGCCTTCGACACCGGCCTCCCCTTCAGGAAGCGGAGCACATCTGCCCATTCCACCACCTGCTGCAGCCGGTGTAAGCCAGCACGCGGGAGTTGATCCGAGAGAAACCCCGTGCCCATAACTTATCGCCAGATCTAGAATATGCAAATGTCACAAGACACAAATACTCGCATCGGGATCGTCCCAGAGTGGCTCAGCTCTTAGTCCACCCCGCAATGCGGGGGACGAGTGTAACTCGACGACCCGACGAGACAACTCCAGCCTGTCATCATGCCCGGCAACATCAAGGCAGGGGAGCGTCTGAGAAGAGAAACCTGTAGTCAAGCGACCACCTCCCCTTTTCGTTCTCTGGCTGTTGTACCATTACCAATCGTAACACATCAACCTAGGTACCTTACTTAGCTACTCCGGAACCTCCGTTTCGTAAACAAACACACAGCAGGGCAAAAAAAACCAAAAAAAAAACCAGAACACCCAACCCAACTTGGGCTTCGCTGAGAAGGAAACCAGACTCGTCCTCGACAACACCTGGCTGGCACCCTCCACCGCCTCTTTCGGCCTTGCCCCGCGCGGCTCAGCCCTCCTGGCATGATCTCCGTGCCAGATCAACGGGGTAACAAAAAAACGTGGGGGTAACAGATGCCCAGACGGTGTTCGGACTTCACTCACCAAGGCAAGCCCAAGGTCCTACCTATCCCATCAGATGTATTAATAAAGCAGACAGCAAGATCCTAAAAAAACAACCAGGGGTTCTCCATGCAACAGAGCCAACAGAGGAGCCTACTTGCTCTCAAAAATGCAAGAGAGGCAACTTGGAAATCGTTCAAGCCCTTGCAAGGCAGGCAGGGTTACACCCCGAGTCTCAACAATGCAATGTAACTTGCACTGTCTCGTCCAAACCCTTCGAAACCCCTTCAACCCGCCCTCTCTCCAAACGGCAACCGACACGAAACCTCACATCGCCTCGCCTCGCATCACATAGCATCGCATCGCATCGCATCGCATCCGTCCACCCCCCTCCTTCCATGCCTACATACATCGGAGATGCGGCCAGCAGACCCGATGTCTCACTGGACATAGCACAGCCCAGACACACAAAACGCACCGCACGAAAGAATATCTGCGCGTCTTATTATCCCTCGCTGTCAGGTTCAAATGCTGTCGAGGGCGAGGCCTCCAACTCGTGTGTAACTGCCGACAAAGCCTCCCAATGCGTGTGGCGTGGGATGGTCATCGATCTTCACCGCTTCGGGGGGCAGGGGTTGACGCGGTGACAGCAAGCAAATGTTTGACATGGGCCAGCCGAGAACGTCGAAAGCACATCTGGCTGAGAGCACATCTTGAGAGCACATCTTGAGAGCACATGCCGAGAGCACATTTGACTGCCAGGCAAAGGAAAAAGTCATGTCTCATGCGGAAGGGCAGTCCAGTTTACGGGTCGATTCCAGACCCGGGTATACCAGTCGGCAAGAGGGCTTCTTGCCGAGCCTAAGCTAAAGTGACATCCGGTACTCCATCCAGCATGCTTTTGTAAGATCAGCAACCCAATGCCCTGCCCAGATCCGTAGTTATGCCCTCTAGTGAGCAATGGTCTGCGCCCGCCTCCGGTCACGCTCCTCAGCGATGGTGAGCTTGACACCCTTGCCCTTGGGCAGGGAGACCCACGGCTTCTCGCTGCCAATGACGAAGATGTTGCTCTCACGGGTGGTGAAAGTGTTGTCAATGGCGTCCTTGACGTGGACGATGCCGAAGCCACCGTCGTGACGCTCACGGTGGGTGATGACACCGACACGACCCATGTTACGACCACCAGTGACCATGGCAATGGCGCCGGTGTCGAACTTGATGAAGTCGGTGATCTTGCCCGTCTCGAGGTCAATCTTGACGGTGTCGTTGACCTTGATCAGGGGGTCGGGGTAGCGGATGCTGGCGAGCTAACGTTAGCATACCAAGGAGAATTTTGACATACCAACCGTAGAGATCCCCGCTTTGATCGTTGGGTTCCCGCGCGAGCGAGACCCCAACGATCCACCAAAGCTTGGTCCAACGGCTGACAGATGTCGGAAGAACTCACGTTCTCGCATCATGCGTAACCAAGAATGGCACACCACCACGGCCGAGCTGGACGCGCTTGACCTTGCCCAGCTTGTACTTGGCCTCCTCGTCCTGGATGCGGTGGACGGTGAAGCGGCCCTTGGTGTCGTAGATGAGGCGGAAGTTCTCGCCCGTCTTCTCGATGGTGATGACGTCCATGAAGCCGGCGGGGTAGGTGATGTCGGTGCGGACCTTGCCGTCGACCTTGACGAGGCGCTGCATCATGATGGCCTTGGTCTCGCGGTAGTTGAGCGCATACTTGAGGCGGTTGCGGACGAAGACGATCAGCGGCATGCAGTCGCGAAGCTTGTGCGGACCGGCCGACGGGCGGGGGGCATAGACACCCGACAGCTTGTCGAGAAGCCAGTGCGACGGCGCGCTAAGGCGCTTCTGGTGCTTCTTACTGTTGCCCGTGGGTTAGCATCGTGAATCTCGACATTTCGAACCACCAGGCCGGGAACCAGCGATTGGGCGATTGCGATTCCGCGGAAACGGAATCTTGAGCTCGCAATCGAGGAAAAGAATCTGCCGTCGCTTGCGAGGATCTGGAACCAGGGCACTTACGGTCCTCTACCCATCTTGGCTGTTGTTGTCGATGTGCTGGTCGATGGGAAAGTGGAAGGGATGCCGCGAAGTGGAAGCGCGGGTAAATCAATCAGAAAATTGATTTTGTGCCCAAGCCCTAGCAGTTTGGTGGGGACTCGAAAGCGGTGAGAAGGGCAAAATTGTGCTGGAGATTCCGAGGTCGAGGGTTAGGGTTACCGTCCTACCTGTCGGGCTTGATCACGGTAGGTTCTGTGGCTCGGCTCACTCGCTCATCATTCCCCGTTATTAATTTGAGTCAAGAAAAGGATAGGTATAGACTACTAAGACAACCAAGTCCGCCATAAACCAAGTGAGAAGTGTTTCTCGTCCGTCACAGAGATTGCTCCCTTTTCTAACTTGTAATCACTTATATCCCCTGTCCAAACGCCGATTTAGGGTCTGGCAAGCCCCTGCGGCGAGACTGAGCGTACAGAGACACCCAAAGAAATAAGGGACAAGAAAGGCACCTACTCTCGTAATAAGAGCCTGCGCAAAACACAAAAATCCTCCCTATGGCGCCGATTAAAAACAGTGTAACACGTCGGGAGCACAACAAGCCAACCACAAATACTTGCCGAAAAGAATACTCGCCCGAGACACCAACATGGGCGTTTACCTCCCATGGCCAAGGCGGCGCTCGCTGCCGATGTGGGAATCGTCCAGCAGATGGCTCAAATCCATCTCCGGCGCACTCCCGAGAAAGGACGTCCCGTGAGGCTCGGTCATGTCAAAGAGATCGGCCAGGGCAGGTAGGGACTCGGTTGACTCGTACGCGGAGGGAGTCGTTGTCCGTCGCAACATCTCTTCCTTTGAACCAGAGCGGTTCAGCGGATGCTCAAAGGATGGGAGGACGGCGGCACTCCGCGGGTTGTCCGTGGTCAAGTTGACGGACGGCTCGAAGATGTTGGCCTTGCCGCGGGGGGCCTCCTTGGAAAGGTTGGCCTTTTCGATGTTTGCGTATATCTCGGGGTACTTGTTTCGGACCCGATCGCGCAAGTCCGTCGGTTGCCGGGTCGAGAGGTTGTATTTAGGGTCCCGCTGGATCCGGGTCCACGAGGGGCCGTACTGGTTGAGGCCGTCCAGAATCTCGTCGTCATCCTGCTTGGTGAACGGCCGGCGTTTTCGACGGTGCGACTTCTCGAACGGGCCGTGGATCCCTAGCTCAACTAGGTCCTCCAATTTCTTGCGGTGTGCTCGGGGCTTCCTCTTCTTGGTTGCCGCATCAGAGTCCGGAGCCGCAGACGGCGAGGCACCGTCATTGTCGGCTGCCTCGTCCGCGGGTGGTTGGAGGATGTCTTCCAGCTGCATACCGCTCTTGTGTCTCGTGCTCCCTTCCGCGGCCGCTGCCGGACCAGGCTCCCCATTAGCAGCTTGCTCCTCGGCCGCGGTTAGCCGGAGTTCCTCAGGGCAACATGTCCGGAACCGGTCTTTCAAATCGCCAGCGGTCCGGCCGTTGAACTGAAAACCCGGGTCCTCCAGAATCGTCGTCCACCTCCCCACCCCGTGGCGGCTCACTCCCAGCAGGAGGTTGTTGGTTTCCTCCTCGGTCCATTTTCTTCTCGGCTTCATGGGCCGCCTCTTCGGCTTTGGCGGATTGCTCGGCTCGGTATCAACAGCCGAGAATAGGACCGGACGGTCCTCATGGGCGCTGCCAATGTCCTTCCACGTTCCCAAGCTGAAATTCTCGTTGTCGTCAAAGGACGCCGACGTGATGGGCGGGAAAACGGCAGCATCGGGCGGGGGCTCGTGGAGGCCGGCGATGATGGGAGGGACGACCTGCTGGGCTGACTTTTGCTTCTTGGGCAGCTTTGGCAGCTGGACGAAATCCTCCTTGGTGGTGAGTGCCCTGTGCCGCTTCTTGGTTGAGGCGTCTTCGGGGCTCCCGGGCCCGTCTTCGACCAACTTCCGCAGCGGGATGGTCGGGGTTGGCTCGGGCTCGCGGAGCAGGAGCTGGAGCGGCCGGATCGAGGCAGTGTGCAGGCCGAATTTGTCGTCCGATCGGGCAGGCGGCTTGACAAGGTGGGCATCGTCGACAGCGACGGCGCAGAGCGGGGCGATTTGCGGCGGCGCAGACCTCTCGGCTCTGTGGCTGCTGGCGAACTCGGGCCCGAGTGGGGGGAGAGAGATCGGCTGGCTTGGAGCGGCGCTGAAGGGCCCGGGCTGTATCGGCGGGAGATCAGGGCTCCTCGGCTTGTTGAGGAGGTTCGTGAGCCATGGCTCGATGGTGGCCATCGTGAAGCAATTGCTGTGGAGGGGCGGGCATTGGAAAGGGTCTGGGCGCCGCCCGGAGGACAAGGTGGTGGTGGGCGGGGAAGATGCGGAACACGCGTGGAGCGAAGAGGCTTCGGGATTCTTTAGGTACTGGGCCAGTGTACTACTGTAAGCGGCTGGTTTCTAAGCTGCGGTTTCGGTCTGGGGCGAACGAGACAGCTGACAATCAAGGCGGCTCCGGGCCCCTTCTTCGGCTTGTCGGTCCTGGGTCACTGGGTGGACTGGAAAGGGCCCAGGATTGAAAGTCCAGGACGATCTGGGCCTCGGGGGTCAGCAGGGTGTTGAGCCGGAGTCCCCGGTCCCAGCAATGGGTCGCTTTTGCAGCACATGATTGGCTGTTGGGATGACACCAAAATCGAGCGGCCTGATTGGGCGGACTCCGTGCTCCGTTGTGCCGAGTGCGCGTCTGATGGCTGCAAATTACGAGTCAATGTGTAAGTCACGTATTCGCAGGCTTCAGGCTTCACAACAAGAGCATTTCCACGTCAAGAATGCGTGGATCAGCTTCGTACAGAAAACCAAGATTGCTGGCGTGGCCGAAGGGATTTCGCCATTACAGCAGGTCACAGGCGACTGACAAAACAATCCGACTCTCCCAGTTGGAGACTACAGCCAGACAGCAACACAGATCCAAGTCCAAAGCGTCAACATCAACTTCATTCACCACATCAAACAATAACACCAGGCAGGGCAGAGCAGGATAGGGCAACCAAATCCAGCCGCACCGCTCTTCTAAATACACCAAACTGATACTTCACCTATCCACATATGTAAGCTAGACTACAGTATCCACACCAAGAAGCAAGCAAAAAAAAATGCCCAAGCCACAAACGAAAAACATCATCATCTAATCCACGCCTTCACCCCTTAAAGAGCCAAGACCAGAACAGCAGCAGCCACAACAGCGGGCACACCAAGCGCCGCGACGGCACCGCGGCCCGCACCGGCGGTGACGGGGTGCGTGGTCGACGAGGACGGGACGCCCGACGCCTTGGTGGGGAAGCCGGCCGACGGCGCCGGGGTGGTGACCTCGCCGCCGGTGGGCTCGGGCTTGGGCACCGTCAGGGTGGTGAAGCGCGTGGTGGTGAGCTGGGTGGTGGAGGTGGAGTCGGACTCGGGCACGTCGTTGTTGCTGCCGCTGGTCGGCTGGGGCGCGTCGACGTCGCTGCCGCTGCTGGTCGCGTGGGGAACGTCGATGTCGCTGCCGCCGCTGGTCGCGTGGGGGCCGTCGCTGCCGCTGCCGCCGCTGGTCTGGTGGGGCACGTCGACGTCGGTGATGGGGCAGACGGTGGTCGAGACGGCGATGGTCTCGGTCGTGACGTGGCCGACAGGGCAGTTGGTCACGGTCGCCGAGCACGAGGTGATGGTGTAGGTGGTGGTGGTGTAGATGGTCGACGTTGTCATGCCCTCGGAAGCAGTGGTGGCGCCGCTGCCCGGGCTCGACGGGCCGGTGACGGCGGCGTCGGACGAGGTGGCAGTCTCGGTGGCAGTGGTGGCGCCGCTGCCCGGGCTCGACGAGCCAGTGACGGCGGCGTCGGACGAGGTGGCAGTCTCGGTGGCAGCGGTGCTGGTCTCGTCATCCTCGCACGTATCATCTTCAGTAGAGGTGCTGGTGGCCGCATCGCTCGCAGTGGAAGTCGAAGTGACATCAGGGCCCGAGGTGACGGTGGCAGTCTCAGTGGCGGTCTCGGTAGCAGCCGTGCTGGTCTCGTCATCCTCGCAAGTGTCGTCCTCAGTCGAGGTGCTGGTAGCAGCGTCGCTGGTAGTGGTCGAAGTGACATCAGGGCCCGGGGTAACAGTAGCCGTGTCAGTGGCGGTCTCGGTGGCCGAGGTGCTGGTCTCGTCATCCTCGCATGTGTCATCCTCAGTCGAGGTGCTAGTAGCAGCATCGCTGGTAGTGGTCGAGGTGACATCAGGGCCCGGGGTTACGGTAGGAGTCTCGGTGGCAAGCGTGGTGGTTTCGTCATCCTCGCACGTGTCATCATCCTCGGTCGAGGTGCTGGTAGCAGCATCGCTGGTGGTAGTCGAAGTGGCATCAGGGCTCGGGGTGATGGTAGAGGTCTCGGTCGAGGTCGAGCTGGCCCCAGTAGAGGTCGAGCTGGTCTCAGTCGAGCTAACTTCAGTCGAGCTAACCTCGATCGAGGTGCTGGAGCTGGTCGAGGTGCTGGAGCTAGTCGAGGTGCTGGAGCTGGTCGAGGTGCTGGAGCTGGTCGAGGTGCTGGAGCTGGTCGAGGTGCTGGAGCTAGTCGAGGTGCTGGAGCTAGTCGAGGTGCTGGAGCTAGTCGAGGTGCTGGAGCTGGTCGAAGTGCTGGTGCTGGTCGAAGTGCTGGTGCTGGTCGAAGTGCTGGTGCTAGTCGAAGTGCTGGTGGTCGAAGTGCTGGAGACAGGAGGCGCGGGGCCCATTCGCACGCAGAGCTCCTGGCCGATCTCGAGGGCACAGGTAAGGCCCGGGTTCAAGCTGATCAAGTCGTCGACAGTCATGCCGTAGGTGATGGAGAGTTCCCAGCAAGTGTCATCCTTGACAACCTTGTGGATCAGGACGCAAACAGTGGGCGTCGGCGTCGGGCCGGTGGCAGTCGAAGTCGGCGTCGACGTGCCAACGGCAACGTCATGCATGGTGTCGTAAAAGGGCTTGGAACCGGGGATTTGGTTGGCAAAGTAAGCATCCCAGACCATGACGCCGCCAAAAGCGGGGTGGTTCTTGTGCTTGTTGACCACGGAGCGCGCGGCAGCGGGTGTCAAGAAGCCCGTGCCGGCGGCCGCCGGAGAGCCAGGCAGGCCGATGAAGATCTTGGCGTTCTTGCTGGCGGTTCCCTGGAGGTAGCTGGCCCACTCGTCAAAGTTGTTGTTGTCGACTCCAGCGCACATGGGGTTGTTGTAGAACTGGACAAAGAGCGCATCAAACTCGCACTCGTTGATGATGGTCTTCATCTTGAAGTACTCGTCGACTAAGGGGCATTCGGGCGCCGCGGTGATGAGGTACTTCTTGCTCGTGTCCAGCTGGGCCAGGCCACGCAGCCTCCTGACCATGGCGACGTAGCCGGTTTGGTCCTCTGCCGAGATGTTAGCATCGTGTTCGCTTGGGAGTGCGTGTATGTGTCTGCTCACCGAACTTGTGCTCGATATCGAAGTCGAAGCCGTCAAACACAAAGTGCTCCTCGCCCGCGTCGGCGACATAGTTGTCATCAAAGGGTCTCGGCTTCTTGTCCCATGTCTTCGCGTCGTAGGGGCCAAAAGCACCCCAGATCCAGTTGGCAAAGTACTCTCCCTCAGGGGCGCTGTTGATGGTATAGTCGGCCTTGGGCGGGTTCCACTGGCCGCCGATGGAGAGGAGCACCTTCTTGCCCTTCTTCTGGCAGTACCGGACATCGGCAGCGATCTGGCCACACCTGTTGAGGAGGTTCGAGTCCTTGCCGCTGGGGTCCTGGTACTTGGAGTTTGTGCAGTGGACGGCAAAGTCACTGCCGGGTACGTTGAGGCTCGAGGGGTCGTTCCCGGGCGACTGGTTGATGAAGCCGACCGTGACGTACTCCATGGAACCATCGCAGTAGGTCCGGAGCCTGTCGCTGGCCTCGCCGGACTGTCCCCAGTAGACGTTGACGGCAGGGGTTGCCAGGGCCGGGGCCACGGCGAGGGCCGCGACGGCGAGAGTCTTGGAGAGCATTATGGAGTTGGGGTATTAACAATACAGGGTGTGTGTAGGTCTAAAGGAGTGACTGGTGAGGTGCGAAGCACACAACGAAAGGACGCAAACAAACGTTTGCAACGGCTGGGGAGAGCACGCCGTCTGGTGTTGACTTGACAGGAACCAAGAGGACACGAGGGGGAGAAGGGGGCCGAGAGAGGGCGCTGCAGCTTTTCATAGCAGAGGCCCGGCCCCAGCCAGCAACAGCAACGGCACCGGCCAGCAGGGGGCCACCCACGATGCATCCGCAGTGTCTTTGACAGACATCCATTCCGGCTTGGTCCCCGCGAGCAGGGGGGGAGGGGGGGTCCAGGAGATTATCACGCATGCGCAGCAACCCTCCCACGCGCCGCCCAGGCCCAACCGCCCGCCCGAGTGTGATGGAATCATGGGGACGGCCTCGCGCCTCCAGCACGCCAAAACCTATGTCTTGTCGGATTTCGAAGGCCATGGATGTTGGGATCATGGTCATGGAAGTCGTGCCGTGCCGCAGCGTCTCGTGGGGCTCCGTGGAAGGCGCTGGGTGGTGTCTTGAAGAATGATCCGGACCTGCATCCATCGTGCTTCCCTGGAGATGCGAGATCCATTCCATGTTGCACCTGCAGGTTGGCCGCCACCACGGCTTCGACAGGCCGCCGAGCCGAGCGGGCGAGGCCACTTCTCGTCCCAAAGAAGAAGGCGCCCCTGCCAAGACAATACTTGCTCCTGCACAAGTCCCCCGCGTCCCGGGAACCAACAAACTTGGGCCCGCGCCATGCCCAAAGCAGGTGCAGCTTGCGCTGCCAGTTCGCTTTCGCCCGCTTCTGCCTTGCCTGTCGCTGACTCGGGTTGCAGAATTCTCTGCTCTCATTCGACCCCCTCCGAGCTTGGAGAACCGCTAGCGACGTTTTAGCCAATTTTGAAGAATCCTGCCGAGTGCGTCGGCCCCGGGTTTGCCGCCCAAATCTGGGCGAGCCCGGTTTGCTTTTGCTGAGTGCAGCATGTTTATTTTTGGTCCTGGACGTTGTTGTGCACGCACAGCGATGATCGATCCCGATTGTTCCTCAACTCTTCCGTGCCGATCCGGGCTGGCCTTGCCGCGGGGCGCTCGATCCCTTCCTCTCTCGGCATGAGGCTCTGCGCTGATCAGCCACGGCGCAATCGGCAGGGCTCCTCCGCTGGAGCCCTGGCGCAGGGAAGCCCTGCACTTCTCCACTTGTTAGCAAGCACTGATAAAGCTCTGGCCCGAGCACTTTTATCAACACTCGCGCTCCCCTCGAAAACGACTTCGGTCGAGAACAAAGATCCTTGACACCGGCGCCATCTCGACCATGGAGGCATGCACGTGTTGTGGACCTTGACGGGTGGCCACGTCTGTGCAATCTTCTTGGTTGTTAGCGTCCCGGTTATATCAATCATCCGACTCGCTTACCTCTGCTCGGCCATCGACGACAGGAATCACCATCGGCTTCCTTGGCATTCACGATACTTTTAATTCCACCGCCCCAGCGGCAAGCCGAGGAGAAAATGAAGATGTCTTCCTTTTGGGTCCCCAAGAGAGTGGCTATTGTTATATCAATTTCTGTGGCCACCCCCTTCTCGAAGAACTTGCGCGGCATATCAGCGCCGGGGTCCGCCGGGCCTTGTCGGCTGAGCTTTCCGGCAGCTTGCGTGACGACGAGAATGACGACGATACTGACGACGCAGTCCCGCCCAAGTGTCTGGGGAGACATCAGGAGATGACAAGTCTGACGACGCGCCCCGTGCAAGTGTCCGGGTGGACGTGAAGAGAATGGGTTCCATTACGTGGCAGTGTGGACTCTGCTGGGTGAGCTCTCCATGGTGGCCGGGAGTGCTCCCGCTCTTGACATGGCAACCCTGATGAGGAATTCGGGTTCAGTTGATGAGTTGAAATCTCTCACCAGGGTGATGTCCGGTGCGAATCTACCATCGCTCTCGCGGTCAAAATTCTGCATGGAAGTTGGGCAACATTGCCGCCTGGCCTCGGACCGAGACACAAGTGCAGTGCATAGGGCCGAAATGACGGCAGGGTGTTGCCCCTGAGCCAGGCCCGGTGCCATTGGGTCCATCAAGTTTCCGCCGCGTGCTCAATTTCCCGGGCCTCTTCGTCTGTCTCCTGTGTTTTCTTCACGACAATGACCGGCTGCGTGACATGACATGGCAGGACTGGTGCTCGAGACAGTCGCCGGACGTTAGCTTTCTGTGACCCGGGTACATGGAACACACGGCTCCGCGGAGCAAGTAATACCAAGAAAACCAGCCGGAGGATGGTGAATCAAGTCGTCGGTCATGGTAGCAGCTAAGCCTTCCGGGTCGCTTCCCCTGGCCTCTGCATTCCTTCCAGGTTCCCAGCCCTGGTTTCGTGCCAGGGGAGGTTTAGCCATGCCTGAGGAGACTGAGAGATTAATGCTCGTGGATTCTCGGCCCGCAATGGGGAAGCTGTCAGGTAACGTACTGTCTGATCAGAGAGGAACGCGATTGCCGGTCTAGACTCGGTACCGCTGGCGGTTTGATGGCGTCCAGGCGCCTGTGGCAGGGGAAACGAGTCTCAACTCGTCTGCCGGACACCAACGACACCCTTCGATCGTCTCTGTTGCGAGCGCATTACGCTGTATCGATGCTAACAAGTTGTGTAACTGTTGCTCTCTCACTCTTCTTCCCTACTAATAATTTTCCTTCTTTGTTAGTGACGGAGCAATCATCCGCTGGTATGACTGACGGGCTGCGAGGGCAATGGAAAACCACGAAAGGAAGACTTATCTGTCATCCAACCGACGGAACCGGGTCTGGATGAGCAGCTCTTCCAGCTCAAGCAGGAACTCCAGCCCCTCACCCCAACAAGGTGAACGCGTAGAATAGGAAGCCGCAGAAGGAGATTGAAGGGAATGCCTGCTTTCATGTCACCATAACTTGCCCCTAAACGCCCAAAGAGTTGACCTGCCGAGTACCAACCATTTAGCAACCGAGCGAAGAAGGGGAGGTTGCTTTTCATTGACTTTCCCGTCCAGGACAAATACTTTGGAAGCCCCGACAAGTACCAGGCGAGTCCACGACCCGACCAGTCTGGCAAAGCCTCCCACTCACAGGCTAGGGACTGAATGCATTCAGAAGACTCATGCCAACAATGACTGATAGAATATGACAATGCCGTGTCAAACTTGAGAGGGCCCATGCCATCCTGTCTGTCCCTTGGAAAATTGCCCACTGGCAAGTGTGTTTTCGTAGCTAGGGGAAGCACTCGTTGGCATACGCTCGGGGACATTTTCGCCTTGGTTGTTCGCCTCCTGTTGGTGGCACCACAGATGATACGCTTCGAGTCTGGAATTAATCAAACTCGTCTTTCCCTTGTTCCTCCACGAGAGACAGATCTGATGTTGGCTCAAGATACCATACATCTACAAGCTTCCTCCCTCTATCGCACCCGTATGTCATGTTTGCTCTGAACGCGCTGCCCCCGTCTTGAGAACTGCGGCATAAATGATACTGACGGTAAGCTTGTATATCGAATATTGATCGTACTCGTCTGTACACGTGGAAAGTCAAAGGTTAAGACCATGAGGCTAAAACTAACGCCGATGTTTGCTCGGAGCACACGCAGTCTCTCAGACTTGGACTAACAGCTTCACCAGAGACCTACAAGAACATGGAGCATATTGCAGGAAAACACCATTAAAGGATCAGCCATCCCTAGCGACTGCCTCGCTTGCTTTCACCCGGCCGAGTGCGGCGTTGGACTCGGGGCTGTGGGGAGCACCCTTAGAACGATCCCTGATATGAGGCCATCACGCTTGATTTGGACCAAGCCGACTTGAGCATTTGAT
Source organism: Parachaetomium inaequale (assembly GCA_033296685.1). Taxonomy (NCBI): domain Eukaryota; kingdom Fungi; phylum Ascomycota; class Sordariomycetes; order Sordariales; family Chaetomiaceae; genus Parachaetomium; species Parachaetomium inaequale. Next base: position 44,422 of record MU854324.1, read on the forward strand.
GTCTGGCGAACGACTGCCCAAATGGCCCCGGTAGGGTTGCTCAAACGAACGGCAGAGTGGTTTCTACGGCGACTAAGTGAGTTGTGAGTCTGACTGAGACCGAAACCTCCCGGCTTATAAAGGTTGGCTCTCTTTCATGACGGCATCGCATCAATTTGGCGCTGACAGTTGGCATGGTTACATTCAGGATGACATGTCGGCAAAGACATGACGGGCGACACAGGTGTACACGTGTAACAATGGCCGCCACTTCGGATGGCATCTTACACAGTAAACCCTCTGCGCCGTTGCGGAGCATGGTAAGGCGGGCTTCTGGGTTTCGACGGAACAATTGGCATGAGCGTCCAAACCGGTTTTCGTTGAAAGCGGCAGACGGCCGCTCATCAGGGACAAACCAAGTCGCTTCCAGGGCCCGTCTGAGCCACAACAGGCATCTTGGTCGATCCCCAACCATGCTTCCTCGGCGATCTTCAAACAAAATCATGCACTGTGCACACAGTCTGGCGGGAGTGCAGGTGATCTCCACCGTCTCGGCGTTCCGGGCGGTTATTTTTGGCCCACTGCCGGCAGTGGGACAGCCCTGCAAAGGTCGCTGCGATTTTCGTCGATTTCCAGGCTGGTGGTCGGCCAGGGAGAGCCAGCCTGCGAGCGTCGTAGAAGCCGATCAGATCGGAAGTGGAATATGTGTTCCATGATGGCATGCATTTGCAGCCCGCACACGCAAAACATTGGTGGCGTCGGACGAACCGGTTCGACCCGCCGCGCGCAACGTTCGCTCCCAGTTCAAAACGGCCTTTGCCAACCATCGGGTGGCGGGATCGACGGGACTGTGGGCGCTGGCGTTGGACGGCGTGACTGGAACACTGCAAAGTTGCAAAACTCGCGCAAAGCATCCATTGGATCACCAGCCAGCGAAAAGCGGAGGGACAGTGGAGCGGCTGTCCCGTCGGCCACGCGACCGTTGGTGGTTCGTTCTCCGATGCCGACGGTGCCAGTGCCCTGGTGGCCTCACGCGGCGCGACGCCGGGATACGAGCGCCGTTGGCTAGGGGAGGGTCCCATCCCCTAGGACCCCTGCTAGCCCCCTTCCCATCCGCATTTCCCAGGGCGTCCACGCAATCAATCTGCAATGCAAGCAAGAACAACTTTTGCACTCCGGCCCATCCTTTCTCTCAACACGATCCCAAAAACCATCATCTGCAAATCCACTCGATTCCCTTTCCCCGTTTCCCCGCTCTCGTTCAGTAGCCGTTTTTATTTTACGTTCGATATCACACAACATTTCGAAGTATCTGGTTTGACGGGCTCACGAAAATTTCAGCACGAGTCCTGTTTCGACCCACACAGGTCACACGGCCAGCATTTCATTTCGCTGTGATTGTTACCGCCTGTCTTGCGGGTTGGTCGCCGCTCATCCGAAACCATCGGCTCGACCTGGGCGATCCTCGCAAACACGACACATTTCATCGAACTGTGAGGGAGTGAAGCGCCGATTGGAACAACCTATTCTCCTACGAGAGCGCCTCTCGTTCCTCGCTTCCCCGCGAAAGGCCATCGTCGCATTTTACCCCGTTCCGCCACAAAATCAGTCACGATGCAGCTCACCAGGGCGCTCGAGCTTCTCGTCTTGGGGCTTTCGGCCATGTCTGTCGCCGAGGCTACCTTCGTTGGCGTCAAGGGCGCCGGGCGCGAAGTAAAGGGAATCCAGCAGAGGCAGGCGGACGACGCCGCGAACACCGACGCCGCGAACACTGACGCCGCCGCCACCACGGAGGCCGATCCTCCGAAGACGACATCGTCGTCAGTCCCGGCAGAGACCACCTCCTCAGCACCCCAGACAATCGCCACCACGTCTTCCTCCTCGGTAAAGCCCCCCGTCACGTCCTCGCAGGCATCCGAGACTCCGGCCCCCTCGACGTCCAAGGCGCCATCTTCCACCACAAAGGATACCCCTCAATCATCGAGCAAGCCGCCGTCCGAGACAACTTCTGCAGCCGAAACCCAACAAGAAGCGTCGACCTTCATCATCACTACAGTCGTCACGACCACGGATGAAAATGGCTCGGCGGTGACCTACACGCGCTCGACGACGACGCCCGGTCTCGCGGGCGACAGCAGCGGGCAGGCCTCGGGCATGTCGACGCAGACGCGCAACACGGTCATCGGCGTGGTCGTCGGCGTGGGCGGCGCCATCATCCTCGGCGGGCTGGCGCTGGTCGCCTGGCGCATCTGGGGCCGCAAGAAGCACCAGGAGGAGAACGACGGCCTGATGGACTACGGCAGCGCCATCGAGAGCAAGCCCGAGTCGGGTGGCTCCATGGCCGGCCGCACGCCCTTCCAGAGCACCCTCGAGAGCTACCACGCGCCGACGCAGGTCAACACGGCGGCCAACTTTTAAGAGATGCCCGCGCCCACCCCCCCGTTCAGCACGGCAGGATTTCACTCTCATACCCTAGCCACTCGGCTCGTTTCGTCTGTCGATAGTTTCGTTTCCTTCACATCTCATGGGGAGCGTTAAGGAGTTTTACGGGCTATTTCTGCATCCCATTCGGGCGCCGTTCTCGTCGGTTGAGAAAGTAGTTGGAGGATATTCCCCATCGCGTCATCAACCTTTGGGTGAGCATGGAGAGGCACGGCCCATTTTGGGCGTCCGATAATGGTCAGAGAACGGCGAAACACGGTGGAGATGGCGAGGTTTGCGGAGTTTTTATTACGTTGGCGTGGTGGTTGAGGAGGCTGCTAGACGGAGCATTTGCTGGACACACCAAACGAAGATTTCCTCTCTGTCTCTCTCTCTCCTTTTTATGTTTCGAAAGCCTTTCAACTGGATTTGATGTGGTCGGTCATCTCGAGGCCGCACAAAATACCTAGCGATGTGTAGGACCTTTAATATATCACTCATACACTGAAGCCGGCTTGACGTTGATGTAGAGTTTGCGGTAGGGGACAGCCTCGCCTTGCAGCGCTGCAGCGCATGCAACTCTCACCCGTCCAGGTACCTGCAGCTGCCTTTTGAACCTTTCAAGGCCATGATGCAAGCCAGGAACGGTTCCTGAATTCCCGGCGCTCGGACAGGCACATCGCCATGTCACGTGCTGGGGATGCCCCCTTTTCGGTGATGGTTGAGCGCATCTGTCTCAAGAGGGTTTCATCGTCCGCCTTATTAGCACGATGGGTAGCGAGGGCCGCTGTGCTTCTTGGGTCATTGGCTGGAATTTGGTAGTGCGGTAGATTGAAGATCCAGTTGCAAGATATCACGGCTCCGTGTCTAGGTTTTTTCCAACCTGATCCTTATCCTGACCATGTAATCCTGTTGATACTGCGAATCTACCTACTCGAGCCGTCACGATCTTGTATACAGCTCCTTCCCTACCTCAGTTTGTTCTCAAGCCGAGCTCAAGGCGAATCCAAACCATCTCCCTCAAGCAGGACCTCCTCCACAATGCAACTCAAATCCCTGTACCTCCTCGCCGCGTGGTCCGCCCTCGCCCTTGCCTCCCTCGGCCTCGATGACGCCGTGGGCCAGAGCGAGTTCCGCATGGGCGTCATCCTCCCCCGGCAGCAGCAGCAACAACAAGGCAGTGCGAACCTACAAATCTTCTCGGGGGCGCTGGGCGGCGCGGGCGCCTCGGCCATCACCAACTCGGGCGACCCGGACAGGCCGTTCGAGGTCGACGGCGATACCTTTGTATGTCACCTCCCGCGCAACCTACCTACCTACCCACAACCTACCTATCCACGACCTACCTACCCGCAACCTACCTACCCATCTCCCAAAACCATCCTTGACTTCCCAGCCGGCCGTTGGCAAGAGGCATCGCTTTACTAGCAAGAGACAATCAGTGACTAACATACCGTGATCCCCCCTTCCCCCACCACAGAGAGATTTCGACACGGCCGCCAACCGGGCGTGCGACAACCAAAAGAATGTCTGCGCCGACATGGCCAACAACGGGTCGGGCAGTAGCTTCAAGGTCGGGGATTGTGACCAGCAGACGGGTGAGTTCTCTCTTCCTCTTCCTCTGCCTCTGGGCGGCAAAACTCTGTATTGTACACTGGCAGAGGATAAGTAAGGGGCTGACAAGTTTTTTGTGCGTACTATGGACAGAACGGTGCAAGAGCACCGCGTCGTCGGCGACCGTTAGGGCGTTTGCGTCGACCGTGTCGGCGGCGCCCGTGTTGGTGAGCTCGAATGCCGAGTTTGACTTTTTTTGTGAGGTTTGAATATTCGGGGTGGTCGGGTCTGGGGATGGAGTTGCGGGGTTTGGGATATCTAGTTGGAGTTTGGGGTTTGTATGGATCGTCCGTTGGTCGATGTGTTGTTTGTTGGTGTTGTTTGTGCATATCGAACTTCTCGTTGATGGGTGTTGGCCAGAATCGCCAATCAAAAGACTTCTGGCGTTTGCCAGCGAGGTTTGATTCACTCGGGCACCAGTAAGGCACCGTGGTGGCGGCCGGGTGCATCGTTTGTTTTGAAGGGACTGCGTTGGCTGGCTTGTCGTTGGTGGTCAAGTCCCGTCGTCGAGGGTGGTTCTGATTCGACTGTTTGAATGGGCACAGGTCTCGGGCTAGGTTGTGATTCTCTTTCATCCCGAGTTGAAGGGTTCAAAGACATGGGGAACAGACAAAGGCATTGTTAATGGAATCGAAAGGCAAGACGTCACAGTCAAAAAATATCATCACAGTTCCGTTGGTCGGATTCCTCACAGCAAGCAAGCATCTTGCCTGTGGACTGAATTCTGCTCCGTTGTCCGTGCAGCAGCCATTCGGCCCCGCGGCTTCAGTGGGCCCTTCTTTAAGGGGTTCACAAGGGTCCATGCATCTCTGTCGTGGCTCCTCGGCGTTGTCCAACGCAGAGATTCGAGAGGCTCAAGAGGTGAATTGCCAGAGGGATGCATTCGCAGTCCCACGCCTGGACCGATGGCCGCTTTTCCTTGATGCCCGTCAATATCTGCTGGTGCAATTGTTGCGAGTGACCTTGTGACAGGGGCGGCTTCCAGCGCTCTCGCCCGCCTGCCCGTGCGTCGGCCAGGTACCGGCCATCTGCCACATGGGAGCGAGATTGGCAGCTCAAGCATGTGGACCGGGCAGGGAAGTCGGTTGATTAAACCGAGCTCTTCCTGGCCAGAAAAATTATTGCCAGCCGCCCACGACTCCTCCGCCTCCCCGTCCTTCCCACGGCCATCCTCGCGTCCTTGGTGCATGGTGCAGGCCCCGAGTCCCGTGCTTTCAACCGCCATCGCCCAAGTCCACCTCTGGCAGCAGCAACCGCACAACGCGCCTCGATGTGCTTCAGAGTCGCAAGCCGTCGGTTTTTCGTCTTCTTGTCGCTCCTTTAATTCAGCCAAGCGTAAATTAGCACCCTTGTAATCTGTTCCCCCCTTTTTTTCGATTCGACCAGCACACCGACAGGTGCCGCAGCTCGCCAGAAACGCGTCGCGTCCCGGTTCGCTTGACGACAACCACCGCCTTCGCTACCTGGTGGCCCCGACAACGTCGTTATCCCGGGTGACGGAAATCGCTAGTGACGCGTGGAGTTTGAGAGTTTAGAGAATCAGTGCAGACGACAACCGACTCGTCTGCCCTGATCTCGTTCTTGGTGAGCTGCTACGCCGCCCACAGGATCGCCAGCGCCCAACTGTGGCGAAGCTAACTTGCGCTCTCTCCAGACCCGTGAAAACGTCATCCGCAAAGCTGTCGCCGCAAACCCCCCCTCGTGCATCGGCACAGGAGCGACGAAAGAATTCCTGGGATCCCTACAAATCGCCGGCCGTGTCCCCTGCGCTCTCCAGTGCCTCAACCGCCGACGGCGAGGCGTCTCCCGAGCTCCCGCCCCTGCCAGCGCCCAGACTGCCCGAGCGAGTCCTTGGGCTGTTGAGGACCCCGCCGGACAGTCGCGCAGAGTCGGAGGACGACGGCGCTGCAGAAAACGGCGCCAACCACTGGGGCTCGCCGTACCCGCCCCATCTTCGGAACCGGAGTTCAAGCAGCCAGAGCTTGAGCAGCGACGCCTCCGAAGACTCGCCGCTCCATCGTCTGGAGCTCCAGACTCCCTTCCTCCGGCCCGCGCCGCCTACCCAGGACCTCCAGCCAGAGGTACGCCTGCCCGAGATCAGCGCCGCCGCGACCGTCCTCGCAAACCGGGCAAGGCGTGTTGCGCACGGCATCACCGAAGGCTGGATCCGCCAACACACTGCTGGTGGCACCGTCGAGCAGGAGAAGCGGCACTGGTTCAGCGACGGAGACAGTGAGAACTCTTCATTGAGCGACTCCTTCTCCGCCGAGGAAGCTGCCTGGTTGGGAGACGACACCGTACGGACCCCCAAGGCGAGCCGCAGAAAGACCAGCGATCGGAGTAGACAGACTTCCCGGGGCGGACTAGGGAAACAGTCCAGCAACGAGACACTCAGGCAATCGCACCTGAGCCGCAGAAAGGAAACCGCGGCCGCAAAAATGGCGTCCTCAGACGAGTTGGCGACGCCCGACAGCATCGGGGATTACACACCATTCAAACCGACCGAGAGACCTCGCACACCGACAAACGATCGCGATGGAGGGCCAGACAGGGCCGCCAGCGCCCCCCATGCCGGGCCCAACCTGCCCCTCACGCCATCAAGAGCCGCCGTCAAGCGGGCTGTAACAGCGACGACGCCGCGCTTGAAAAAGAAGGTGCCCTGGAGGGGCAAGAATATCATGGTGCTTCTTCCCAGGGACGACGAACGCGGCCAGCCCGGCAAAACCCCCATTCCCCTGACAGAGGCCAACGTCTCTGGGATGCTTCGGAGTTGGCAGCAACTCGGCTACGGCATTGACGGGTTCGACTTGTACGAGCCGGCTACAGAGCTGGACCCAACGGAACAGTCACAGAGCAGGGGTGCTTGGCCAGACCCTGATGACTTGGTGAGGGAGCGGAAGCAGCGTGACTGGAGGGTGCTTCTTCCGGACTTGAATGGTAAGCGCTTCGGGCTTGGGGGACTGAGGTCGAGATACTAATGTTGTCTTAGCATGGAAGAGGTATGTTGACGAGCTGAACGAGGCGAAGCTCCGCGCACTCGGAGTTTCGTTTGGAGACGACGAGCCGCCTCCGCCATCGATTTCCCCGGCGTCTACAACAAGCAGACAACAGTCAGTCGCGCAGTACCCTCCGCTCCCGTTCTCTCCGCCTATTCCGACTTCCTCTGCTTCGAGTAACCAGCCGATCCCCGGGTTCCCCTTCCCCAGCCAGTTTGTGACGTCGGCCACCCAGAGCCCCGGTATCCCGGCTGGCGCCTCACCGGGGCCGTTTGGCGTCAAGTTCAACCCCCGCGCGTCCATCTCGATTCCGTCACCCCATGCGTGGTCCCCTCAGATGATGCTGCAACAGGGCCATCGTGGTGGCTCGCCTTCGCTTGCGAACCTCAGTGCGATCATGTCACCAACATCGCCTTACTCGCCTGATGGGATGCCGGGCTCTGTAGCGCACCAACGTCACCAGTCACTCCAGTACCCCACGCTGCCTCATCAATTCCAGGCGCCCGTCAGGGCCTCGCCTCGCCTCCAAGATCTTCGCGAGGTTGATGAAGAAACTGTGGCCGACGCTCCACCCAAGAGCCCTGAGCAAAGCGTCCGCCACAACGCCAGCGACAGCCTGCAAAAGGAGATCGACGAAGCAGAGTACCACCTGGAAGAGCAGATGCGGTCACAGCTCGACAACGATGAGGATTACAGCCCGCACAACGACAACGACAAGCCAGAGGCCGGTCCAGTCACCTCCGCCCCCGCCCTCGGCCATGCGGGCGAGCAGTCGGCTCAGTTTGCGCCCCAGTCTCATCGATTCGCTGGTGGCGCGGATGGCCTTGTCCTGCACCATCCCCGCCCCCATAGCCGTGGACATTCGCTGTCCCAGAAATACTTCACCGAAGACGATGCCTCCAACCAGGGTGCTTTCAGGCCCACGCTGCAGCAGATCAACGCCCAGCCCGCTGAGGAGGACGAGATCGAGACGAACCCGAGCAATCTGGGCACGCCTGTGCAGGATTTGGAGTTCTCCAAGCTCATGCATCACCAGCGCGGCTTCTCCACTGCCAGCAACCCCTGGACCGACGAGCCTGCCAATGGTGGTCACCAAGCCCGCCCTAGCCATGGCAGCATTTCGTCCTTTTCTAAACTCAATGTGGCGGCGCCCGAGTTCAAATTCAACCCCACGAGTAACTTCAACCCCACGAGTAACTTCAACCCCACGAGTAACTTCAACCTCACGAGTAACTTCAACCCCACGAGTACCTTCAATCCCGGCGCATTCAGTTTCTCGAACAATGCGTTCCAGCCCACGGCGTTCACCATGGGCCAGAACCCAATTGAGCCGAGCCTGCCCCATCTACCGACGGCCAGCTCTTCCAAGATCAATGTCAATGCGCCTGTCTTCTCTCCGGGCCAGAGTGTCATTGCACCTGTCTTCTCTCCGCGCCAGAGCGAGTTCAGCTTCTCAGCCTCGGGGCCTAAGTTCCGCCCTGATGCCCCCGCTTTCACACCGCACTCACTGCCTACGTCTGTCACGAGTCCCATCATGTCAGGGGCCGAGAGTGGTAGCAATCGGGACAGCTCCATTTTCGGCGCTATCGACCTCAGCGGCGCGGATTACGGCAAGGCTGGGAAGAAATCCAAGGCGGTCCCGATTATTCCGCCAGAGCGTGAGGAGTCGCCTGCGTTTAGTGGTGCCCAGTATGATGCCGACGGCCGCCCCCTCATCGACGAATCCCGCGTCAAGAGGGCCCGGGCAAATGCTGATGATGGCGATGACGTGCCGCTGTTTGCCGAGCCCACCAAGGACGACACGCCAGTGCCCGAGTCTTGGTTGGATACACCCGCTCAAGAAGACGGCCTGCCGGTGGAGGAGAAATCATTTGATGAATCCAACCTGGGGCTCGACATGACCATGTCATCAACCATGGTCTCCGAGACGACAGATACCAAGGCCACCGTCAGCCCGTCCGAACTCTCGCCAGATCATGCCACACTGAAATGGGCGCCGTTCGAGGTCAAGAATAACTCCGACGTGCAAGCCTTCAATGACGCAAGGCCGTTCGACCCTGAGGCGTTCAAGCCTGCCCATAAGAAATCGCTGTCTGCGACCGCGAAGGCTTTCGTGCCTGGCGCAGCCGCATGGGTGGATGCCCATGAACCGGCTGCCGAGCCTGTCGCCGACGAGGTTCCTGATCAGCTCGCTAATCAGTCCGTTACCGTGGACACAGATGCGGCAGCCGAGGCCGACTCGGCAATGGCAGCTGAGCAGCAATCGCAAATCTTGGAGGAAGAAGTGGCAGAATCCATCGAGAAGTCGGTGGAGGAGCAAGTTCCATCTGCCCCTGCTATTGTCCCTACGGTCGCCCCTCAGCCTCCGGTTCATGCGAAGGGGCTCTCCGCTTCTCGATATGCCCAAACTTCATCGCCGCCGCCGCCAAAACGATCTGGTCTTGCCGCCTCCCGTTTTGCTGCTCCTCCGCCACCTCCGGTAGAAGACGAGGCAGCCGGTGCGGAACGCGCCGTTTCGCCCCTCGCTGCTAACGATTCACCTGCCGTCTCGGATGGCGAACATACAGGAGGTGACTTGCCGGCCGAGCCAACCATGGCCGATATCGATGAAGTAATGCGTCTTATGCATGAGGACCCGGACATGGGGGTCAACAGGACCTACGACGACCAGCCGCAGTGGCACGAACCCAGCCCGACTCGCCGGTCTCCCCTTGGTGCTGTTGCCGACTCCTCGCCCACCCGCCTCCCTCCTCCGAGCTACTCGCGCAGTGACGCTCCCAGTCCGAGCCAAGCTGATTACCGTCACACACCGCCGCTGGATCTGGAGGACCCTTTTATTGACCCCTCCCGCAGTGGCCGGTCTATCGAGGGTGCTATCCACCGTCTCAATGGCAGCGAGGGCCTGCCCACTAGCGACTGGGAAGGCGTCTTTAGCGAATCTGAGCAAACCAAGCTTGAGTCGCGCGTCGCCTTTTTCGACGGCCGTGTCAACGAACTTGTCGGTGGCTTGCTTGCCGCCCGTCTCGGCCCTCTTGAGCGGACTCTGGACAGCATCAACCACGCTTTGTTGAGGCGGGCGCCGTCCAACCGACGAGAACGAGGCAGCATCTCGGCCGAGATTCGCGAAAGTGACGCCGACGATGAGGACGATGAGGTGCCTGGCCCGCCGCGCTCTATGAGCCCGCGCCGGGACCGCAGGATGGACCAGATCCGCGCCGTGGTTCTGGATGCCTTGGCGACGCAACGCCGGAATCAGCCAACTGAGTCGACGCCGCCTCCTGCTCCTGCGTCGGACAACTCGTTTGTTCTGAAGGCGCTCGAGGATATGAAGGAGCAACTGGGTCAATCCCTCCACCCTGCGTTCCGCAGCGAGGACTTCAAGAGCATCGTGGAGGATGTTGTGGAGCGCCGTATTCCCCCACCGCAGCCGACCGCGGACAAGGATGCGCAGTTGAACGAGCTTCAAGCCCGCGTTGCCGAGCTCGAGCAACGAGTCCGCGCCGAAGAGACAAAGGCCGAGGCCGAGGTCTCGGCCAGGCGGGCTGCCGAGGATCGGGCGGCAGACGCTGAGCGCGAACTCCAGTCTGCTGCTACCAGGATTGAGGTCGAAATGATGAACAAGAGCGCCCTGAACCAGCGCATCGCGGACCTCGAGGATCGGGTGCAGCATGCGGAGGGTCAAGCAGAAGAGCAGGTCACTGGAAGAAGGGCGGCCGAGGACCGGCTTTCTGAAATCCAACGCCTGCTTCGGATATCGTCCGAAGAGGAGACACGGCTTAGGGAGCTTGTCGACGAGAAGGACCAGAAGATCAAGTCGGCCGAGGCTGTCCACAGCAAGAGCGCCATGCGTCTCAGTGTCCTGGAGGCTAGCCAGGCCAATGCTCACCAGTCTCAGAGTGAGACGCAGAACCGCGTCAACACCCTCGAGGCCGATGCCCGCGAGGCACGCAAGGAGGCCCAGCATTGGCGGTCCGAGACGGACCGCATCGTCGCCATCATCCAACGGCGCGACAAGGATCTTGCGCACGCCCTCGACGAAAACAAGGCCATGCACAAGCTCATCGACACCCTGGGCACCCAGCTGCAGGAGAACGAGCGTGTGCGCGATACCTGGCGCACCAAGTTCATCTCGATGCAGAACGAAATGGCCCAGGCGACCAAGGAGATCACCGAGGAGAACGCCCGCCGTATGAAGAAGGAGCAAGGGCTGCTCGCAAAGCAGGAGGTTCTCGAGGCCAGGCTGCAGGCCGAGGCGAGGACTCGCGAGCGTATCGAGACGGAGCTCGAGAGGCTAGAGATGGGCGAGCGCCAGGGCATGAGGGCTGTTTCCGAGTGTAAGAGGCTCGAGGGCCTCCTCGCCGAGATGCGCACCGAGAACCACAAGCTCCACCAGAACGCTCTCCGCTACCAGACCGAGTTCCAGGAGGCGCGGGAGTCGGGTGCGCGCGAGGTCCAGCGTACGCGCGACGCGATGCAGGCTGAGGTGGAGAACGCGAATCACCAGGTCAATGTTGCTCGCGAGGAGCTTGAGGACCAGATGTCGCGACTCAGGGCCCAGCTCGATCAGGTCAAGCTGGACGCGGACACGGCCAAGGCTCGCCATGATATGCTGCTCGAGGAGGCGCAGAACTCGAAGCAGGCGGGCCACGAAGAGCTTGTGCGCAGGCATCAAAATGAGATTGAGGACCTGCAGGCGCGCTACGAACGGCAGCTCAACAACACGACGGAGGACGCGCAGAGAGCGGAGCAGAATCTCTTGGAACGCCTTAGCATCTCGACGTCCAAGTCGGAGTATCTGCAGGACAAGGTGGCGCATCTCGAGGAGAAGCTGGAGATTGCCAAGGAGGCTGCGCGGGCTGCCGCCCTGGCCGCGAAGTCCGTTTCGGGCTCCGAAGTCGCAGTTGCTCAGCCCAAACCTGTTATTGCAGCCGCTGCCGCTTCACGCCAGCTTGAGCTCCCTGAGAAGATTTCGCCGCAGGCTCTGCGCGAGTCCATCATGGTGTTGCAGGAGCAGCTGCAAGAGCGCGAGCATAGGATCGAGGAGCTGGAATCCAAGCTTTCCGCGACGGACCCCGAGGCGGAAACCAAGATTTCGAAGCGCGACGACGAGATCATCTGGCTGCGCGAGCTTCTCGCCGTCAGGCACTCGGATCTCCAGGACATTATCGGCGCCCTCAGCCGGGATGACTACGACAGGAACGCCGTGAAGGACGCAGCCATCCGCCTCAAAGCGAACCTCCAGATGGAGGAGCAGGAGCGCGAGAGGGCCATGAACGGCGGGTCGTCCATCAACCTGCCCAACATCGCAGCCACCATCCGCGGCGCCGCAACGCCCCGTGTCGCCCAGGCCGTCGGCCCTCTCGCGGCAGCATGGGGTAACTGGCGGAAGGGGCTTGACGTCCTGTCGTCCCCTGCTCCGGCCACGGGGCGGAACGCGACCCCTTCTCGCGCCAGCCCCGCCCCGAACAGCCTTCTCGGCGGGCTTCTCACCCCGCAGACCCCTGTATCCAAGCAGCAGCAGCCGACGGCCTTTTCCAACACTGGCCGACGCTTCACGGCGCAGGACCTCGCCAATAGGCCCAGGGCGCCCGCGCCGTCGTCGGCTTCCCCGTCGCTGTCGCTCTCGGATGGTAACGCGAAGGGCAAGGCACCGGCGATGGCGGCGCCGCAGGAGACGACTCCGCGCCGGCTCCGCCCGCTCGCTGCGCCTGTTACGCCGCCTATGATGCGCTCGAGCGCGTATGACGAGGATGCGCAGGCGGAGGACTTTGATGATGCGGGATTTTTTGAGGAGGACTGAGGACTGAATGAATGACTGTGGGGGTGGAGGAGGGGGAGGATAACTGACTAACTAACTGAACCTATCTCTTTTTCTTTTGTCGACTTTCCTTGCGTCAAATCTGGAGAAGAGGGAGAAAGGCATGGTAGATGTGGTGTGGCAGGCAGCATATGGCCGGCCGGCAGGTAGACAGGCGGCAGTAACTACAGTAGTGGCGGGATGCTTTGAGATATTTTCCTGTTCTTTTTTTTTTTGCCTTCTCTTTCTTCGCACATCCTTCATCTTCCGCTCTTACTTACATTTCATTTAAACATCTTGCCTTTTTTTCCCTTCTTCCATTTATTTATTTGCACGAGCTGCACTCTTACTCTCGCGAGAACTGGAGACTGCAGACTGGAGATTGGACTGACCAGAATGATACCCCCCCTTCCCTTTCCCGCTTCTGATATCACCCTTTTCATTGTTGTCGTTGTTGTTGTTGTTGTTGTTGTTGTTGTTGTTGGTATTTCTGGTCTACTGAGCCCCAAGCAAAACAAACCTTGTGGTTGCTGTTGGGGCTTGGGCGAGGTTAGTTGTGGGTTTTAGAATGTTAATGTTTTTTTCGAGGCCTCTTTTTTTTCTGTTGTTGTGGTGGTAAATACTTGGCACAATTGCATGTTGTTTCTGCGAGAGAACCACCTTTTCTGTTTGCCTTTTGTTGTCTCCTTTGTTGATGGATGTTGAGTTGGGGATGTGGAGTAGAGAACTACTGAGGGTCCTATGATGAGAACTCGAGAGATGTGTGGGATGAGGACCTAGCTATGGGTGTGAGGGGCTATAATCAATATGTATCACACTCGGTTTCTTCTCTCTCTGTGTTTGCGACTGAGTTATGTATCGGCCGTGATACAACGCGGCTTGACTCATGAGATGTTGCTCTTGCCGCCGGTCCTGGCGTTGAAGCGGTCGTCTGATGTGGGCTTCCTGTGGTGATGTGTCCCTGGCCGTCCCCTCGAGAGAGGTCAACTTGGTATGCGAGAGCATGGTGGGAATGCCTATATTGTCGCGTTGCGGATGCTGGTTGGGTTTGTTTGTCCGCTGTGTGGTGTGGATGTTGGTCTTCAGGATATGGTGGATGATGATCGAGTGGTGGTGGATGACGAGGGGTCGAAAAGAGCATCACCATGAGGGAAAGAGTTTTATTTTTTTCCCTTGCTTTAGACTTCAATGTATGTCCCGGCCAAAACCTTGCTCATAATACAATTACAGTTTGGAATCCGTTTCTTGGATGGTTGGGGTTGATACATTGTTCGGAGTTGTTTGTTTACATCAGGGGCCAACGTTACACGAGGTTGGAGATGCTGTTGGCCCAGCCGGCATTCTTCTCACCACCGTAGTTGACCGGTCATATTCAACGGCACAGGATGACTTGGTGATGTGTGCGTTGTCTGGGATCGCGGACTGTCGGTGATCTCCTCTGTCCGAGTCTTCAGCTACCCGGTCGATCACATTGTTTTCTCGGAAGGGAGCAGCAGCGATCGTCGTTCTTTTTCCTAGTGGAAAGAATTGCCGGGCTTAGTTGCGGAATCGATTCCGAGCCGGGCAGTAGAGGATGCTTACGCCGCTGTATAGGGTAGGAAACACAGCATATGTCTTGTCTCTGGACTGGAGGCAGGGCTGGCTCGGGCCCATGTCAATATCACGTCTCACATCAATCAGGACATGGGGTCAGGTTGTGTGACCAGAGGGGATTGCCCATGCGGCTGCCCGCTGGGCCACTTTCCAGCTTGTTCAGCTCTTCGTTGTGCTTTTTTTGCCGTTTTTGAGCGTCTTGCCGCGTCAGCAGCGATAGGTACTGCCCGCCGGAGAAGATGTGGTGGCTCTCGGCGGCTCGAGCGGACTTGCAGCCGGGGCTTTTTTTTTTGTCTTGTCCCTGGCTTGCTCCCGGACCCGTCGACGTCCCAGATCTCAGATCGGGCTGTGGATGCAGGTCCCGAGAAAAATAAGGTGAGTTTCTGGCTGCAGCCTAAAGTGTCAAATCTGTGGAGAGCTGTCCTGTTTTGGCAGGTGCCAAAGGGAAGGTGGGCAGTGGCTTTTTTTGGTTGCCGCTCGCCGGGAATGGCTTCAAACCCGCCCGTCTGGTAGCGACGCCATATCCGTCGGCGATGTGGACGCCATACTTTTGTGCACGTGCGGCTGGCTTGTGCTGCAGCCCGGGGCGCTCTTGCAACACCACCGGCTGGCTGGCCACTCTGCCATCTCGGCGGCCAGGACACGGGGAGAGGTGATGAGGCCTCCTTCATCGAGCGCAGGGACAGCACGGAAGATGCCACTCAACCCAACGGGCAACCTGGAAGTTCCTGGTCCATGCCGCCCGGTCCCCGTTGCGGCAGCCGAGAACACAGGCCCAAATTCCCGAAGGGATGCAGGAGAATATTGGAGCATCTGGCCCCTTTTGGGGACGAATCTCGGTATTTCCCGGCTGTCGTGTGTTGCGCGCAAAGTAACTTGTGAACCTTCTCATCAGATGTTGGTTGACTCTGTTCTCATTGACGTGGGAAGATCCTTCCTTGCTTTCCTGCAACACGGTGTCGTAGGTTAAATTCGATACTGTGTGGGTCTGAGCTAGCCAAGTCCGTGCCCTCGACGGGGGTGCCGTCCCGTGGCCCACCGAGCATCAATCCAATCGCGTTTTTGTGGATTCCAGCATCTCCCCATCCCACGCACGCCGTTTCGAGAAGCCCGGCAGCCGGTGAGCCTCGACAGAACGAGAGTTTCCGTGTGATGGCAGAGTCCGCGGGACTTTACGCAATCACAACTCACCCTTGCCACAGGCTGTCCGAACCGGCTCGGTTCCCCAATGTGACGGATCAACCACGACTGAGAAGCCGGCTCCAATCCGGCTAGTGCGAGGCTATTTTTGACATGCGAGCCCCCTGATCGTCAGCGGCGAGATTGTTGCTCCTGTGAAAGCACGGAGCAGGACAGCAACTTTGCGCGCGACGCCACGGCCCAAGATCTGGCAACGGATCTTAGCGTCAGTGATTACCGTTAAGCTTGTTTGACGCCACGCAGCTTCGACTTCTGGGGTCGGTCTAAGGACGACCCGCTGCGACGGGCCACCGACCAAACCGTTACCGAGATCAGGGGGCAGGTGACGGCTCCTCAGCTTTGTCAAGTGAGCAAGACGGCGCTCCTGGGAAGACCGATAAGCATCGCGGAAGGAGATTCCCCAAGCACTCAACCAAGCGCGACGAAACAGCCATCCTGCGGTGAGGTTGGGTCGGGTTGCACAAGCAGACGCGAGCACATCCCATCCATGTGGTGCGAGTGTGTGACAGACGCCGTCCCTTGCCAGCCGCTGAGGGGGGCTACTGGACGGGTCGATCACACAAACAAATTGAGAAGCCAGGCTCGAGTCAGGTTTGGCTCACAAACCTCTCCTCACAAAGCTCTCCTCTCTCTGCAAGGTTCATCGTCACTGTGTACACAGTAGAAGACGTTTGGGACAAGACCAGGCATGATCTGGTTGGTCGCCTGCTTCACCCCTCGTCAAAAATTCCCGAATGGAGAAAGGACTCGTTTTCTTCTCTTCCCGGCATACCATGGACCTTTCTCGACCGAGACCTCGTCGGGACCCAGTCCCCTTCATTCACCGCTCCAGCTCCTCGGACAGAGTTGCACGGCAAAGACAGCAGCCCGGCACTCTCCGATGCTTCTCTCGCGGACAACGGAGATGCTGGAGAGAGCCGCCCTCGACGGATGCTTCTTCTGCGCATCGTCCTTCCAGGGTTGCTTGGCATGGTCTGTGGGAGACAAGGTCCCCAGACACAGTGCAATGCAGACGGCTGCAGAGGAACTAGTGGTGCCCAGCCGTCGACCGGGGGGGGCGGGGGACAGGCCCAATGGACCCCTGTCCGTCACCTCCATCAGGCCCCCTGCAATCAAATCCCGGGCCTCAGCTGAATGCACATCTGCGGGGGGAAGGGAGGGAAACATCTCAAGGGACGACGGCAGAGACCGCGAGCCCCTCGGATCGAGCCCAAGAGCCCAAAGACACCATCGGGTTGCCGTCCTCGAGAGATAGTGGTCTGACGGATGTCGTCGAGCAGCACAGACATGCATCAAACAACTGGAGGCGGGCGCCGGCGGGCGCCATTGCGGATCGTCCACGCTCTGTCCAGTTCAAGCCAAGGCCAGCAGATTAAGCGGACGGGAGGCGCAAAATGGCCCCATGCGCCGCGCGCGGACATTCGCAAATGCCCAGCGCCATGGAAAGGTTGCCAATTGTCAATGCACGCAGACGGGACGGGAACATCTTGTGCATATCCCGTGCTTCGTGCTGTGGTCGTCTTTAGTCACCGGCCCCCTTTTGGAGAGAAACAAAATGGTCAACGGCGGCAAGATCATGTGTTGATCTCTGCCACGGCGAAGGGTCTCCGGGGAGGAGATGTCAACTTCGAGGTCGCTAACCCCAATCGAGAACAGCACCCCGTCAGGGGGTTTGCCAAGCGGGGGCGAGGGATAAGGCGACACCGGCCGGGGCGAGAGCTGAGGCTTTATTCATTACCGTTACCGGGGTACTTGATCCTGGGTTTTCCGACTGTGCAAGCGACCCACCGCTCACGCATCTCTCGTCCACCAACCCAGAGCACAGCTCTGTTCTCAGCTTTCCGCTCCGCGGCGGATGATGATGTTGTGCAAGCCACCCAGAGCAATTGCCGCTCGTCAGGGCTGTTGGATGTTGGATGGAGGAACCGCCCGCCCGGCTCCCAGACTGCCGGCATCGAGACAAGCAACGCCGCCGGCGGGGCCTGAATTGAGTTGGGACCGGTGTGGATCTTGATCCCTGCTGCACATCATGCTTTTTTGACGTGCTGCAGAGGGAAAGGAGGGAAAAACACGCCGCTCTCCCCAGATGATTACCGGAACGCGGCAGTCAGACGGAGACCCCCCCTTCTCTTCGTGGGATGCCATCGCGAACCCCATCCCACACTCCTCACCCTCATGGCCACGGCAGACAGAGGGCGCGAATGACCAGCTGCCCGGAACCTGGGCCACGTTTTTTTAGATAAGCGAAACAGTCGAGAGAACTGGCGACATCCATGCCATGCCCAGAGCACGCGGACTGCACCCCGGACAGCGGGCTGCCTAAGATTTGGGCAAGCAGGCGAGAGGCGCAGGCTGGTTTTCGTTTCGTCAACACCGTGACCTCTCTGCTTTGGGACAGATCCTCCCCCTCGGCCCGCGTCGACTCTCCATGTTTCCAGCCGGGTGGTTTGCTCAGCGCGGAGAACAACATGTCATGCAAGCTTCCCAGCTTGTCTTCGCACATCATGGTCCTTAAATAGACGGCAAACTTGCACCATTCCCGTTAGCATTCTTTTGAGATCGCCAGGGAACTTCCCTTCCGGCATGCGTCCCACTCCCCTCGTGCCCCCGGCTTTGTCCACTGGGAAGCGTTCCCCCCCTCGGTCTGGCAGTGGAGGTCTGTTTCCAGAAACGCGGGCTATGCCGCATCTGGACGTCTCTGCTGGGCTGGACCGTCTGGGCTGGTCGTTTCCGTGCAAGTGCCCACTTAAAGACACCCCCCCTTTTCGCTACACGGCGTGGGCGTGGGAAAGCACAGCATGTTCCCACGCAAGGGACTCCCTCCCCCCGGTCTCTGCCCCATCGCCCCATCCCCTTGTCCTGGGAACTGGGGAGCTTGGCCACTTTGCCCCAAGCTTGCTGTGAGAACCTCGCGCTAGTCACTTCTGCGGCCGTTGAAGGTGGGATCACGAGAGAAAAGTGCGAGGGGCATGACTTTGAGAATCAACAAAGTGCGGAGACCGAGGGGAGGCACCAAGAATCCAGCTTCAAGGTTGAAGCCACTAGCAGGCACGACCACGCGCCAACCGCCAGCTCCAGGCTTCGTTCTTTCCCGGACTGTATAAACCAGCCAGCTTGAGCATAACCCGGGAAAGAGCTCGGGCGGGTCAAGCCTGAGTGGACCTTTTTGGGCAACTTGGAACCCGACTTCAGAGAGATCGCGGCTTCCGTCCCTACTCGAGAACCCGCCCATTTGCTGCATTCATCCATTTGTTGAGGTGCCGGCCTGCTGCGCGCCTCCTGCCCAGTCGTCACTGCGTCCAGCACGCATCCAGCGGCTCCTGAGACCCCAATTTCCAAAACGACAGCAAAAAGAAAGCGTGTGGCTCGCTCATCTTGCAGCCTCCCACCCTGTCACTGCCTGTCTCTCAGCCCTCCCGCGCTAAGGCTCGCCGGGCTCTGCTGGGATTGCTCCAAAAACCAAGCCTTGGGGTTTCCTCGCCCCGGTCCCGACCCCCCCTTGTGCCCTTGTCGAGCACGTCCAAAGCGGCAAGGCACGAGGCACGAGGAGGCGCATCCCCCAGCTTTCCAAGTACCGACGCCCAGTTCGCCCACGGCCAGAGGGGGCTTCATCCCAGAAACAACTTGCAAGACAAAAAGGAAGACGCCGCGCCGGCTTGTTCCTCGCACGCCCCCCGGCACCCCCAAAGCCAGTGCCGACAGGGTCCCGAACCCGACAGCTCAATATCCAATAATCGGGAGCATCATATTTTGGACAGTGATCGACATTCCACACCTTGTTCGCGACCGAGCCCAAACATCTGGATGTCCAGAGCCTGAGGGCGCCGGGAAAGCATTAAAGCTGTGCGCCCCCTTTGGATGGCGGTCCATCCGGCGTTGTGGCTTCAGCCTTCTCGAATCTTGACCGCACCGCTTGCAACGACCTCCAGCCAACAAGTTCAACAGTCGAACACCGAGGGGCGCTGAGGCTTCACGACCGTCGACGACTCTTCCTGCGTCAAGTTGTCATTTAACGGCTACGGCACCCCCCAAAGTACCCGGCTTGGGCACTGCGAATCTCCCGAGAACGCCCACCACGACGGTTAACTCGCCGGTTGACCACCAAGACCTCCGGCGCTCTCCCCGCTGCGGCCATCCATCGTCCACCCCGCCGCTCAAGGGCGCACTATCAGCCAGAGCAGGAGCATGGGAGCCTCGACCGTGGCCTCCCAGAGACCACTCCCACTTCCGGATACTCATAGTACGCGAAACCCCAGCCATGCTTCTGCAGCCATGACCACCATCCCAAGTGACGGTAGTCTTGGGGCCCGGCCAGCGTCACCTGTAGCAGGCGCTGCCCCTCCGCTGCCCTCTCTAAACCCCTCTTCCATTCCTGCCCCTTTATCCTCCAGCACCGACAGCACAAAGACCTCAACCGCCCCAAGCCCCAGTGTTCTGACTCCTCCAGGAGCAGTGTCCGACGGCTACCCTACGTCAGGCCCACACGCCGGTCACTCGCACTCCTCCCAGCCGGGAGGCCAGTCGCTGTACTACGCGGGCCACATGACGGGCTCCTGGCCAACGCCGGGGTTATCGCAGCCCTCTGCGTACACGTACGGCCATTCGAGTTCCGGAGCCTCCGGCCCAGGCTCGCTCGCCCAACCCCCCTACCACCGAGCACCGGCATCGTACGGCTCAGCCCCCTCCCCTTCCCACCAGCACTTTCCCGGCCGCGCCTCGTCGTCGGCCCCGAACGGAGAATCCATACCAGCACCGCAGTCGTACCAGGACCAGCAAAGTTTCTCGAGCCCGGTAGGAGTTGGAGGGCCCGGGTCTGGCAGGGGAGGAGGCCTCGGGTCGCCGCTCAACCCCCAAGGGGGAAATCAGCAGTCCGGGCTCGCCCAGCCCATGCTCAGCAACCCAGCCCAAACTACGGCGCATCAAGGACCTGGACAGAGCACACCAGGAGGAGGGCCGGTCACGACACAGGACGGAGGCTCTTACCGTCCGCCCGTCACAGCGGCTCACTACTACCCCCAAACTTCCGCACCGCAACAACCCTCCTTCCCGTCGTACGCCTCACCAGTAACGCAGCCATCACCGACAAGCGCTTTGTCGGCCTCTTCTTCCGGGTCCATTCCACGGGCAGCAATCCCCGCAATGGCTCCGCCGCTGCAGTATCCGGCCGGACGTGGCCACCCAGTCCCGTCCATGGGGTCGTATGCTTCATACAATCCGGTCCCGGGCCCGGTGCTGAGCAACATGCACCACCCGGGTGCTCCTCTGACCATGGTGACCGGCATGTCGGGGCTTCCTAACTACAGCCATCATCCGGGGATGCCCCCTCACCACCCGCATTCCCTCTACCTCCACCACCCGGGCGGTCCAGCGCCACAGTCGGAGCGCCCGTTCAAGTGCGACATTTGTCAGCAGGCCTTCAACAGGAACCACGATTTGAAGCGGCATCAGAGGATACACCTGGCTGTCAAGCCGTTCGGGTGTGGCGACTGCGAGAAGCGGTTCTCGAGGAAAGACGCGCTCAAGGTAAGTTGAGAGAGTGTCCCCAAGGTCTCTTGGGGCTGCTTCTGGGTTACATTGTGCTGACTTTGTCCAGCGTCATAGACTCGTCAAGGGATGCGGCGGTACATCACCACTTGAAGGGCCCAAAACTGCCACAGGGGGTAACGAAGGGGCCTCGGACGACCGTGGTGTTGCTGTGGGCGGCGACAGAGACGGCAGTCCCAGGTCGATAAAGAAGGACCTTTGAACGACGACACTGAACCAACATCGTTCGCTGAGGCCCACAGATGGCGCCGCGCACCTCCAGGGGCGATTCGAACGAGCACGGGACCGGACTCATGTGATTCTCTGCGTCATCCGGTCTCGAACATACTGGTTAATACATCCGGTCATTTTACGGCGTCGGGGAAAACGGGACAAGCTTAGCGCTGGGCGAAACGGGACCGGAATACGGCGTCACCTATCTGGCTGGGATGGAAATGCAAGAGGATAACACCACGGTCAGACTCATGGGGGAATGTAGGCGACAAAAAAAGGTCGGAACATCCCTGGGCTCGATTTTCTTTTTCTCTGCCAAAGTCTGTTTGATCTTTTGCTGGTCGCTTTATCTTGATACCACTTGGCCCTTGTTAGTATCTGGCTTGGGATTTGGTCTGGGTTTGTTTAGGGGTGCGGATTTTGCCCCCTTTTTTGGTGCTTGAGGGGGTTATTACATATTGTTTACATCTCGGGGGTACTACTATCAGGTATATAGGTGGCGGAGGGAAGGGAAGGGGAGGGACAAGTCATGACATCCCATGCTGTGTTGGTCGTTTTGACAACAATGGTCAGTGGGGTTTTGTTATAGAGAAGGCGGGTTCAGCAGCCCTGTGATTGAGTCTAACTCTGGTGGAATGAAGTTGTTGTGGTTTGATTTGCATCTGTTGCTCTTGGTGTATCGTGCTGTTCTAAGGGGAGGAAGGGTTGCTCGTACATAACGAGATGGGCTGGGATGGTGGGTGTATGCACCTGATTCAGGACTACCATATCGTGTGCACTGCCCATGCCGCTCTTTTCATTACTCGACTAATTTGCTGGTCTTCTGGAAAAGACCTTGCTGGAACGGCGGCTTTGTAAGGGAAGTCTGAAGAAAGGGGCCACAGTTCAAGGCTTTCTGTTTTCCGGGAGCGTCGTGGGGAGGACCCTGTCGAACACCCCCTTAACCAGTCGCTGGGGGCTGTTACTCGGATGGGATGAGATAAATATATCGCAGGTTGAGAAGACGCTTTAGGGGTAATCCGGATAGATGGGTCACCAACTGATGTCAGCAAAGAAACTGTAGGAGGTAGTCTGGTATATATGGAGGAGGGTAGCTTCAGGTTGGTTCTGGTGGGCTCGAGGAACAACCCATTTACACTGCGTAGCATGGCGATGACTGCCATTGCTTAGGGTTTGCTCGGCATGTCTCTGTTACCGAGCGAGCGGTCGCTTAATGTGCAGGTATATGTATATATGTATGTATGTAAAGATGGGGGGGTTGTTCCGGCCAGGTGTGTTGCGCCTGAACGCCCCGCCTGTTAACGTTATACAGCAACTTGGGTCGCGGGGATGACCCCCTTCTGAGAGACTCTGGAAAGGAGGCGGGCATTTTGCCTGCCAACAGGCACTGGACGTAAGAAAGCAAGCAACGAGGAGCTACGGGGGTGCCGGACGGAGAGGGCTGGCTTGACCTGCTACGTGTTATTCAGGCAACGCTCGCTGCAAGAAGAGTGCTCCAGCGGGTGGTGCATTGCGCCTGTGCGGATTCGGGTTGTTGTTCTTCGGGGCTCTGCCTGTCCCTCTGGGCTTGGGGCTCAAAGCCACCGTCCGCTGTCTTGCTTGGCTGACATGCCCTTGCCCTGTCTTGCACTTGGACACGCCGTCTGTGGGTGTTGGAGATGGGGGAAAGGGGAGTCGGTGGGTGTGTGTGGTTTGAGGATGGGTCAGACAAACATCTCCTTGCCCATTACTGGCCATGGGAGCTCTCCCGGATGTTAGCCACCCGATGGGTTGGAGATTGCCGCGGCAGTCCTACTCGTACCTACCTACGTTGTCGAGAAGGCTGGTTCAACCACGAGTTGGCCACACTCACTGTGAAGTTTACCGCCTTTTTCTCGTCCTCCTTCTTGGACCGGAGTTGGAACTAGGGAATTAGGTCGGCCAGGAGGGCGAGGACCTTGGAAGAGGGGGGGACCAAGATGACATGAGCGACTCCTTGTCATCCCACGACAAACAACCAATCCAGGCCTCGCCGATACCGATAACTAGTTACGCAACACACTATTTTCGGCGGTGCCCCATCCAGATAGTTAGTCGCTCCATGCTGACCGGGTTTCTCGGCGGAGTCACTGACTGACTGACTGTGTTACCATGCTGCTGCTGATGTCGCCCCCCCAAGCTGAGGCATTTCCGCCTGTTTCCTCGCCCCAAGGAGGGGGGGGAGGGGGGTTCCCCAATGTGATTGTAAACAGACCACCATTACCACGAGGCGGTGGGCAGTCAGCGGCTGCAGGCTGCACGTTCTTGACGCACGTCAGGCAAACGGGAAGGGCTTGGGTGGGAGGATGGCTTCTTGCAGCTTGCTATCTTTGGATTTTTTGCCTTTTTACTCTTGTGCGTTTTCTCTGGCCAGTCTCAGTGTCCCCCTCACTGAAGAAGAAGCCAGGGAAAGTTGGGTGGGACGGCGAGGGGGAGGGGTGTCGGTTAACTAGATGGACTGGTGAACCATGGCTGTGGCCGTGCTTAGGTAGGTATAAGCGAGAGGTCTGTCCAGGTTGGTCTGACCGCTGTCGGTGTTCTTGTCTGGCCACATTCGCGGTACCACCCACACACGAGGGAGAGTCGAGAGATGTGTGTGAGTGTGAGTGTGTCTGCCGAGCAACGGCTGACCGGCAGAGGGAGGACAGATAGCATGCGAGAAACCGGCGCAGGCACTCGAGGGCGCCCGCCACCCTCCTCCGACGGTTTTCGCTCACTGCCATGGGGAGGGAGGGGGCTGGATGCATGGCTGGACAGGGTTTCTTTTTCTTCCGGGAAGTCGCGCGTGGCATGGCGTTTCTGGCCTGCGACTTGCAGCTCAGCCCGCCCGGATCAGGAAAGGGGCGGCTGCTGCTTGCCCGCCGTCAAGCCATCTTGCCCAGCCAGGAAAACGTGCGGGGCGGGGATCGCATCCCGGCGACGGACGCGTGAGGGCGGGCTACGCACTGTGTCGGGTCCCGGTGTAAAACACACACATGCCAACTAAGGGCACTCCTTGGACGGAGAGGGTCCTGGCAGGTTCATCAGCCTTTCGCGGTTTGCGCCCAATCTCGGGGTATTCCAGGCGGCACCACGGCAGGGATCGGCGCCGTCAACATTTGTTTTCCTTCCCGCTGTGCTGTTTGTAAATTGGTATCTCCCGAGGTTCGCCGAGTTTCCTTGCCCAGTTTGGCTTCAGCTGAGACCAAGGGCGCGTACTTCGTAAAGCAAGCCCGAATCGGGAGCCCTGGCTTTGAGCGTCGCACACCGAGCACAAATTAGACAATACTTGACAGCCTCATCGCTGAGGCAATTGCGAGTCAGTCTTTTCCGGGCGAGAGTCGTTCAAGATCAAGACGCCAAGGTCATCTACCAACCTTGACCACAACGTCGAAGCAGTGGTGATAAGTGTGGCTCTCGGGACTTCTCTCCGAGACAAAACATCCCCCAAACTCTACTCCGAGTTCTTGCTCGCCCCTTAACCCGGCTGACGGAACTTCAGAGCGGCTCGGAGACTCAAGCTCTACCCGGACTGAGATCTTGTTGTGATATAAGATTCTCTTGATGTGGGATTCTCCCGAGCCCCGGTTTCATGACGATGCCAGAGATCCGAGGTTGACTGTGACTAGTGCCGGAAAATTCCAAATATGCAAAGTTTCCGTGGACCTGGTTTTCCCCAAGAGAGGAGAGTCAAATCCAAGAGTCTCTGGACGCGAAGCAGACCGGCAGACACACAATGCCGTTGCCGGCAGATCAGGGGTTAGATGAGCGGTCGTTTGTGCAACGTCAGTAAACACGCTCTGATAACGATAGCCCCCAGGCGGGTTCGACTGTCTCAGTTTACCACAACGCTGACGAGAATGTTAGGCCGGCCGTCTCGACGCGCCATGAGTGTGTCAAGACAGCAGCACCGATTGTCGTCGAAATAGGGTCGCCGCCGGGCTCCGGCTCACCGGGAACGGCCATCCCAACGCAGTTACATGCGGGCCTGGCCGTCGCAATATAAACCCCTGCACGCCGACGTTGCTCTTGCAGGTCCGCCCTCGCAATCGGCTTCTTTGGACGCAGTTCTGCAGGCAGCCGGGCGGGCAGGGACGCAGGCTCTTAAAAGGGGAGGTAGGCAGCGGATCGCCATCTCGAACAACGGGTAAATGGCCGAGATGCACCCCAAGCCTTGGCTCGCACAGCAGGTCGCCGTGCCGGAACTTAGATCTGTTCCTTCGTGGATTCCCTGATGGGTTGTTGCTTGGGAAATAATAGGTAGGACTGCAACGCCATTCTCTTCCAGCCAAGGTCCCCGAACCACATCTCGCTGGAGCAGGCCGATTGTGTTGAACTGCCGCCGCCTCTGAAAGAAGCTGGAAAGGCCGCTGTCGTCTCCACCGGCTAGGCTAGGCAGTACAACCGGGAGAGGAGTGACGGCCGCGGGCATGGTAATTGATGTCATTGCCGAGGACGGGTCGCTGCTTTGTGGGTTTCGGCGAGTTGAGCACTGAAAGTGTCTCGTTTTTTGTTGCTCAGGGGAGAAGAGAGGCCTGCCTGTAGGCTGTCCCTTCTCTGCTGAACCAAACAGCAACAGCAACTCACCCGACGTTATTTGTGGGGCCTGTTAGCGTCAAGTTTTCGCGAGGTACCAGGACCTCAATGGCCCGTGCGCGTTTCTCTGTGCAATCGCCAATTCGACGAATGCAGGACCCGGGAAGCAAGAAGCAATTGAGAATGCTTGGAGTCTGTTGCAATGGTTTGGCTGGGGCTTTTTGACAATGGCTTTTGTACCGTCTATAGACCAGATATGCAAGGCTGATTCTTGCTCACATGCGACAGGGCTGGCCCGCTCATGCCGCTCACGCCGCGCCGTGTTGAGCAAGTTTCGTGGCATCCCCGCCAAATCGAGCGACGCCAAAAGTACTTGATCGTGGCACCGCCGTGCTTGATGCTTGATCTGCTTTCCCGATTCCAGACTCGTTTCATCCGACAATAAAATACCTTGGCGCCATCTCGCTTTCTGTCTCGAAAGCCCGCTCGTCCCGTGAACAAAAAGGCCTCGATCAGTCCCACGAAGCGGCTAAACGGGAGTTGACAAGAGCGCTGGCATCTCACACAAACCACGCAACGGTACCACGGGAGCAACGCGGGGACACAACTGTTTTCGCTACATCCTCACCAACCACACGACGCCCAGCACCCCAGTCTCGCCACATCCACCACCAACACCAACACCAACTCGAACGAGAAAACCCCAACCGAAAAATGGACTCACACCCCCTCTTCGCCCGGCACGACGGGATGGACATGGGCGACAGCAGCAGCAGCGACACCGCCAGCAGCAGCGGGCACTCGTCAACCATGATGGCCGTCTTCCAGAATTCGATGGCCACGTCCCTCTACTCGTCGAGCTGGACGCCCACCAGCACGGGCACGTACGCGGCGACGTGCCTCTTCCTGATCGCGCTGGCTGCCGCCTTCCGGGGTTTGCTGGCCGCCAAGTCGTGGCAGGAGCACCGCTGGCTGGACCGCGAGCTCGCCCGCCGCTACGTCGTCGTCAACGGCAAGGCGCCGCTGGCCGAGGCGCTCAGCCGCGACTCGCTCGCCAAGGAGGCCAACGCGACACTGACGCTGGGCGAGAACGGCGTCGAGGAGAATGTCTTGGTGGTTAGGAACCGGCCGACTGCCCACGCCAGGCCGTGGAGGCTGAGTGTGGACCCCGTGCGCGCGGCGATTGATACCGTGGTGGCGGGGGTTGGGTATCTTCTGTGAGTTTTTTTCCCCTCTTCCCTTCGTTTCAAGCAAGGGAGGGTTGGTTGTAGCTAACTGGCCTGTAGCATGTTGGCCGTCATGTCGATGAACGTCGGCTACTTCCTCTCTGTCCTCGGCGGCACGTTCCTTGGGAGTCTGCTTGTTGGGAGGTTCATCTCGGTTGGCGAACACTAGACGGGAGCTCTGAAGAGCTCAGAGACGGCGTGGGCGTTGCTTTTGGATTTGCAATCATCACGAGCTAGGAGTACGGATACGGGCCAGGGGCTCTTGTTTTTGGATACCAGCATGGGAGGTATTGGAGCTGACAGGCGCGGTGCGTTAACCCGCTGCTTTGATGCGTTTTTATTTATCCCCTGTTTCTTCATATCGTGGCCATTTCAGCGCGTGTGTTGCCATCACCAACAGCACCGGCATTGCTTCTGTTAGTGCTGATGCGGCGACAAGTACCGCTACTTTTGGCGGCCGAGCTCGAACTTGCGGAGAAACTTGCTCAAACCCGCGCAGCCCAACCGTGGTTCCCCACCCCGTTGCCAAGCCGCATCCGGATCCGGGGTCCCCGTCTTCTTTGTGGCCGGGTCCGGCGCCGGCGCCCGAAGACTTTGGCGCCGGAATTTTGATTCGGCTAGCGGACGCTTGCAAAATCATCCGCAAAACTCCGAGCTCGCCGCATAAATCACTAGGTTGGTCTGATCAGTCGAGATGGAAACACACCTTTCCCCAGGATGTGACCCCCAGAAGTGCCGGCGCTAGCTAGACACCCGGCATATTCGTCTTCCAATGCATCGCCTAGCGTGTCATTCCCAGTGTTGTTTCCGACTCAGTTGGCTAGACGATCCATACGTTCGTATCTCACAACACATCCTCTTACAGGTATCTCCCGGTTGAAGTATAGTCCCCATCACCCTAGGTATAGCCGTGGCTTGCGTGTTCCCTTTATACAGCTCCGTGTTTACAGTGCCTAGGACCCAGAGAGCATCCGGGGACGGACCCTTCTTGGCCCCAGCCGCCGTAACCTGGCCAGTCAACGAGTAGCACCCTGGCGGGAGTTCCTGGTCAACTCGGACTACTGATTCGCCCTCTGGCCCGTACCTGTCTCAGAGAGAGCCACCCCACGAACCCATGTGTACAGGGCAAAAGAAACAAAACAGGTCCTGCATGCCGGGGCACACAACATGCTGCCCTGAGCCCTCGGGATGGTCGACCGGACTCAATGTCTCAAGGGATCGCCAGGGACTTGCTGGGTTACAAAGTCTAGTGCTCCACAATCTAGCCACCGTCTGCCAACGCCGAAAGGCGGTCAGTGTCGTATGTACCTATCTACGGCAGCCCTGGATTAATGCCACGTTCAGCCGTCCCTGTCTCAGCTTCAAGCATCGTGTTGGCACGACTAAATGTTGGCTAGCACCACCATCTCCCAGCAGCTACGTAGGGAGGCAAGCAAACATAGAGCTACCCAGCGATCCAACATCAGACACTCCCCTTCTCCCAGCAGCCCGGGACCGACTCGTTTTACTAACCAGGAGATACAACACAGGTAGGTAGGTAGATAGATAGGTGACTCCTAGGCTAAAACGGTTCTCTCAACCTGGGTTGGCTCTGCAGTATGACACCAGACCAAGAATAGCCATGGGCTACTTTGTACAAACAACCGATCATTGCCATTATCCACCCCGATGCAGATCCATGAGTATTTCACACGCAGCATCCATTAGTCGCTCGTTAACTAGATGGCGTGTGTGTATGTGTGCGTGTGTCTGCATGTTTGCGCTCCCAGCATGAGGTAGCGAGCCAAACTACACACAACATTCCAGACACACGCGGTACGGATACGCAAACTGCAACAAAAATAAGCCTGTTTGATCAACAGGGAGAAAAACACGATCCATCTAAACTCACCTCTCGCCATACACGCTGGAGAAGAAAAAAAGGGGGGGGGAAAGGACCATCTTCCCAAACCGGCAACCCCCCGCCTAAACAGGAAAGACCTCCATCGGGTGTAAGTCGCCCGAACAGACAGCCCAACAACCCCAGGGCCGATGGCGCAAACCACCTATTTATTGCCCACGCGGTCGATCCGATCTGAATTGTGGCGTGGCGTGGCATGGCATGGCAGACACATGGGAGTTGGCATCCCACATCCCACATGGCAAAAAGCGAAAAAAAGAAAAAAGACTTTGCATCAATGGAACGAGTCCGGTTTAGCCAGGGGCGCACAACGGCTGGTGCGCTCGAGTCAGTTGCTTATTTCGGCCAACAGTGGATAAAGTACCTACATACGCGTGTGTAGATCACTTTGCACGTCGAGATCAAGTATGGAGGGGAGGAGGGATGTTGCAGAACGGGTGAGACCATCGGTGTTGCGATATGCGAGCTATCTATCGTACATGTCCCTTTCGTGCCACCCCGCTGTGTTCATTGCTCAAAGCTCAAAGCAAGGCAGAAGAAAGAATCAAAACGGACGACGCGGATTGCTTCAACGGCCGCATCTCTAAACAGCCAATGCAATACTGCCAGAAACCACCGCAAAGGCAGACGCCGAGTTGTGAGAGTGGGGGTGGTAACGGTTGGCCTCGACCAGTGAAGGGGGGAAAACATCGCTCGGAAAATCAATATTATTCATTCGTCTGCCAGCTTCTTGCCCCCCCGCAAGTTCGTGGTATGAATTCATCCTCGTGTCGTTGACTTCATCTCGCTACCACAGACTGGAAACACAACAACCCACTGAGCAGGCGACCAAGACACAGGTGCACCTTGAGAGTGCCACCAAAGCCGACGTCGTCATGTGCAACTTAGCCCCCCTGACCCGAGTGCCGATGAATTGTTTCCTTTGGTCTCCAGCCATGAGAACCAAGCGCCACCATCACCCTTCCCCGCAAGAGCATGCATAGCCCTCCGCCAACCGAGATGAACCGTAGCGGTCAGATCGCAGGCGACTATCGACTCTCGTTCGAAGAGATGGTGAAGATGTGGTGCCACTGACAGAAGCGAAAGCCGGAAAACCGTCGAAAAAATCTTAGAGAAGATGGAATGAGCAGCAGACATCCCCAAAGAAACGCCGGACCAGACAGGCCTCGAAAGCGCCGAGGCCGTCCCACAGATGTCGACCGAAAAATGACGATTCACGAATGCATTAGAGTATTGGGTATTTTGGCGCACGAGCTGAAGTCATGATGGAAGTCGACGTAGTGATGCTCAAGATTGGTGTCCAGCGTGCTGCTGGAGGCTGGACGGCGGCATGTACTGGCTTCCCCGTTGCGGTTGCACGTAGCCGTAGGCGAGCGCTTGCTGGGGGTCCATGCCGACGTTGGGCATGTAACCAGGCGGCATATGGCCCTGCGGCATCCCAGGCCGGCTCTGGGGAGGCAGGTGAGCGCTCGTGGGCTCCTCGGGCGAGTCGACGGCATTGGCGTCGTCCACGCCGTTGTCGCCAGCGGGAGGCTCGGGAGCGTTCAGGCAAGCCTAACCATCGGTGTCAGTCGAGGAGCGCGAATGCGTGGGGACACTGGATCCGTGTCACTGGAGCAATGTCCTACCTGAATCAAGTTCTTGCCCTCTGCCTTTGTGACGAGAGGTTGCAGCTTGGGGGTGGTGAAGGTGTAGACGAGACCGGTTTCGGACACGACGAGAAGCAGGACTTGGGTACCTGTCAAAACTGACAGTTCGTAGGCCTGGGACACGACGGCTGTGTTAGCAAACGGGTCTCCATCGAGGCATCGGCGCGTTGGCGCGAAGCATGCTGCTGTCGCTGATCCGGGACAGGCATGTGAGCTTCGGATGCGGACAGAGACGAACCTTCTTCATGATGCCGGCCTTGCGTTTGGAGAAGGTGATGTGGCGGCGCGACTTGTCGCTGATGAACTTGATTTCGATCTTGCGGCGCTCGCGGCCACCCTTCTCGTCGTCGTCATCGTCGTCGTCGGCCGCGGTAGGGCGGGCGCGCTTAATGCCGCGGGATTCGCCCACATTGCTGTTGCCATTGCCGACGGAATGCGCGTCGTCGAGCTCGGTGGGCGAGGTTTGGTCGTGTTGATCCGTGATGTCGGCCATTTTTCCGTTGGGGTATCACGAAAGACGAAAAGGGCAAAAATGGTGGAGATGCTGCTTTGAGCGTTGTGCCGATGGCCTAGACTTGATCTGGCGTCGAGCGGAGAGGTCGCCTTTTGTCGCAGAAACCTGGTTGGGCGTTGCCTGGATTGAGTTTGGTGTGCCCGCCGAGGCAAGCGAGGAATTCCCGTTTAATTTTTATTTGCTGAGTCGCCCGGTATCGCGTGTGGCATGCACACACCGGTTTACTGTGCGCTGCTGACAAAAGTGCCAGTGGCCGACAGTGCAACGCGAGTGTCCTCAGCGGGAGGTCGCGGTGTAGGGCAGAGATCGAGGCGGGCGATCGTCTGATACGTTTTCGGATAGCTCCCTGCCAGGAACGAGGCAGAAACGTCAAAAGACTGTCCTTGGCCACACCTTGACCGAATGGGTTTGGCGACTGCAGAACAGTTGATTGAAAAGAGAATAGCGAGGTGGTGGCACGCAGGCTGCGGGCCGCGACCAGGCAGTTAAAGAAACAAAGGCGGGGAGTGGCGCCCCCAGTGACCGCACGGTGCGAGCAGGAAGGGGTTGGAGGGCAGGTGGGGCCAGAGTGGGGCAGAAAACGCGCTAGAGACTGGCGTCCTGCACGATGCTGCCGCTGATTTTGAGCTCGGACTGCTGTTCAGGAGAGAAGAGTTCGAAGAAGTGCTCCGGTTAAGGAAGGAGCTTGAAAACGTGTTTGCACTGAATCCATTATTTCATCTCGATGCCTTGTCTATGATATCTTCCTCAGTCACGCTTGATGTCAGGTGACTTGCTCAACGTTGTCCTCAGGCTCTTTGTCAGCTGGCACCCAGTGCTAGCACAGTTTATTTTAGGAACCGCGGCACTGTGCTGAAAGGCCCAGAGCGGCACCGGAGATTGGCGGGAAGGATCAAGGTGTGGCCAGTGCAAACAACCTTGGGCTCTCAGGGAAAGAGGTGTGGGGGAAACGGGAAACTGGCACTGGGAACCGCGTTGGCTTCCCCGGCTTTGCATTTCCACAACTGTTCCATTCTTGGACGACGCGATGGCGAGCACGGGGCAACAGAGGGGCTCTCCATCTTCAACGTCGACACGAACCGGAGACACACAAGCCGAGGCACCACCCAACGCCGACTATTTATTGCGCGTAATGCTTCCGGCAGGGCACCTGCGTCTGGCAGAGACAACGTCCCCCCAGTGGCTGGGCCAGTGTGCGTCGGAGCCTCCAGTTTGCCGAAGTCGTGAGTGTGGGGACCCAGCCCGCCGTCTCGCCGGTTGCTGGGCCTCGAGTCTGCAGGGGCGCCATCTCGCCAGCAGTACGTCTTGACGACTGCCCTTCCGCCCCGCGAGCCTTCCGAGTCCAGTGCAGGCAGCGACACAAGGATGGTGGACGGGCCCGGAGCCACTCTGCGCGCCGTGTCCAATGAAGCCCTGGGGATTTTCTCTCCCTCATCAGACAATGCAGGCGGGAGGGATGCGCCGGGAACTAACTATCGAAATCGCAGCCTTCTTCCCCACCACCTCTTGGGCAGAGGAAGTTTGGTTCTCTCATCAGCCAGCTGGCGAATGTCGACACAACAAAGCTTCCGGCAGTGGGTCTCTCCTCGTTTTTGAGTTGCAATGCGCTTACCGCCCGGCGGCCGATCCAATTTTTGTGCCCAGCAGCTCGGGATCGATATTGGATGAGATTATGCTCCATGGGAAGTGCATGGGCTGAGCCAGCTGAAGGAGGGCTACGATGGCTGAATGCGCTTCTGTGGGTGTGTAAGTCGCCGGGCGAGACAAGACTCAGAAACCTGACTGGTGATGTGACCGAGAAAGGATGAACAACGAGACGAGCTCGACCGAGGAGCTCCGACGAAGCAGCGCAGCCTCGAGAGCAGCCAAAGCCCAGAACACGATTGAACCGGGACCCCCGGGGACTGGCGCCGTTGTGCCGCTTTCTCCCCTGGGCTGACTGGCGTCGCGGAGCCCTGGCTTGCATCGTGAGCAAGGGTCAAAAAGCGGGGGTGGCCGATAGCGTGTGATTGCGCGCAAGCAGGATTTGCCAGCACCAACAAGTGTCCTGCGAGGGAAAGGGGGCATGATGGAGGGCCTGAGGCCATGGACTTGTTCGACAGCAGAAAGAGAACAACTCGGGTTCCGCCTTGGCTCCCCTCTGAGATGGAACCATGGATGTATCCTTGGCTGGGAAGGAATTCACGTTTGCATCAGACACCTTGGGAGGACTGGTATCGGCCAGCCAGAGCATCAAAGTTTGATGCGCCGTGCGCGGACACAGCTGTGTTCTGGCTTTGCGATCCCGAACTTGACATCCAGAAGCTTGGTGTTGATCCTGAATGCCCGATCAAAAACGAACAAGCGGGCTGCCAACTTCTCCTTACGGAAGCAAGCTGCGCGCTGATTCGTCGGCTCGTGCAGCTGCCAGAACACGAGATCTGATTCTGCGTGATTGGACGGCAGCGATTCTCCGCCAGCTCCCGTTGAGATCTGCATGTCAAGCTCCCGAGGAAGTTGCCCGACCTCCAAGAGTAGTTTTTTTTCGGAGAGCCCAACTCAAAGATCGATGGCAGGTCGAATTGGAAGAGTCGAGCACGTTGTGAACTCTTCTAAAGATGCTCAAACAGCGGAATAACTGGCGACAATGGTGGCCAGATTCACCGGCCCTTCCTTGCCATGCGTTGCGACACGCCAAGCACTCTTGAATCGCTCCGCGAAGCTCGGCCGCCCGATCGGCTGCCGAGAGCATCCTCACGAAGCCTGCCAGTTCAATGACAAAAGATTTGAATATTTGACTCTCAAGTTAGATATTTCAATGACAAGCCCATGGCCGCGGTCGTCAGAGCTGACATAACTCGAGGCGTGGCCGTTTTTAAGCATTGCTTCGTCGGACGGGGTTGGATTGCGCATTGTCCACTCGAGACGACGCGAGTTTGACGGACATTTGCTCGCTGAAGCTCGTCAACGACATGCCCATGAGCGCTCCCCAGGGATATTTAAAGAAACCGGATGAGCGTCCCCAAAGGAACCATCCGCCATCTTCCCCCATGCGGACGCCATGCACATCATTCCCGGTGAATGGATTGCTGGCTAGCCGCCACCCTGAGGACACGGGCGATTTGATTGATGAAGACGGGGGGAGTTCTTAACAGGCCAACGGGCAGTCGGCGCTGGCGCCGGTGTAACGGCGGGCCTGGCATGGGTCGGGCGCCTAACTCCAGGCCCGTGCGGGGCCGCCCCTCGCCCCTGTGGGCGACCAGCCAGCGTCGCCAAACCCTGGTCTCCCGACGCCATCTGAAACGGTTCCCGTCAGGGAGCGTGAATCGAGATGGTACGCACGACAGCACTCTGCTACAGGCTGGGGCGGGCGGTTTGACTCGCCCGGTGGAGCAGCGTCGCCGGTTCCTGTCGCCTTGTCTGGTAAACTCTGGGTTTCTACTGGCCGCTTTGAAGCAGAAAAGCAGAATCGGGCGATTGTAGGCCAAGCCCTGGATCCCGACGGCCCCCGTTCCTCGTCCCATCCAGGTCCCGGCGCTGGCGGTTTGCTTCTCGTTTGGCTCTCCCTCTTTTCCCACTCTCTGCTCGTTTTGAGGCGGGATATCCTGTCTAATATTGGCGACTGTCGTTCGAGGCTAGAACCTCGTTTCTTTCTTTCCGCCAGTTTGAATTTTTGTCGGTTCTCTTTTTTCTTCGGCTTCTGTTCCTCTTTCCTCGGCAGATAGACCCGCGATCGCCAGGCTCATCGGTCGAGTCCCCCTGCTCGATGTCTTGATACAGCCCAGCGTGGTCTTTCACTCTTCTCTTCTTCTTCGAGACACCTTCATTTTTTTTAATTCAACCTTCTTTCATTCTTTCCGCAGTACCGGGGTTGCCGGTCGATCTCGCCCGTTCCGCTCATTGCGAGGGGAAGAATTCCATCGACGCTGGTCGTCAAATCACTAGGAGTGTAGAGGGGATATTAGGAGGATAGGAACTGTCGAGTCTCGGAGGACAATCCGCAGCACAGCCGGACACCATGGCGAACAAGATCCAGCTTACCTACCTGGTCGCCGACGGCCTCTTCCTGCTCATGGGCGTCTTCATCCTCGCCTTCTCCGTCATCGTCAACAACATCAAGGATGAGATACCATCCAACGGGCGGCAGGCGGCGCGGAACCTCCTGTACCAGGGGTTCCCGCTGACGGCGGGCATCGTCAACGCCGTCCTCATCTTCGCCACCTTCGCCGTCACGCTTCCCGGCCTCGCGACGTCGTCGCGCAAGTGGATCAAGCTGGCCAGCTACATGTCGGTCGTCTGCCTCGTCTTCAGCATGGTCCTCGGCCTGTTTCTGTGGGTGCAGACGCTCAAGCTGCGCGAGGACTTTGCGCCACTCTTTTCGGCCCAGTCCAACGAGGTCAAGAGCCTGATGCAAGTCGAGGTTCGTCTCTCATATCCTCCCACCACACCCCCAACAACCCAACCCAAACACCCACTGACTTTGATGACGGGATTAGTTCAACTGCTGCGGCTACTTCAACAGCAGCTCCCCGGCCTTCGTCACGGACGCGACGTGCACGAGCAAGGCCGCGGCCGCCGTCATGCGCGGGTGCGCCACGCCGATTTCGGGCTTCGCCAACGTGTTCCTCGACAACATCTTCACGGCGCTCTTTGGCGCCGTCGGCTTCGACGTCGTCTTCCTCATGGCCACGGCCTGCCTGCTCAAGGACCGCAAGGAGCGCGAGCGGTTCCAGCATATTGATGAGAAGAATGGGTTTGGGGGGTTTTAGAGGGAGGATATCCTTTGCCTGGGTATTTATGCGGCTGTTGTTTGGGGGTTGGGGGGAGAAGAGTAGGTCGAGGGGTGGTGTTATTCAAGAGCGCTGTGGATCCAAGGCTAGGTAGTTGGGGAGGTTAAACGGACAGCTCGACGTTGCCTACCTACCTATGGTCGTTTCGGGACGGGATTCTGGGAACGGGGAGGTGGAGCAGCGGGGTGTTTATTGAGCGTGGTATGGTCCAGACTCTCTTGCATCATCTTCAGCCTCTCTTGTGACATTCCCTCTTTGATATAGAGCGTGTAGTTCCTCTCCGGTGTGTATAAAGTGCGGTAAAGCCTGTTGGTTGGGGAGCCAAGTCATCGTTTATGAATTCTACTTATGTGAATGGTGACCGAAGAGGGATACTGTGCCCGAGCCGCGTTATGGGGGATTCGTAGTATTGTCTCGTCAAGACCGCCTAATTCGGCGCGGTGGGAGGAATATTCGAAAATGCTATCTTGTATCGAATTTCTACAAAACTACTGTGTACTAACAAAGCAATGCACCCGTACAACGTAGATAACGCCATGCCACGCCACGCAAATGCTGATCCAACTTCGGCCGTCGGTTTGAAACAAACAAAAGAACAAAAACAGACTTGATTTAAACCGGGGAATCATCCTGCCTACTACTAGTAGTACTCCTCGACTCCGGCGGCCCCTGACCACCTGGCCTTGGGTCATGCATCAGCGACGACGACGACGGCCTTCCTTCTGACGAAGAAGAAGGCCCTGCCAGGCCCGCCTCCAGATCATCTCTGTACGCGGGCGCTGCTGCTGCTGCCCAACTCGCAGAGCTCGCCCTGGGAGAGCCCGTCGGCCCCGTTGGCCTCGGCTTATTACCCCACCATTTCAGTCCAAATACATTACGTGCCAGGTCTTGGATCCCTCCCGACGTCTTCCGGCCCGTGGTTTTCCTGGCCGTAAAGCCCGGGAAACCAGTCGACTTCCGCCGCCTCCTGAACGGCCCCCTGGGCGACTGGATGAGAGGCTCCGCTTCTTCCGTGGCTTCACCGGCTGTGGTAAGGTGGCGGGAATCGGTTGTCCCCCGTCTTGCCGTGAACGAGGACGAGTGTCTGTGAGCGGGTAGAGTGGTTGATCGGCGCCTGCTGAACGCGGGCGACGCCGGCTCCGATGTGTTGCGGTCCTCGAGCTCGTCCCAGATCTCGGCGTGTTCCGCCCATCGGGACGAGCCCGCCCTTGTTGAGCGGGCCATGGAGCTTTGTCTCCGGGGCGCAGAAGCAGCAGGGGTCATCTCTGGAGACAGAGGCGGCGCGAATGTTTGGTAGCCGGACTCTGTCGGTAACGCACCCTCGCCCTCGCCAAGGAGAGCGGAGCGCAGTGAAACGTCTTCCCCATCGTCTTCGCCGTCCGTGTCCTCGATGAGCCCCAGACCGGGCGCCAGCGTCGACTGCCCGACGCCCGGTGTGTGCTGCTCGTCGCTGAGGCGCCATGACAGCGCAAGAACACCAGTAAGGAGGATGACGGTTCCGAGAGTGATGAGGCATGCGCGTAGGGGGTTGATGAGGTCGGTTTGGCGGAAGTAGATGAGCCCATCGAGGATTGCGATGATGTTATAAATGCAAAATATGAGTGGGTATAGAACGGATGTGGAGACCAGCTTGAGGCCTCGGTGAAGGTAGTAGAGTTGAGTTAGAGCGAGGGTAATGAGTGTGAGAACCAGCATCCACGACTGCCAGTGCACGAACTGATTGTCGCCGTCGGCGATCGTCCTGACGATCAGCTCAACCGCTGACTTGGCCACAAGGAGGGAGTGCGCGGACAGGGTGCCGCTGATGCATCCGTACGAGAAGCCGCGCGCGAGGCGAAATCTCGAGTCTTGCATCAGCGTCGTGAAGTGGCTCAC
Source organism: Parachaetomium inaequale (assembly GCA_033296685.1). Lineage (NCBI taxonomy): Eukaryota > Fungi > Ascomycota > Sordariomycetes > Sordariales > Chaetomiaceae > Parachaetomium > Parachaetomium inaequale. The sequence goes on from MU854324.1 coordinate 82,245, forward strand.
GAACTCGGTTGCGACGGCGAGGCCGATGACGAAGACGGCCTGGAAAGACATCCAGAGGACGAAGGGCCGTCTCCCCAACAGGTCCAGCAGCTCGCTCAGCTTGTGCGCCGGCGACGGAATCGCGCCGAAGATGGCAATCAGGACGGCCCCGCTGCACACAAGCATCGTCCCCCACAATGACCACCTTGTAAACGGTTCTCCGAGTATAAGCGTGGCGCAGATCGAGTTGAAGACGAGGCCCGAGGCCTGCAGTGTCGAGAGAACCGGCAACGGGAGCATGGATATCTGGACCGAGCTCCCGACCACGTTGGATATGATGAACATGCCCATCCCCAGCTGCCACCTCCTCCTCCGGTACGGCGGCCGCCTCACATCGTAGGGCACCTTTTCGTCTTCGAGGATATGCGACTTTCGTTGGAGTGTGAGGCCCAGGCTCTGAACACTTGTGGATAAAAGACCGACGATGATGCCGAGCTGGTGTTGCGCTCGAGTATTAGCGACTGCGAAACCTAAGTGGCAAGTAAGGAATGGAGGTAGGTAGACGTACAGCTATGCTCCCGCCAGGAGAGATGCCGCCTATGAGCCCCATTGCGGCAAGAGGCTACAGGCGGTGTACTATCGCAATCGCATGAGGTGGAGAACGGTCTGAAGATGCGGCGGTTTGGCAGGAGAGTGGCGGAGGATGTAGGTTTTGGTCGCGGGAGCTCTATGCCCTGGGTTGGTCTGGGGAACTGGACGTCGGGTGGTCGGCCGCTGTTCAGGTGGATTCGAGGCGGAGCGCAGACCGCAGACCGAATCGCAGACCGCCGGGCTTTGATCAGATTGTTCAAGTCGGTTGTCGTGCTGTCCGAAAACACCACCAATGACGCCGTTCTCGGTCGTTCGATGTGAGCTGTGTGGGCGTGAGCGCGGGCGGGTGCTCGTCGGGGCCACGGGGTTGCGGCCAGCGATCATGCGGCGCGGCCGGGGTCGTGGGGAAGCGGCCCTGAAAGCAGCCAGCAGTACACCGGGTGCGGCGCAGGTGTGAGACAGGGGGCCGCCGGGCCCTCTTCAATTGTGGTCGCAGATGGTCAGAGACTGGCCGCCAAAAAGGGTGCACTGGCGCTTTGGAGACGGAATGGAGGGAGAAACGACGATCATGGATGGATGCAGACGGAACGCTGGACCCCTGGCACGACGACGACGTCTGACGCAGCTCGAATGGCTGGTGGCGCTAACAGCCAATCTGTTGGGGCATCAGAGCAACCGCACTGGATCCACTCAAGCAGCCACATGTGCAGCTGTGGCTGGTGTGACAGCGGCTTTATCTTATCGGCCCTCGGCAAGGTGGGGTTTGAGCTGTGGCTGGTGCTCTTGGCCGATGGATTCTGGTCGTCAGCCCGCGCCTTTGCCAAGCCCGCTGCAGCAGGTCATCCATGTCTGGAGGAGGAGCTGCGTCAACGGCGCTGTTCAGTGTTGGCCGCCATCTCCAACACAACACTCCAACACCAGAACACCGAGGTTTCCACAACCCTTCGAGCTCGACAACACTCTGATCCAAACCCGGGTTTTGTCCCCTCACGAAAACGCCCATTCGCTTCATCAGACACTCAACCTTACCTTTCCGTCCCCCCTTCTTCCCCCCCGAGATTGTCGGACCCGCACCCTCCCGAGTCCGACCAACAACCACCCCGTCAACATGTCACAAATCCACTCCTTGTCCGACGACCAGGTACGGCGATATCACCGACCCCAAGCTTGCGCAGAGCATTGCTAGGTTGTCTCCAACCCAGCAACAGCCAGCCGCGCTCAGCTCCCACCCTCATGACGACCGCCCCCTCCCCCCCACTACTACGAACCCCCCCCCTTACTAACCAAACCACGATGCCCCCCCTAGGTCGGACAAGAGCTGCGCAAGATGACAGCCTTCATCAAGCAGGAAGCGACCGAGAAGGCGCGCGAGATCGAGATCAAGGCGGACGAGGAGTTCGCCATCGAAAAGTCCAAGCTGGTCCGCCAAGAGACGGACGCCATCGACACGGCCTACCAAAAGAAATTCAAGCAGGCGGCCATGTCGCAGCAGACGGCGCGGTCGACCGTCGCCAACAAGACGCGCCTGCGCGTGCTGGGCGCGCGCCAGGCCCTGCTCGACGACATCTTCGCCGCCGCCCAGCAGAAGCTCGGCGACGCCGCCAAGGACCCGGCCCGCTACGAGGCCGTGCTCAAGGGTCTGGTCCTGGAGGGGTTCTACGCCATGCAGGAGCCGGCGCTGCAGGTGCGCGCGCGCAAGGTTGACTACGAGGTTGTGCGCAAGGCCATCGACGCCGCGGCGGCCGAGTACAAGGACAAGGTCGGCAGCGAGGTGACGGCGACGATCGACGAGGAGAATGACGTGCCGGAGGGGAGGTAAGCGCAGAAATAAATGGCTACTGCCGACCCCGTCTCTCACCATTTGCGGAACGGGCATAGCTAACGTGGCATGTTCTCAACTACTAGCACCGGCGGCGTGGTCATTGTTGGGGGCAACGGCAAGATCGATCTCAACAACACCTTCGAGGCGAGGCTGGACCTGCTCCGGGAGAGCGCCTTGCCAGCCATGCGCGAGGCTCTGTTCGGCAAGAACCCCAACCGCAAGTTCTACGATTAAGGCTGGTCCACTTGAAAGATCATTGATTGGGGTTGCTTGTATTGAACAGCAGGCAGGGGTCATCACGGGGGATAATTGGGATTTCACGCATGACAACCAGCCTGTTTGGGAATGAACTTGACATCATATCATGTATCCGAAGCAGAGCCGAGCCGAGCCAAGCCAAGCGCTGACGGGGGGTATCTCTAGGGTTTTGTATGATACAGGAGACGGAGGGTGATTTTGGGGCGAGATGGAGAGAATTCAGAATAAACCTGCACCAAAAACTGCCCCTTGAGTGTTGTCCGCCCCCCTTTTCAAGGTGTTTTTGGGGGCACCTCCTTCTTGAAGAACCTCTTCATAAACTGCTGCTGCTTGGGCCGCTCGATGTCGGCCTCGGTAGGCTGGAGCCCGAATATGTCTTCCTTGGGCGGCGGCCGTGTCCGCACGACATGCTGCAGCTTGCGCTCAAAGTCTCTCAGCTGGACGCGGACCTCCAGCCTCGACATGTACGCGGCGCCCTGCTCGTGGATATTGGACCACATGAACTTGATCCGATGCGCCAGCTCGTCGACTTCGGCGTTGTAGTGCTTGACGGCCTCTGGGCTGCTATTCCCAGCGGGCGGTGATCCGTCCCCCACCGCGACGCTCAGCATCTCAGATAGCGCCAGCAGCTCGAAATAGTCGGTGTTGGTGCGGTCGACGATGAACTCGTCGGCCTGGTCGAGACGGTCGATGACGGACCGGATGCTGAAGGTGTCTCCTGGCGGGGAGAAGGCGCGGCGAGGGTCGTCGAAGACGAAGACGAGCGCTAGTCGCCGGCGGAGCTCGATCAGCTTCGCATGAAGCTGTGGGACGGACGAGACTGCGTTCCAGCGGAGGGCGGCCTCTTGAGTGTGCGAGTACAGGGAATCGCTTACGTTTCCGCACTACAAGGGTCGAAGTAAGTCGGGGGGTCGTCAGGACCAATGGGTAGGAGAAGTCTCACAAAGTTATTCCATGCTTTCCATGGGACAGACAACACAACCTGCAGCAACGCATCTTGGTACTCTGCCGCGACCGCCGGATCCTCACGTATGATGTTGTCAATGCCGAGACGGAGGAGAATGCTCGCTGTCCGCGTTAGTGTCTGGAGTTCTAGAGCATGCGCAGCTCCTGCCAGAATGCGAAGAACAGTCTGAAGGCGAATCCGGTCATGCTCTGGATAAGGGGCACCGCCCTCGGAGCCTCCACTCGACTGGGAGCTGGTCGCAAGAGCTCGCTCTGAGGCTCCAAGATCCTGGAACAGCTCCAAGACGACATTCTCGTCCAGAAGCTGCCCGATCTGGTCCGAACAGACGCCAAGAAGCCGCACATATTCGTCTCGGAGTTTCCTAGACTTCTCATGGGGCGCCTCGTGCAGCACCCATTGGAAGATGTCGTCGGGCAGGTTCTTCATTTGGCGTTGTACATTGTAGGGCAGCCCGTCTTCAAAGACCTCGAGCCTGTGCTTCTCTGGACCGAGGAACGCCCAGACGCCCGTAGCTTTGGCCTTGGGAAAGGCCGGCCGTACCTCGATCGCCGTGCTGTTAGGTTGTTTCTGGCGATCAAAAAAGTACCACTCTTTCCGCCCGACCGTGGCCTCGGTCCGTTTCACGGCGCGCAGCAGCCTCCCGCGGGCCCCCTCGCCCTGGCTACCTTCGGGATCCGATAAAACATCCAGCATTGTGTCGTGGAGACTAGCATGCGCCCCGTTTGCTGCCCGCCCGCCGCGTGCCGACGGAGACCCCTGGGCTAAGAGGGCCGCGGTGCGCTGCTCGCTCTCCTCGATGGCGTTGTCGGCCGCGGCATGCTTGAGGAGCGCCTTGATGTCGAACTTGTGTTTAGTGTTGATGGTCAAGGGCGAAGAGTGGAACTCGAGCACTCTCCGCTTCGCCTTGGGCGTTGCGTAGAAATTGGTCTCTTTCCTGGGTGCCTGAACCGGCAGGGTGCTGGCCCCCAAGGGTTTTGAGAACAGTTCGGGGAAGTCATCGTCAGAGTCGAAGTCGTCGTCATCCTCGTCGTCCGAGCCTCGGATGACCGTGTTGCGGTCGCGGGCGGTTGACGTCGGTGCTGGTGGGGACGACGAGAAGAGGGCGGGCAGTGACGGCAAGGGCGGGGGAGGGGTCGGCGAGGCTTCTGCCCTGGGCGGCTTGGATTGCAAGCTCTGCGAAGATTTCGGTAGCGGCTTAAAGAAGCTGGTGATGCTGCCGTGATTTGACATCTCGGATCCTGGCCAACATATTCCGTAATTAATCGCCTTTTCTGTGGTTGGTGAATTGATCGCAAAGCTCGGGTTCGTGGCGCCCCGACGCGTCATTCAGGGAGGACCGCGTCAGTTGGCGTAAATGAATTACGGTAATTTACGAATACATAGTGAGCCCTTCCCGTGGCAGTTCGTCCCTTTCATCGTGGCAGCGCCCCAAACACGCAAAGGCAAAATTAACCAAGAGATGAAACGAAGCACGGAGCACATGGGCGGGTTTGCCGCTCCTCCTTGGGCCCACCACCCCTGAGGCTTACGGGGCTACACACCGTTGAGTGAAGCGACGGACAGTTCTTTCAATCCGGACTTTGGGTTTAACGGACGCGGCCTTCTCGTCAACCTGGAACCCAGTCTTGAATCTTGAGCCGACACGGCGGAGCAACACCTTCTTCGCCGCAATCGAGGAAATAATCCTTCAAACAGGAACCGAGACTCCGGCCGCCAGCGAATCACCATGAATCATCCGTTTCGCAGACGATGAGCTGTGTTGCCCAGCCTTCATTGGCGGCGATGGCCCGGCTTCCTGTTCGTAAGCGGGGTCTGGGAGGCTCGCATATCCGTAACCTGGAACTGGAGGCTGATCGATTCTTCCCGGGTTGAGCTGAAACTCGCCCACAGAGATTCGGGGAGAGGGGAACACTAAACTCGACATTATCGGGCCCTGATTGGACGAGGAGCCAGCGGCGCAGTTAACGATGCCCTCCCCGAGGACGTTGACGACGAATCGGTCGACGACGACAGGGCAACGGCACTGCCGCTAATCTGCAGCACCTCGGACTCCCAGTGCCACGAGTTGAGGCGGAGTGCCAGGCAGAGAGTCGGTCGGTTTTGTCGGATCATCGGTGGACTCGAAGAGGCAGATGACGAGTACATCGCTTCGCAATCCGTAACCCGTACCCGTCGGCCAGGCCACTGCGTCGTGGGTAAGGGATGCTCGGGATGGAATTGCAGATGCGAATGTCTTCTCATCCATCGCAGCGGCTTGTCGGGCCCGACAACGGAGGAAAACAGGGCTGCAATGCCACGATGCTCCGGGTCGGCCGCCGGGGTTCAGCCAAACCCCGAAAATGGGGCAGATCGCTGGAGCCCCCGGGAGGGGAGGATTACTCAGTCCGTGACGAGATCGCCAGCTTCCCAAATTGGATGCTCCCGCCCTGTCTCCGCCCTCACCCCGCCGGTTAACGACGCAGCCAGCCATGGCATGCATGTGTTACCGAACGCTTCCAAGATTCTGTTGCACGGGACTCGAGAGGGAATGGCATGCATTAGAAAAGATACCAAAGCTTATGGCAACTTGATGGCGATGGGCGACCTTGAGAGTTCGAAGACAAGGCTCCCGAAGAAGCGGGAGGACGGATCTCGAACTTCGGATCCTCTGGAAGACAAAAAGTACGGATACACCGTCGCATGTAACCCAACGTCACGTCCAGCATATGAGGACGCAAGCGGCTGGGGCAGAGACCGAAGCTTCCAAGACCGAGCCAAGAGCGACCAAGCGCACGCCCCACTTTGGTACCGCGACCGCGCGAAATGAGAGCGCAGCGCTGACCAATTCAGGGACCCGGATCCCAGCGGCGGCGCCCCCCCCCCCCGGTTTTGCCTGTCTGGCCTTTTTTTGTCGGCAAGAAAGAGAGGCGCCCCGGACTCCAGCAGAAGCCGTTGCTTTTCGCAAAAGTACGGATTTGCACCGTCCAAAATCTCCCCCTTTCCGTCCCGTTCATGCGATCCGCTGCTAGGGAGCTCCCAGATTCGCCGCCCCGGTTGCTGACTGTCCAGGCCCGCCCCCTGCGGCCAGCATCGTCCTCTCGTTCTCGCTGCTTGCCAAACCCCGGCCCTTCCGGCCCGCCTGTCGCCAGCAACGTCCAGCACCGCCCGCCCATCAAAATCTCTCCCTGCACCGACCACCAGTCTCGCATCCATCACGAAACACTTCGCCCGCCCGCGTTTTTGTCCGATCTCCCCCGTACCCCCTGATTGCCGCTTAACCATCGCCGCTTCTGCCCCGAACTCGCGGGAGGCGATACGGCTCTCAAAGCACGACACAATTTCCCGACGACGAATTCGTGCATTCCCAGTCTCGACGGCCGCGCCACACTCGCTCGACCTCGACCCGGAATACGTTTGATTGTAGCGGCCTGCAAGAGCGGCCTGGGCCAAACTTGGCCGGCCTGGCGACCATTTCGGGGTGATCGGGCCCTGCCCGCGCTCCCACCATCATGGCGTCTCCAGAGGGGGGAGCGGGAGATGCTGCTGGTCCAGACAGCTCGATGCAGAGGTCACGATGGGCCACCCGGAAGTTGACTGTCAAGAGCAGCTCCATGAAGCGTCTCTCGCTGATGGGCAGGAAACACCACAACAAGGGGGTGGCGAGCGAGAAGAAGAGGACGTCTGGAGTGACCGAGGTCTCCCAGCCCGCCGACGGCGCGCAAAAAGACGACACGAGTGTCGAGGAGGAGACGGGCGATGGCCCCGGGCCGAGGCAGCTGTTCTTCAACCTCCCCTTGCCGCGCGAGCTCCAGGACGAGGAAGGGCGCCCGATACAACAGTTCCCGCGAAACAAGATCCGAACCGCCAAATACACGCCTCTCTCCTTCGTCCCCAAGAACCTGTTTTTCCAGTTCCAAAATATCGCCAACATTTTCTTCCTTTTCCTCGTTATTTTAGTTGTAAGTCGGCCCGCGGTCCTCCTTCCCCCCCCCCTTCGCTCCGAGCCGGGAGAGTTGACAAGAGACCAATTGTTAGATATTCCCTATTTTCGGCGGCGTCAATCCCGGCCTCAACGCTGCCCCCCTAATATTTATTATTACCGTCACGGCCATCAAGGACGCCATCGAAGACTACCGAAGGACGAATCTCGACGACGTGCTCAACAATGCGCCCGTCCACCGGCTGTTGGGCAGGGAGAACGTCAACGTGGAGGAGGACAATGTTTCGACGTGGCGGAAGTTCAAGAAGGCCAATTCCCGCTTCTTCGGTTCCATGTGGCACGCGATCGAGGGGTTGTGGAAGAAGGAGGACGATGGCCCAAATTACCAGACCTCCGGACCGGCCGACCCTCGCATGTCCATCGAGACAAGGACCACGCCGTGGGAACCCGTCGCTTCGCCTCACTCGCGCCAATACGTTGCCTCGGCGCCTGAAGACATCCAGATGACGCCAGTGCCGTCGCCCCTGCCGCGCGACCCAGACATGCCTAGCATTTCGTCCACGATGGAGAACGAGGAGGTTCTGATGCGGAACCTCCAAGGCGACCTGATCAACCAGGAAGTCCCCATCTCCGGCAAGGCGCGGTTTCACCGAGACGCCTGGAAGAGCTTGGTCGTCGGTGACTTTGTGCGCATCTACAACGATGACGAGCTTCCGGCTGATATCGTCATTCTGGCGACCTCGGATCCGGATGGCGCGTGCTACGTCGAGACGAAGAATTTGGATGGCGAAACCAACCTCAAGGTTCGGTCCGCTCTGCGCTGCGGTCGGACGCTGAAGCATGCCCGTGATTGTGAGCGGGCCCAGTTCATCATCGACAGCGAGCCGCCGCAGCCGAACCTTTACAAGTACAACGGCGCCATCAAGTGGCAACAACGAGTCCCCTGGGACCCCAAGGCCGAGCCGAGAGAAATGTCGGAGGCCATCAGCATCGACAACATGCTTCTGCGCGGCTGCAACCTCCGGAACACGGAATGGGCCCTCGGCGTTGTCGTCTTCACCGGCCACGATACCAAGATCATGATGAATGCCGGGATTACGCCAAGTAAGCGGCCCCGCATCGCGAGGGAGCTGAATTTCAACGTCATCTGTAACTTTGGCATCCTTCTGGTCATGTGTCTGATCTCAGCCCTCGCCAACGGCGTCGCGTGGGCCAAGACGGATGCGTCCCTGACCTGGTTCGAGTACGGGTCCATTGGAGGTTCGCCGGGCCTGTCTGGCTTCATCACGTTCTGGGCCGCCCTCATTGTCTTCCAGAACTTGATTCCGATCTCGCTCTACATCTCGCTCGAAATTGTGAGGACCGCGCAGGCCTTCTTCATCTACAGCGACGTCGGCATGTACTACGACAAGATCGACCAGCCGTGCATCCCCAAGTCCTGGAACGTCTCGGACGACGTTGGCCAAATCGAGTACATCTTCTCCGACAAGACAGGCACGCTCACGCAGAACGTCATGGAATTCAAGAAGGCGACCATCAACGGCCAGCCGTACGGCGAGGCCTACACCGAAGCCCAAGCCGGCATGAACAAGAGGCTGGGCATCGACGTTGAGCAGGAGGCAAAGACAATCCGGGCCGAGATTGCCGAGGCCAAGGCCCGGGCGATCGTTGGGCTTCGGCAACTCCATGACAACCCGTACCTCCACGAGGAGGACTTGACCTTTATCGCCCCCGATTTCGTCGATGACCTCGCCGGCAAGCACGGCCCTGAGCAACAGCAGGCGAATGAACACTTCATGTTGGTCCTTGCCCTTTGCCACACCGTCATTGCCGACAAGCAGCCAGGCGACCCCCCAAAGATGCTTTTCAAGGCCCAGTCCCCAGACGAGGCCGCCTTGGTGGCCACGGCGCGCGACATGGGCTTCACTGTTCTCGGCGCGACCAGCGACGGAATCAATGTGAACGTCATGGGCGAGGACAGGCATTACACCGTTCTCAACACCATCGAATTCAACTCGAGCAGGAAAAGAATGAGTGCAATTGTCAAGATGCCAGACGGCAGGATCCTGCTCTTCTGCAAAGGCGCCGATAGCGTCATTTATGCTCGCCTCAAAAAGGGCGAGCAGGCTGAACTCCGCTCAGAAACGGCCAAGCATCTCGAGCTGTTCGCAGTCGAGGGTCTCCGGACGCTTTGCATTGCCCAAAAGGAGCTCTCGGAGCAGGAGTACCGCGAATTTAGGAAGGAACACGACCTGGCCGCCACGGCTCTGGATAACCGCGAGGAGAAGCTCGAAGAGGTGGCCGATAAGATCGAGCGCGACCTCACCTTGCTGGGAGGAACCGCCATCGAAGACCGTCTCCAAGACGGTGTCCCAGATACGATCGGGCTGTTGGGTGACGCCGGCATCAAACTCTGGGTCCTCACGGGCGACAAGGTCGAGACGGCCATCAACATCGGCTTTTCCTGCAACCTGCTAAACAACGACCTGGACCTCCTCCGCATACAGGTCAACGAAGACGAATCCGGCCTGGCGACCGAAGAGGAGTACCTGGCGATTGCCGAAGAGCAGCTCGACAGTGGCCTGGCAAAGTTCGGCATGACAGGCAGCGACGAGGAGCTGAAGAAGGCCATGAAAGACCACGAGCCCCCCGTCCCTACACACGCGCTCGTGATCGATGGCTTCACGCTTCGCTGGGCGCTCAGTGATACCTTGAAGCAAAAGTTTCTGCTGCTGTGCAAGCAGTGCAAGTCGGTGCTCTGCTGCCGTGTCAGCCCTGCGCAAAAGGCGGCCGTCGTCGCCATGGTAAAGAGCGGCCTCGACGTCATGACGCTCTCTATAGGAGACGGAGCGAACGACGTGGCCATGATCCAGGAGGCCGACGTCGGCGTCGGTATCGCCGGTCTGGAGGGGCGGCAGGCCGTCATGTCGGCCGACTACGCCATCGGGCAGTTCCGCTTCTTGCAGAGACTGGTGCTGGTCCACGGCAGATGGTCGTACCGGCGCTTGGCAGAGTCGATTAGCAACTTCTTCTACAAGAACATGGTGTGGACGTGGGCCATTTTCTGGTTCCAGATCTTCACCGACTTCGACATCTCGTACATTTTCGAGTACACGTACATCCTCTTGTTCAACCTCATCTTCACCTCGGTCCCGGTTATCCTTATGGGCGTCCTGGACCAGGATGTGAGCGACACGGTGTCGTTGGCGGTGCCCCAGCTATACCGGCGCGGTATTGAACGGAAGGAGTGGACGCAAACGAAGTTCTGGTCAGTTTTTGCCTCGGTTTTTGTTTCTATCCAATCTTGCTAACACAATTCCTGCAGGGCGTACATGGTTGACGGCATTTACCAGTCGGTCATGAGCTTCTTCATTCCGTTCATTTTCGTCATCCTCACGACTGCCGCGTCGTCGAGCGGGCTTGATGTCTCGGAGCGCACGCGGCTGGGATGCTACATTGCCCACCCGGCCGTTCTCACCATCAACTCGTACATTCTGATCAACACCTACCGATGGGACTGGCTCATGCTCCTCGTCGTCCTGATCAGCGACATCTTCATCTTCTTCTGGACCGGCGTGTACACGTCGTTTACCTACGCTGCTGGTTTCTACCAGGCAGCCCCGCAGATCTACGCGGAGTTGACCTTCTGGATGTGCCTAATTGTCACTCCAGCCATCTGCCTGCTCCCGCGCCTGGTGGTCAAGTCCATCCAGAAGCAGCGGTTCCCCTACGACGTCGACATCATCCGGGAGCAGGCCAAGCGCGGCGACTGGGACGACGCCGACGCCGCTGCCGCCGCCGCCGCCGCGGGAGTGACCGAGGGCGCCGAAGGCGCCTCAGCCACGTCGTCGTCTTCGTCAGGCAAGATGTCGGGCCGCAGCAAGAAGGCGAAGCACGCCCAGTACGCGAGCGTCGACGAGGACAGGCGGCCCATCTACCCGCCCTCGATCGCGACGCATAACACGCGCACGCAGAACGGGAGCGACGGGACCACCTACATCATGCAGAGCCGGGCCTCGGCCGAGTTGCAGGAGCAGCAGGACGAGATTGGGGAGGAGCCCGAGCGCGCCGTCACGCGGCCGTCGATCGACCGCTGCCGGCCGTCGTACGACAGGGTGCGGCGGTCCATGGACCGCGTCCGCCCCAGCTTCGAGGCCAGCAACGACTTCACGTCGGCCGCGCGCCTCAGCAGGATCGAGTCGACGCACTCGGCCCAGGGCCACCCGAGCCAGCAGCGTCGGTTCAACCTGACGACGGTGCGGAAGCGCGGGCTTTCGGCCTTCTCCAAGAAGAGTATTGACCCGTGAAATGATGATGTGAACGGAGTTTGGACGACTGTATATCGAGAGAAGTGATCCCCCCCGGTGGCGGTGCGGTATCGGTGCTGGTGTCTGCTGTCTTGCTGTTCTGTCCTTTCGGTTTCTTAATTTCTTCATCTTTGATTACCCATCTTGTTAGATATCCCAGAGGCGTCATGCATGCGTTGCATGGGGAAGGAGGAAGTTGCATGATATCCCCCACACCCACACCCACATCCACGGAGCGAGGAACGAGGAGCAGGGGGGAAGTAAAATATCGTTGGTTGTTGTTCGTTAGTTGTCGTTGTCAAGAGAAGGGAAAAGTTGGTTGGTTGGTTGGTGTCTGGGAAGAAGGAAGAAGGAAGCAGGCCTGCCCCTGACGGCTGTTTCTTGTGCTACTGCTGCTCAACGGCGCTGTTCCCGTCTCTCTGTCTCTCTGTCTCTCTGTCCGTCGGGGATTTTTTTCTCTTGTTTTCTTCATGGCATACGGCGTTTTGGATGGGATGCATTTGCGACGCTGGGAGTGGGAGGGGGAGGGAGGTCTTATGTTCCAGAGCGGCTTGAACTTGCGTTGTTGCTGTACAATACAAGGGTCATTTTGCATATATACACCTCGTGGAGAAGATATGAAAACATCCGCTCTAGGGTATGTATGTGCTTCGTGACGGGGTTTATATACCCCTGGCTAACATTTGAAGGCCGACGGACTTGATGATGTGGTCCGTCGGAGAACCCTGTCAAAGCTCCTGCCCCGCTTCCGCTCGAGAAGGCGCCAAGAGGTCCGCCGGTGTTGAGGTGGGTCGTGAACCCCTGTGCCAACTGCGAGTTTCCCCTGCCAAGCCCCTGAGCCAAGCACGAGAGAGACCCATTAAAAAGTGGCATGAGGCTCGAGGAACAACTTGGGCTGCGCGTCTCGCAACACCCGCGTCCAATACTGGCGTCGAACTCTCCCAGGCGGTCAATCCGAGCGACATATACTAAGCTAATGTGTTGAGACCCTGTGGGACATCAAGGGCGGCGACAATGGCGACAGAAACAGTCCGGGGTCTGCTTGAGCAGCTCCGCGTCGCGATCCAGGACTTGGGGTGAGGGACATCGAGTCCGACACGGCCTACATGGCAGAGCTGATGGGGTTTTCTAGGTTGGCTGACGTCCCCGAATTTGCATGGCCGCTCCTCTGGACGGGCCTCGGCGCCCTGGCCCTCCTCTACCTCGCCCTGCGCGAGAACGACCAGCCAATCCGGTACACGGTCCCGTCGCCCAAGAGGCCTGAGAAGGTCGAGATTCTTGATGAGCCTGCTATCAAGGTGCGCTATAGTCGCGGAAGGATCCCTGGCTGTCAGAGCATTGCTAATCATGCTGGGTTCAGGTCTCCGGCTCGACGGCAGTCCAGTGCTACGCCCCCGCGACCGGGCAGTTCCTCGGCCTCGTGAACCCGTCGACACCGAACGCCATCGACCGAGCCGTCGAGCAGGCGCAGGCCGCGCAGACCAAGTGGGCTACCACCTCGTTCCGTGAGCGCCGCGCCGTGCTCCGCTCCATACTCCAGTATGTCCTCGACAACCAGGAGGAGATCTGCCGCGTTGCCTGCCTCGACAGCGGCAAGACCATGGTGGACGCGCAGCTGGGCGAGATTCTGGTGACGGCCGAGAAGCTGCAGTGGACCATCAAGCACGGCGAGAAGGCCCTGCTCCCTTCGCGGCGCCCGACCAACCTGCTCATGGCGTACAAGCGCAACACGGTGCTCTACGAGCCCCTGGGCGTCGTGGCCGCCCTCGTCAGCTGGAACTACCCCTTCCACAACTTCATCGGGCCCGTCATCAGCGCCCTGTTCTCGGGCAACGCCATCGTGGTCAAGGTCTCGGAGCAAACGGCCTGGAGCTCGTCATACTTCACCAACATCGCACGGGGTGCCCTCATCGCCCACGGCCACGACCCGGCTCTCGTCCAGACCGTCGTCTGCTGGCCGCAGACGGCAAACCATATCACCTCGCACCCGGGCATCAGCCACATCACCTTCATCGGCTCGCGCCCCGTCTGCCACAAGGTCGCTGCCTCGGCCGCCAAAGCCCTGATCCCCGTTGTTGCCGAGCTCGGCGGCAAAGACGCCTGCATCGTCCTCGACACCGTCAGCAAGCGCGACCTGCCGCGCGTCACGGAAATCCTCATGCGCGGCTCGTTCCAAGCCTCGGGCCAGAACTGCATCGGCATCGAGCGCATCGTCGCAGCGCCCGCCATCTACGACCGCCTCGTCGCCATCCTCGAACCCCGCGTGCGCGCCCTCCGCCTGGGTCCCCAAGCCGACATGGGCGCCATGATCTCGGACGCCTCCTTCGCCCGCCTCGAGGCGCTCATCGCCGACGCAGTCCGCCACGGCGCGCGCCTGCTCGCCGGCGGCAGCCGCTTCACCCACCCGGACCACCCTAGGGGCCACTACTTCTCCCCGACCCTCCTAGTAGACGTAACCCCGACCATGGCGATCGCCAACGAGGAGTGCTTCGCCCCGGTCATGGTCGTCATGCGCGCGCCGTCTGCGGACGCAGACTCTATCCTGGCCGTCGCCAACGCGCCGCACTTTGGCCTGGGCAGCTCTGTGTTTGGCGCCGATTCCGACCCGCGCATCCCCCTGATCGTGAGGGGCATCAAGGCGGGCATGGTGGCCGTCAACGACTTTGGCGCGACGTACGCGGTGCAGCTGCCCTTTGGTGGCGTGGCCGGGTCCGGGTACGGGCGGTTCGCCGGCGAGGAGGGGCTCCGCGGGATGTGTAACCTCAAGGCGGTATGTGAGGACAGGATGGGCTGGTTGGGGGTGCGGACTGCGATTCCGGGTGCGATGCGGTATCCTGTCATGGATCAGGAACGGAGCTGGAGGTTTGCGAGGGGGGTCGTGGAGGTGGGGTATGGGATGGGGGTTGCGAGGAAGGTTGGGGGGGTGTTGGGGATTTTGGGGAATAGTTAGGTGTTGGGTTAGTGGGAGTTGTAATCGAAGAGGGGAGGAACCGGGGGGTGGCGTCATGACATGATAGATCGATGCCTTGGTGAGGGAGGCAGCTTACCTGCTCAGGAGCGGGCAAACAGATAACATATAATACCATAATGTGTAGCAACAGCTCCAGAATCCTGTGCTTCTCCTTTTTCTTGTCAATCTACCACGTCCTTTTCTGGCACTACCTTTCTGTTTCAGTGTGAACGGGGCCGTCTCTTCCTAAGCAATACTGTATGGCATAGATGGATGGGTCGATGGATCAATGGGTTGTAGATGGGCTGGCCAGTCACCGTTGTTTGGCGCCAATCTGCCCCTGCCTCTTACACGTCTCCGGTCTTCAGTTTATGCGGTGCCTAACCAGCATCGTTACTCGCCCTGTCAAGAGTTGAGAGAGCATGGCCTCCAACCCCCTTGCCAAGACAACCAACAACAAACCAACCCCTTACCAAGCCACCAACAACCCCCCTATTATTCAAACACTCCCGTCAACAGCCCTTCCATCTGAAGCACTCAAACATTACAGCGCATTGGTTGTTGCAAAAACATTCCATTTCCATATATACACACAACACACACACTCACACACACACACACACAAGCAAGCAAGCACTAGTTAACCCAACATATCTCCCATAATGCAGCAGCCACACCACACCACACCACACCACACCACACCACACCACACCACACCACAACCTCAAATCTCATGTCATGACCTCTCGAAACTCAAACTCAAACTCAAAACTCGTGGTAACTAAGTTAAGGAAGGGTATCCGAATCGTCTATATACTTCAACCCCCACCGTCCGCCCCTCGACTCCCCGTCCCCCATCCCCGGGTCCCCCGGCCCCTGCTCCTTTATCTCCATCCCCCCATCCCCTGTCCGTACACCCCCCTCCCCGTGTCCGGCCCGACTCCCCGCGCCCCCCCCGTCCCCATGTCCCCTTGTCCCCTTGTCCCCTTGTCCCATAATCTAAGGTGCCCGTCAGGTAAGGCAAGGTAGGTAGTTAATTCTCGTCCATCCCCTACCAACCCACCAACCCACCCCACCTCCTATCCCAGAAAAGAAAAGGAAAAAGGAAAACCCCAGAGTGTGTATGTATGTGCTTGAGAGAGAGAGAGAGAGAGAGAGAAGAAAAGCCCGAACCATGCGTAAAAACCCTATGTCGTAGTCCGTTCCAACCTCCTCGTTCGTTGCGTTGCTTCCAGAATGTGAACGAATGTTTGTAGATAGGTAAGACTGGAATGGGCCGGACCGGGTAATACCAGCCCAGCTGCGCGTGTAAGTGAAAATGATGCTCGCAACTCGAATGCCGCCGTGGCCGTGGCCGTGGCCATGGCCGTGCATAGCTAGCTCCCCTCCCCCCTCCCCCCAGCCCCCCCTCTCTCTCCCCGTCCCATCGTCAGTCAATGGCTGCCCGCCCGCCAGCCAGTTGGACACTTCCCAAGTCGCAGCGGAAAGCATCTTGGGTGTTCCCCACCTTACATTCGCCACCTATTCCCTTCCTTTCATAGTCGTAGGGCCTCATCCCTGGCCCTTCTGGGTTTCTTCTCCTCGACTCGGCTCCCATGCCCTGCAGGCTAAGCTGGTCTCTCCTCGACTCCATGTCCAGCACATCAAGCTAGGATGCGCACCATCCAGCCATGAACCTCTGACACGCCACTCCTCTGACACGCCACTTCTATCACCAAGCGAGCCAAGACCGGTCTTAATCAAACACCCACGCAGCAGGCCAGACAAACAAGCAAACCGACCACCCGCCATCGAAAAGCATGCCCCCCCTCCACTACAGACTCATAGTCAACCACTCCCACTCCTGCGGCCCCGCCCGCTGGCTCCCCGGCCCCGCCAGCGGCCGCTGCATGGCCGCCGTCGATCCAAACCCGCCCGCGCCCCCGCCCGCCAGACTCAGGCTGCTCGAGCTCGGCTGCATCGCCGCCAGCGCGTTGCTCGAGCCCATCGGCCTCGACAAGGACAAGACGGCGGCCGCCTCGTTGGATCCCGTCGAGCTCTCGGGGCTGTCGATGTCCATGCTGGTCAGCGACTGCTCCATCACCGCGACACTCTTGCTGTGGCGGCGCTGGCGTTTCGACGACGACGACGAGAGGGCCGCAGACCGCGACGGCAGGGCCGCGGCGCCCGGCCCGGGGAGGCTCTTTGCTGGTGCGGCGGCGATCGGGACGACGCCCTTGCCGCCGGCGACTACGCCGCCCGAGGAGCCGGCGCTGCCGTGGTAGCTTGTCGGTGTGTTGCCGGCTGTGTTTCCGGCGGACGCGGCGCCGCTCGCGGGGCTCTCGCTGTCGTTGGCGCTGCCGGCTCGGTGCTGGAGTGCCGGGGGTGTGCTCGCCTGTACGGGGGGAGGGTTGGCGCTAGAGGACACCGATAGCGTAGAACCCCGCTTGGTTATGCCCCCTGAGGAGGCTCCATTCTTCCTGGACCGGGTGCTTGAACCGCCAACAGGGAGACTCGAGCCGGAACCGCGGTTTCGCTTCTTGATGACATCCGTCTTCAAGCTCAGCGGACGAACCACGCCGTGAAGCTTGAGGAAAAGGCCGCAAGCGTTGCAAAGGGGTTGGCCCTCGGGGTTCCGGCGCCAGAGCGGTGTCGTCTGGGTGAAGCAGTTTGTACATGTCGTGGGCGTGTTGGCGTTGGTGCTGCCGTTGGCGTTGCCCTCGGTCTGACTGCTTCCTGCGGCTTGCAGATTGGTTGTCGACCCATGCCTCGACCCCGGAGGGGGAGACGAAGGCCGGCTGGTACTAACAGAGGAGAAGGCAGAATTATCGGCTGGCGGGGAGTTTGGCGTTGACTGGGCCAGCCTGTCGAACGGATTGCCCCGGTTTGCTAGCCTCGGTGTCGACGAGGTCCGCGGTAGTTTGCCGACGCGTCCATTCGCAGTACGGAACGATTGCGACTGCGACCTGTTCAAGCCCCCTCCTTCCCACTCACCACTTGCGTCGACGTAGTCGGTAGTCGTGCCACCTATTGTCACCTGTTTCCGCGTAGGCCCGGCGGGATACCTGGCCGCTTGCATACTAAAGTTGCCGGGGAGGGATGGGTCCCACTGGAGCGATGAGCTGTCGAACCCACCGTCCTCCATGCCCGGGGGCGAAAGGTCTTGCGGGATTGGAATATTGCGGTCAGCAAAAGCACCGCCGTCCTCGTCATCCGAATCGGCGCCGAACGAGAACATGCTGTCCTGGCCCAGGCCGACGGCAGGAGAGCGGACAGGGAGCTCCTGCTGGAATACCCGGGTCGGGTCGACATGGCCAAAGGAGCTTGGTGCGGTAAACGTAGAAGCCTCGGGCCCAGTGGATGCGCCAGGAAACATCAAGTTACCATTGGCGCCGTATGGAAACTGCTGGCCCAATGCGTTGCCCATGCTTGGATGGACCGGCCTGTACGGCTGCTGGCGCAGTTGGCGCATATCCATTTGCCCAAAGTAGAAGCCATCGCCCTCGCCCAGGGGATGCGGAGTGGAAACGGCCGACTGATAAGCCGATCCAGGAGGGGAATAGAAGTCGGCGCCCAGGGAGCCGGACGGTATCGAGGAGCCGTTGTATATGCTGGAGAATGGGTCATTGGCCACCATGGGCGAAGTGGCCGGGGAGAAGGAGAAGTTCTGCTGGAAGGGCCCGGCAGACGGAATGCTGAATTCGTTCCCCAAGCGGAAGGTGTCAAGGGGGAAGGGGACGCCCGTTTGGTTGGGCGGCTGGGTCATGGCGGCGGCCTGGTGTAAGTGGTCGAGCGAGTACTCTTGTAGTTCGGCGTCGGTGTCAAGTCCATTTGTCGTCAGGCCGCTGTTGACAGCGGGGACGTGCGGGGAGAAATTGGCTGGACGTTTCCGGGTCTGGGGGAGGCAAGCAAGATCAGATCGCCATCACAAGCAGGGGAATTTCATCGCATTACGAGGCGGCGGAGGGCAATGGATTCGCTCCAGCGCCATCCTGTACACGAAGGGGCGCGGACTTACACGTTGGCCGGTCTCGTCAATGCTGGTCTTGCGCGGGTGTCGAGGGAGATAGCCAAACTCGTCCTGCACTCTCTGGTGGGCAGCGACGGGCACCGACTGGGGAGCCAGGTGCTGAGCCGACTCCTTGCGGGACTTAATGGGAATGGCCGTCGCCGAGGTGTGGGCCGACCTATCCTCGGCCTGGCGCATGGTTTCCGGAGTCGGGGTCAGGGCGAGGCCGGCCGGGGTCCCGACGCTGTCGTTGTTGATGAAGTCGTCCAGGTTCATTGGGTCCGACTGCAGCGGGGCATGTTCCGACGACTTGCGCAATTGCGCAATCCCGCTGGGGGCATTCGCCGATGCGCCCAGAGCACGGCCGTGTCTTGGTAGAGTCAGCACTCTTCTCTCCACCTCTCGAACGCTCCAAACCGGCAAGTTCGAAACCGCAGCAGACCAAAAAAAAAAGGTAACATACTTGATCGCGTTGGCCGCCCTCGTCCTCAGCAACTTGACGTGCATCATCCGCCATGTCAGGTTCTCCATGCGCTCCTGGGCGGGGAGGGCCTGCTTCGTCCTTGCGTAAAACCTCCAGATCTGGGTGGCCAGCGGGTCCTGCCTCTGCATCTCGTCCAGGTTCTGGCGCTCGCGCGCGGCGGTCTGCTGAAACGGCTGGAAGGCGGCGGAGCGCAGCAGGTCGGGGTGGGCACCGCCGTGAGTCAGGGGTAGGTCGAGACGGGAATCATGCAACCCGGAACGCAAGCCGTTGGGCCCAGTCGTCATCGTCGCCGTCCCTGTCGCCGCCGCTGGCCGTGGTGCGGCCGTCGTCGTGGATGGCGCGGCCGGTCTGGCGCCGCCGCTGGCAGTGGATGTGTAAGCGTGGTCGAATCGGTCGGGGTTCCGGGTCCCGGGTGCGGCGGCGGCGCCTGGCCTTCGCGGGAAGCGGAAGTCGTGCTCTGTCACGGTGGGATGCATTGGAGCCAGCGGACTCGACGCCGCGTAGGGGTTCGTCGTGGTCGCGGCCATTGCGGTGCAATGGGCGAGGCCTCGAGCGAAG
The DNA here is from genome assembly GCA_033296685.1 of Parachaetomium inaequale. Classification (NCBI taxonomy): domain Eukaryota; kingdom Fungi; phylum Ascomycota; class Sordariomycetes; order Sordariales; family Chaetomiaceae; genus Parachaetomium; species Parachaetomium inaequale. The sequence goes on from MU854324.1 coordinate 102,068, forward strand.
ATGGAGAAGTCGGGATGGAAGAAAGGAACACCACGGCGGCCGACGCAAACGAGTGTTGGGTCCGTCCGCTGCTCTCGGTTCGGTTCTGGACCTTCCCCACGCCCGGGTGCAGCACAGGCCGCCCCTATGGTGCAGGGCTGCTGGACAGTGGATGCTGTGGGTGCGGGCCTGGACCAAGGTAACAGGTCTTGTCTGCAGCGCCCGCCAGGCGGCACAGTGTCTAGTGTATTTGGGGCGCGTGGGGACGGGCGACGAACTTGGATCTTGGCAGCGTGGTGAAGAGAAGCCACCTCGTCGGAAACAATGCAGGGCGAAAAGGCTTATTTTGTCTTTTACGTTTCTCGAAAAAACGGGAAGCTCCCAAGGGGAGGGAGGTAATATGGATGGGAGGGAAGAGCCGGCCGGCAAGTGATTCCAGGTTCCCTTTCTCGGTCGTAGTTCAAGCGCGGGCTCCGCTCGCTCACAGCCAGCGTCTCTCTGGCAGAGAGAACGGGCAAAAGCGATGTGGCCCCTCCCCTGCCCGCTGCTGCTGACGGAATGGAACACGACCCCGCCAAGCCTCGTGGGAGCCCGAGAACAGATGTGGGGAGTGGGAAGGAAGGCAAGAGCAAGTTCCATAAGGTATGGAAGTTGCTAAAAAGGGAGACAAAGGACGAGCCAGCCACACCCGCAAGACCTAGTCAATAACCAAAGATGAACTGCTTGAGAAGCTGGCGTCTTGATTCACTTGGATTTGCAATCGAGGTGCCAGCTTTTGCTGCTGCGTAGCAGGCCAACATCGCGGCACGCAACCCACTCGGAAGCGAGACCGACAGGGGCCCTCTTCCAAGGTGAGCCGCCAAGCCAAGGCCCGCTACGAGTCCACTCGTTCGCCGCAATCGTTCAGCAGTCCCGCCACGCTTTCCACTGTCGCTGTCGGCGGAGAAAAGGGCAGTGGAGACGGTCCATCATGACTGTTCCACCCGTGGGATTGATGATGAATCGCGCGTCTCTCACGCTGCCAGAGAACACAGCGGGCCGTCCTTGGATCTCGAGTCAATCGGGGGGGGCGCCAACCGAACCCCTGCTTGCGAGCGCGGCAGCCAAAGTCGCTGGTACTTGCCCCACCCGGTGAGCCCTGAAGCAGCCAGGGTGGGATGTGGGAGATCTTGGCGGCGAATGTCCCCGCGTCGCCGTGGTGCGTTGCACCGGTCGACGGCGTCAGCCGTTGGCATGATACTCGAGGTACCCCGTGGGTTTGGGAGCAGTGCCCTGGACGGTCTGCTAGGTGTGGACCGCGCAGGTGAAGGATGGCATCGAGAGGCTTAAGACTCGTGATGTTTTGGGAGTATTCGTAAATTAATCGATTTTGCAGCCCCCATCTTGATGCAAATGGGAGGGAGAGCTAACAGCGTGGGAACGCCCGGGTAGCGTACCAGCGTCGGGAACAAGCCCGCCGCCTTTCATTCGTTCCATCTGATGGCTGCGTCGACAGATCAGGCCGTCGAGCCTTGGGCGGCCCCTGGCGTTCACATGGGGGTTGCAAGCCAACCGAGCTGCCATCCCGCGTTGCAAGTTGACGGCAGGCAACGGCTCTCAACGAGACAGGGTCGAGGCTGGACTTTGGGGGATCAAATTCATCATGCAACCGGTAGATGGCCCGCCACGACATTTCAAGGAACATTACCTGTCGAAGCGAAGCCCATCCCAGCTCTCTCAACTCTCCGTACAGCAGGACGGTATTCCCCTGCTGTTCCACCGCGTCGTCATGATGGAGCCGTCACCTCACCCCACCCTCGACGGCGGGACTCCAAAGCCACGGCCCGCGCGGTGTGCCTCCAAAGTCTCGGCCTTCTGTGGGGTGCATGTTGCTCCCGTGTCGAAGCCACGACGCCTCGGGGGAAACATGCGGGATGGTGTCGAGATGCAATGCGAACTTCGAGCTGATCACCACGACCGAGTCCGCTCTTGGGGCATCGTGACGGCTGCTGCCGAAGACAGTTGCCTGTGAACAAACGAGGCGCAAGTACCCGGTACTTATACAGACCAGGGTCTAAAGCGCTTGCATGGCGCCCCCACTCCCGCAATCAATCGAGCGAGCAGCCTCCTCAACCAGAGTCCGAGTACCAAGCCCTTTTACCGCTTCAAACCGTCCAAGGCTGGAGATACCAAGGTTCCGCCCGGCTAGCCTCGCTCTGTCTTACAGCGTGCGCACAAAAAAAGAGACACAATATCACACTGGCAGGCCGAAGAAGGCAAGCAGGAGGCATCAAGAGGGCTTGGCGTGCACGTGCCTTGACCCACTTGGACCCTCGCTCGGCCACGAGATGGATCGTGGGAAGTTGCATCCAGCAACGGCCGCTTTCCCATCCCGAGTCGCCAAAAGACCACAAGGGCCATGGATCCGCCCTAGCCTAGCAAAGACTTAGCGAATTGACCGCGCAACCGAATCCATCCAACCTCTCATTCGAGCCTCCGTCAACGACAACAACACAACCGCCATGAACATCTTCCGACTTCGACTCCCCTGCTGCTTCTCCGTGCCTGGAAACAACAACGGGGTGAGCTTCCCGAAGCCCACAGCCTCTCCACTTGTCGAATTTCGAATTTAGCCACTGCGAAAACCCGCCATCGGCAGGAACCGGAACAGCAGCGTCGCTTGCAGCGTCCCGGATGCTCGCTCCCGACATGGTGCAGGTGCCGTCTCTCCACAAAAAGGACCCTTTCAATCTTCGCCCGTCCCGGAATCGGCCCGCAAGGTGGCCTCTGACGGGAACCATCCGTGGCCAGCGTCAAGCTGATGCTTTGGAGTCGTTCATCCGATTTCGCTGCTGTTTCCGCTCTCCGATGAGGCCCAAACGCTGGCTTGGGAACAAATGCTCTTATCGATGGGTCCGGCGTGGAACAAGCGCTGTGGAGGCACTGGGCCCGCCACCATGCTTGGCTCGGCGATAAGGAGTAACTAGAGCGTGGACGACGACTGCCGCCCGGCCCATCTTGCCGGGAACGCTCCCGATGGCGGTGACGTGCCTTTGGGATTCTGACCAGCTCCGTCGCTTCTCCCGGGCGTGTCATTCCGAGACGTATTCGCCGGACTCCGTCCGCCCCGACGGCTCGCACAGGTCATCCATGCAACATTTCCATCCCTTCGGCTGTGCTCTGTGCTCTTGGTCTTCCCGAGCGCTGTGGGATTTGTCGAGCAACACGCCGGAGGCTGATCCCCGAAAAGACCTCCAATGAGGGTCCCGAGCCCCCGTGGGGGCTGATCTCACCGGCCGTGGGCACCGGAACGGTGCGTGGGGGTGATTGGTGATTGTCCGACTCACCGATATCAATCGATTGTTTTGGCTGATGACTGTCGTTAATGAGCCGTCCCGCACTGTCAGGAACCCTAACCCTGGTCCTCACCTGAGCTCAACGGACTGACTGTATGACTTGGGGATGGAGAGGGGCGAGGAAGGGCAGGGGAAAAGGAAAGGAGAGGCAACCTTGGTCGAGAGTCCGTGAAACTCACAATCGCCCGTGGCAGAGCGAAACAAGGGACAACATGCCGGGACAGGGCGATCCTATATACCTCGTTGAAGGCACGATCTCCCCTCCTCCCCTTATCACCTCAGTCGCCATGGCTATCACATTGTCCATTCAGCGCCTGAGGATTTGGTGAGGCCAAATTCGCAATCTCTGGCACGGGTGAGCGCATACTGTGTACGTTTCCGTGGGCAGTACACAGAGTACATGTACATAACGGAGGCCCATCGGGACGTCGAAGGGGCCTTGCCCTGATTCAACTTCAGACCTCGAGACCAGGCGCTCGATCTGCTCGTTTCTTTTTTATCGACATATTGCGTACATATACATCTCCAACTCGGCATCTGCCCATCCTACAAGAAGGGCCCCCAAACCTCATCTTGCCTCTCAAAACCTAGCCGGCACCAGCTCAGAAAAGGGGGGATGGTGGTCTCAGGACGGCCGCTCGCTCCAGACTTAGTCTCAGGACTTCTCCAGATCTTTCTACCTCGTGCGTTGTTGCATGCCTCGCCGGTTTACTGTCGAGTTGTGGCGTCAACGCCATCCCTTATATGCCTCAGGTGGCCGAGTACAAGATGCCTCATGCCCGAGACCTGCGAACGCTCACACCATATCCCTGTAAGTCACATCTCATGCAATCCTAACTCAGGCCTACGGATCCTCGTTCTTTTTGCTCTCTGATTCACAGATTCTCTGCTCTCGTGTATAATTCACGAGGCGTCGCGACATCAGGGACAGCTCCCATGAGACTAGTCCAGTCATGTTATCTCTCAGAGAGTTACAACTCATCGTCATGGATGCTGTACTGCGATACACTCTCCCCAGTACCCGTGGTGCACACAAATCTTACGGTGTAACGTTTGTCGATGTTCGAGCTGCTCGGGTCAACACAATCCCGCCTGGCCTCCTTCTCATGTCAAGGTAGTCGGTCCCCTTCTCGTCGTCAAGCTAATCCTGACAACGGTAACCCAGGGACGCTTCTTCCACTAGGTATTTCTATTGGATTGTTATGTAGTAGTGCTCTTACAGCCCTGAAGACGGAGGAGGAGGAGGAGGAGGAGGAGGAGGAGCCTGACTAGTAGTTCAAGCCCGAGTGGTGGCTGGAAGTTCTGGCATGCGTCATGGCAAGCTTACCGCAACCACAGGCCTCGCATGGCCCTGGTGGTCAGAGGAGATGATCGGCGATATGAAACTTTTGGGATGACTTGACTTCTGCCAGTAGGTAGCAGGCGGTCTTACGCACCCATAGCGTTCGTCCGTTGCCCAGCCGACATACGGTGGAAGCTTGAATGGCACTTTGTGTGGCACTGCCAGTAGAGTCAGGCACTTACGGTCCCTTGGAATAGTCATATTGTTCTTTATACTCTCTTGAGGATATCACGAGGACAAAGTGTTCGAGGTCTCGTGACAAACGTGGCCATTTAGTTAAAGCTGAGGCCCACATCTTCCCGTCCTTCCTCTTTTTATTAGCTTACGGCTGGCATTTTCAACGCCTTTCCACTCGGCAACTTCCGGCCGTTCCCCTCCAAGCCGATTGCATCTCACCACTGTCTCATCACGGTTATCCTTCGCAAAAAATCACTTTCTCCTCCTGTGATTCTGTCACCCTCCCTTGCGGCCTTTTCCGCCAGCGCAGACCAAAATCACAATGTAAGCAAACGCCAAGTGGGCCCCCTCGGCGCCGACCCTTCTCGCCAACCTAACCTAACCGGGATATTCTCCCACTTCAGGGCCGCCACGTTCAGTCCTGCGCCCGATGAATACCAAGAAGGGAGGCCACTGGATCTCCAAGTGTGCAAAAGCTACTCCCCCAACCTGCCGTCCCGCGTTACCGCCACCATCAGCAAAGTGCTCTCCATGACCATGTCCGTTGTACTGGATGTCACCCTCCAGACCCGTCACGGCCCGCCTGTCCACCGTGTGCTCAAGCTCTACGACCGTCGATTTGGCTCATGCCTGCGAGAAGTTGACGGGGACAGGGTCGCGCCGCACACACAGGAAAACGAAGCAGCGTTCGAGGCCTTTGTCAGGCGGGGCATGATGCCCGGGTTCCTCCGCCATCGACATGAAAGAAACGACCCCGAGGAGAGCGTTCTCCCCGTCGGGGCTCGGGAGTTCCTCGACGAGCCCAATCGCACCGAAGGTCTTGCCAAGTACGAGGCCGCGCTCTGGCAAGACTGTAGCGAGCACTTTGAATGCGAGACCAAGGCCTATCACCGACTCGCCAAGCTCCAGGGCACGGTGGTCCCGCGCCTCTATGCCCATGTAAGTCTTCTGTCGACCACCAAGCTCGCGACCATCATGCCACCGGAAGTAGCGCCCTACTTTGAAGTGAGAGGTATCCTTCTGGAACGGATCGACGGATATTGTCTGGACAACCTAACGCTCGGTCCCCTACCAAAAAACCTAAGGACATGGCAGCACATCATCCAGTTGGCCGCCGATGCAGCGTATGAGATCAACAAGCACGGCATCATCATGGAAGACTGTGCGCCGCGCAACGTGGTCGTAGACGGGAAGTCGCAGACACCGCGTATCGTCGATCTGGCACAGTGCATGTTTCGGGACGAGATGGTGAGCGAATGGTACAAGTCGGGGTGGCACGAGGACGAGGATTGGGATCCGGAACTTGAGTATTGGGAGCAAGTGAGTACTACGTGTAACCCAGGGGCGATTGCGGCGGTTATAGCGAATCGGATACACAGGAAGACGGGTGCGAAGCTGGAGTTCAGGTATCCGGACTGGAATGGGATTATTGCTGAGATAAGGCGGAGAAAAGAGGATGCAGCCGCAGTAGAACGGAAAACCCGACACAAAGCCTCAACTGCAGCAAGATGAGGCCTGTATACGCAATAGAGACAGCATCTGACCGGCCCAGGATTTTCCACGCGAGCCCCATGCCTGTGACATTGTCATGCACTCATATGACCACTTGTTGACCATATGCCCGTTTGTGCACGCCGAGAGAAGGGCAACACCGAAGCTGTTCACGAGACGATTTGGAAGGAGGAAAACCTGACCGTTGGCTCAGAGTATGCAAAAAGATGAGTATCGGGCTGTCGTCCACTTTATACATGGGAGCGTCATGGCCACTCTCACAGGAGCACAAGAGTCGGTCTGAAGGGCAGGGAGTAGCTTGCTTGAACCGGAACAGAAGACACAAACGGCATACCATTCATCATGACTGCATTCCAGAAACATTATAGAAGTGCACCTCCACATTAGGTACCTTGTCCATCCTCAGCAAATGCCCCCGAAGCAAAAGCCAACCCCCTAAAACGACTCTCGCAACATCCGCCAAGTAGATGGATAACCAACGAGTGTCCAGAATCCAATCTCTCTCTCGCATCCGGTCGAGGACGATGGGAAAACAGCTGACAACCCAACCCCTTCCCCACCTTCACCACCTCAGAACCAGATCGCAAACCAACCCCCTCCCCCAAGCACCACCACCTCAAAGCAGCGCAGCAACAGCAACCACCCCACCCAACACCGCCCCCCAAACCTTAACCCCGACCGCCCCCGCCGCCGCAGCAGCAGCAGCCCCAGACCCAACAGCCCCAGTAGCACTCGCACCACCCGACGACGACCCCGTCGTCTCCGCAGCCCTAATAACGCTCGTGCTCGTCACGCTCCCACTCGCAGCCAGCGCCACAGCCGCGAGGCCCACAGAAGTCGACAGCGCCGTGGCGCCCGCCTCGTCCGTGACCGTCAGGACCTGCGTGACAGTCTGCGTGACGGTGCTCCAGCTCCACCCGGATCCCCAGGGGCCCCAGGGCGAGCCGCCCGCGCCGCCCGAACCGGGGGCACAGCCCCCCGGGCCGCCGGCCCAGACGTTGCCGGACCATTCGCAGCCTATAACGGTGTAGGCGCCGCCGGACCAGGTGCGTGTCCTTGACCGGGGATTGTCAGCCTTTTTTCTCTGGTTTGTTTTGGGGGGTGGATGGTTGGTAGGGGGGAGTTTGGGAGTAGGGGGTGGTGGGAGCTAGCGGGACGCTGGAAATGGGGGAAAGGGGGGAGGAGAACGGGTTGACATACCACTGGTCCCAGTTGTTGTTGCCGTTGCCGTTATGGTAGCCGCCGCGGTTGCCACCGTTGCCGTTGCCGTTGCCGTTGCCGTTGCCGTTGCCCCAGTTGCCCGGGCCGGGCCAGTTGGTGCCGGTGAATGCTGGAAGACGGCGTGTTAGTCTGGCATGTGATCATATGATGGAGTAGAGAGGGGGACGTACCTGGCGCCGAGACGGTGTACACGCCCGTGGAGCCGGCGGAGCTGCACGACGACCACTGCGAGCAGAGCGACGACGAGAGCGAGCTGTACGAGGTCACGGCCGTGGGCGTGGCCGAGCAGGCGGACTGGATGCAGCTCGACACGGAGGCGCCCTGGCTGGCGGAGCAGTAGGTAGTCGGTGCCGGCCAGGCGGTGGACGAGGACCAGTAGGAGGAGAAGCAGTCATGCTGTGGGAGAGGTGTTAGAGTGCCAGTGAGGGATGAAGTTTATGGGATGGGGAAGACGAACTGCACAGTCTGGGGCACCTCCCCACCACTGGGCCTGGGCAAGTGCCGCGTAGCCGAGGGTTGCGGATATAGCGATGTTCTTCATGGCGAATGGGTATCAAGGATGTCTCTAAGGGAGAGTCTGAAGGGATTCCAGAGGGGACAAGGGGCGTAAGATATACTCCAGGGCCGATGCGGGATGCACACAATGGCGAAGCCGAACGGAGGACCACCAGACTGCTTCCTGCGTGAATCGATCAACAGATGATTGAGGCCAGGACCCGGTCATAGCGAGCATTATAAATACCCGACAGTGGCAAGCTGCCAGTCCTTGCACGTATGTAAGTAGAGCAAACCTCAACGACTCCAAGCAACGCATCCGACGCCACCGTGGTGTGCGCCGCGCGGCCTGGCGTCATGTAATCCCTCGTTCCCCAGCGCCCGAGTGCGTAAAAGCCACTAGGATGCAGACACGGGCGGTGGCACAGCAGGAGGGCCGTCGAACGCCAAGCGGCCGCGCGCCGAGCGATCCCCAACCTGAAGCCGCTGTGCGGTTCCTGCGCCGAAACACCGAGCTCGGGCAGTTGGGCGGGGAGAGATGGGCTAGGTAGGTAGGTAGGTGAGCCAGTGACGCCCCAGACAGTCTCGACTCTCCGAGCCGTGGCCGTCCCGCCTTGCGCCCATCGGGGTTCGGGACCGAGGAGGGGAAGGAGAGGCGCGGCTGGGGAACAACCCAGTCATCGTGCAGGGCCAACCAGAACAACTGTTCGGCCTCTCGATTTCAGAACGACGGCATTCTTCCCGTTGCTAGCCTTGCCTGATGACCCGCGTGTCTTGCCTCTCCCCATACCTACACCAGACAGTCGGCCGGGGGTGGCGTCTGGGGAATGTCCGACGCACCAACCACAGACCTGCCTCGGGGCTTTTCGCAGTAAATTCTCCCGGGTTTCATCCAGCTCGAGCGTCGTCAGACCGTGACTTGGATTTTTTCAGCTAGTTATTCCATCTGTGCGCTGGTCATGGCCGCCCACCATGTTTGATACCAGACGGCGGACTGGCCCATGGGCGTTGCACGGCGTCTGTGGTAGCACTGGGTGGAAATGCGAGATGGGAATAGAACAGGGCACGCGGTGGTATTTGTTTGGTAGGGCTGGGCTTGTATGGAGAAGAGCTAGAAAAGATGCAGGGTTTGGGTGGGGCAGGGTTAAGAGATTAGATCCTGCCATGGCATTGGGCGACTCAATCTCTCAGCAAACTCGAGCTCCCGAGGTTCATCCCCATCCCTTATGCCTCGAGGTTGACGTAGGTACCCTTCAACTCCTGAGTTCTCTTCAACATCACTTTGCCGCCTATCAACCCCCGGTGACGACGCACTCGTGTAATAACTCTCGTGTCACCTCCTCCTGTCTCACTGCGTGGCCACCGACCGAACAACCTCTGGGAGTCTGGGGCATCCTGTCTCAAGTGACGCGTCTACACGAGCATCGTCTGCCCAAGGTAAAATGATGATAGCCTGGTACAACTGTTCTACACTCGTCAAAACCCCAACACGCCGACGATCGGCACGGCACCGCCCAGCCCAGCCAACCATTACCCAGGCAGCGGCGGCCATCTATCCCTTCCCTTTCCTACCCATCCCTTCCCAACGGAAACTCCATACCACGCAAAGAACAATGCCGAGCACACCCGCCGTCCAGACGTCGACGTAACAAGAAGACGCAAAGCCGAGAAAAGAAAACCAAACACAACCAACCCTCCAACCATCGCCATGACCAACCAACCCGTATCACCCTGTCCCGCTATGCCATCAAATATCCCGCCGTCATACCAACCCAAACTCCGGCACCCATACCCCGGCACGCGGCTGCTCCCCAGCCCACCGGGCACCCCGCCGCGGGTATCCCCCGCCCTCGGCCCGCCGCTGCTGGCACTACAGCATAGTGCCAAAGGTGGTGTTGTTGTTGTTGTCGCCCTCAAACGGGATCGGCTTGCGCGGCGTGCCCTCGTCGGTGGCCGGCTTGCGGTGGCGAAAGGTGAAGCCGACAAACAGGCTCTTGCTCATCTCGTCGTCGCGCTCGGCCATGGTCTCGAGCGCCTGCTGCTTGTCGTGCACCTCCTTGTACTTGGCCATGTCGGCCTCGTTGCTAAAGTCGTCAAAGTAGCCCGCGTCCGTCTCCGAGTCGAGCTCGGGCACGAAGGGGGGCTTGGTCTCGCGCAGCACGGCCCAGTCGACCTCGGCAAAGTACTGGTGGTTGTAGATGTCCTTGATGTTGGAGAAGCGCCTGGACCGCGAGTTGATGCAACTGCATATTCGTCAGCCTCCTTGTCTGACTTGTCTCACTTTTTTGCCAGCAATCGCCGCGGGGCAACTTACGTCGTGATGAAGCTCCATGTCCGGTTGCTCAGAAAGTAGCTCGGGTCTTCCCACACCGGCCGCTTCAGGACCTCGCGCCAATGGTTCAGGTTCCGCCACGTCTCGTCGGCGGTCGCCCCCGCAAAGGGAGGGAAGCCCGTGAGGGCCTCGAAGAGCATGCAGCCCAGGCTCCAGTAGTCGACGGTAAAGTCGTACTGCTCGCCCCGCAGCACCTCGGGCGCCATGTAGTCCGGCGAGCCCACGATCGACTTGGCGTAGTTGACGTCCTTCTCCCGCATGGTGCGGTATCCCTCCCGGCGCTCGGCGACCGTCCGCTGGTCCATCGGCTTGCCGAACGGCACCGACGTCTCGGACGCCTTCTCCAGGCGGATCCTCATCGACTCAATCTTAGCAGGCGCCAAGAATCCGGCCGCAAGGCCAAAATCCGTGAGCTTGACGTGGCCCGTCGAGTCGACCAAAAAGTTCTCGGGCTTGAGGTCGCGGTGGATGTAGCCCAGCTGGTGCAGCGCGTCGACGGCGCAAAACATCTCGGCGATGTAGAAGCGCGCGTGCCGGTTCGACAGCACGCCCGTGTTGTTGAGGAGGGTGCGGAAGTCGCCGCCCGGTACGTATTCCATGGCAAGATAGATATTCTTGTCGTCTTGGAACGAGTACAGCAGGCGGACCAGCCAGTCGCTCTTGGCCGTCGTGAGAATGTCGCGCTCCGTCAGGACGTGCCTGACCTCGTCCAGCTTGAACAGCAGCTTCTTGCTCATGACTTTGAGAGCGCACACCTCCTTCGTGTCCTTCTTCTGCGCCAGGAAGACCTGGCCGTACCCGCCCTGACCGACCTGGGTCAGGATCTGGAAATCGGCGTGCCGCAGCCTCACCCGCCTCTTGCGGAGATTGGCGCGTTCTCGGCCGGTGTACTTGGACCACATCTGGTTATACGTCTCGTCGTCGGTCCCGGGCGGCGGTGGGTATTCTTCCTTGAACGCGTTGAGGCGGCTCTGCCTCGAGCCGACATACGTCAGGAGGTCGAAGTAGTAATCGAGGAAGTCTGCCGGGGTTAGCATCGACCAAACTACACACCGAGACTCTCGCCGAGGCCTTACAGAGTTGGGTGACATTGACCAGGCGCTTGACGCCCGGCTTCTGCAGAATCTCGCGCTCTTCAGCAGTGAGACCCCTCGTCGTGTTGAAGCGCCGAACCGTCGGCGACGGCCGGTCCCGTTGTTGGTACAGTTCCTGGCGCGAGAGCGCGGCATGGCTGGGTTGGTATGTCGGCTCGGTAAAAGGGTCCCGTGGGAGCGCTGGGGGCGTATTTTCCTGTCCTTGGTTTCTCAGAGGGCTGCCAGTCCGGGGGACGCCTTTGCGGATAATGCTGTCGTCGACAGTGGGGGAGCCGCCGCCCTCGTCGAGGTTCTGCAGGTTGCTCTTGCCGGGCGACAGCGGCGCAACAACGCTCTGTGGTCGGCTGAGCTTCACCGGCGTGTCGAAGGCGCTGGGCGGGTTAATTTTCATGCCCTGGAGCGCGACCGGGAGCTCATTGGCGCCGGGAGGAACCGTCCTCTTGCTGGGGCTGCCCTGTGGAGTGCTGGCAGGGGTGATGAAGCTGTTGCGCGTCGGGGTGGAGGGGCGCGCGTCGGCCTTGTCCTGCTTCCCACCCGGGAAGAGATTGGCCATGAAGCTCGCCATGGTGCCCGAGCGATCTGCGAGGTCGGGCGGGAAAGAGAGAAATGGGATGCCGTGTCTTGCAGCTCGCGGGCCGCCTCTGCCTGCAGCAGGCTGATGGGAAGAAGGGATGGATGGGGATGCTACCACCAGCGACCGACGTGATAAAATAAATGCAGAGCGGATGATGCAAAGCGGTCTCAAATCGCCTGCAGACAACAATCGCGCCACCAAACAATGGAGACGAGCTTAAATTATGGCGCCCAAACTCGCGCCGCGCCAGTGGTCTTGCCTGATTGAGTGACACTGGAGGGAGGCTGATTGGGCAGGGAGCGGGGGCGGGGTAACAGGACGTCAACAGGCAAGGTTGGAAGAGCAACCCAGCTGAATGTGGGGCGTCGCCTGTCCTGAAACGCGGGAAGTCAGCCGCATGGGAATGAAGCTGGTGGAGCCCGATCGGCGTAGCCAGGGCAGCCCATCTCCGGGCTGCAGGCTTGGCGTCAGCTGATAGCAGGCCTGGATTTTAGGGAGCTTTGCCTTCAGCTTGCAGCCCGTTCCGTGACACCGACAAAACGCCGAATTGAGGTTTCGATTCAACAGCACACACAAGACATCCGACTCGCAGACATATCTCTCTAACTATCCGGAAGCCGCTACGATGGCCAAAGAACGCGGCTACAACCCCGTGCAAGCCCAGCGCAAGGCTGACAAGGCCCGCACTATCAAAAAAGGTACCATCGCTCCAGCAGATGTTCCTAGTGTTTGCGCCCGGCGCAGTCTGCTGACTCTTGACGCACACAGGGAAGTCGGAGCAGCAAGCACGGAGGAACGAAAAGCTCGCCCAGCGCAACCCCGCCAGAATACAGCAGCAGATCGACGACCTCAAGGCGCTAAAGGACGGCGGACGCAAGCTCACCGCGCACGAGGAACAAGCACTCGAAGCGCTCGAAAAGGATCTAAAGGCGGTCAAGAAAGCAAGAGAAGCGCTGGGAGATAAAGCACCGCAGTTTGGGCGTGGTCCGCCGCGGCAGGGGCAGAGGGGCGACGGCGTGTTGGGGAAGCGGAGGCGCGACGACGAGGACGCGTCCAGCAGCGACAGCGACGTGCCCGACGACGTCAGGAGAATACCCATGCCGCGAGACACACCGCCGCCGATCCCCAAGGAGATCCTCGACGAATGGTACGCGAAGCGCCGGGCAAAGAGGAACGCGGAACGAGCATCGGAAGCCGAACAACGACAGGAGTCGGAGAAGCCTGCTGCGCCCGTTGTCGAGGCCAAGACGGTGTACGAGGCCAAACCCGTCGTCAGAGACCTGCGGAAGGAAGCCGTGAGCGCCTTCATGCCGGCAGCCGTTCGGACGAAGATTGAAAAGGGGAGGGGGCAGGGTGGTCTTTTGGAGCCGGAAGAGGCCGACCAGTTGGAGAGGGAAGGGTATCTGCGGGCCCCTGGATCGACGCGGCTACAGCCCGAGCAGCCGCAGCTCGATGAGCATGCTGGCGCCCGCAGAGTGACGATGGAAGAGGTTGCCGACGAGGAAGGCTGAGCCAGCGGCGCATTCGAGGTTGCAGAATGCATACATCTGTCGATTCCCGACACGGGCGCCGTCTCTTCTCTGCATTCACTAGCACGTCCAACTCCGCTGGATGGGTGTTGACGGTCCGACAACTCAACGGGGCTGACGGCCGGGATGGCCCGCTACCGAGGCAGATCGCAATATGAGCTGACAGTTTCAGACACTGCCTGCGGTGAGCGCTAGTTACCGCCCCACAGCTGGCCTGTCTGACAGCGAAGCTTCTGGTTTTCTCAACTACCTTCTCGGGCATTTCTACTATGTACGGCACAAACAGGCGAAGTATCCGCTCGGAGCAGACAGTGCTGTGTTAGGGCAAGCCTGGGAGTTACTTGCAACAACGATGAATTGCCATCGTTATTCGGGGCGTTTACCATGGCCAGCCACAGAATGATGCCATTGAGAGCTGCCGTGAGGTGCTCTTTGACCATCTTAATTACCTCGCTCAGCCTCGCTTACAACAGTGGCGGACATGTTTTCGAAGCAGCGCATTTGCGGAGAAGCGGGTCTAGGTAACCCTCACACGGCGGCGGTCTAGACCTTCAACCATCGAGACCCCCGCCAACGCCCGCTCGGTGAACCCGTGTTGGCAAGGCGCCGGTGGCAGTCTCGCCGGGCAGCACAGCACATGCATGTCAACTTGCAATTTTCATTGAGCATTGAAGACTGTTGCCACCGGCCGTTTTTAGTTCTCCTCTCTCCTCTCAACTTGGCCATCGTTTTTGATTCGTACTCCCGTCCTCCCCTCGCGTTTCTTCCCCTCCTGTCGTTCGGCACAGCCCCCTTGAAATCTCCCTAGCAACACGAGCCATTTCTCTACCCCGTTGCGCCCATACCGGCCCTCCGGAGAGCCAACAGGATATGCTCAAGAACAGCACCTTGTCTTCGAAGACAGGGCTGCAAGATGGAGTTAAAAAGGCACCCCCAGTTGTCGTTGAGCCGCTCGGTACAGATGAATGCGACATTGGGCAGGAAGGGAGGGCCGAGGTGAATCCGGTCAAAAGGCCGACGACTTCCGGAGGCGCCGATCCCTTACTCGGCAAAGCCGGTCCGGCGACCGCCTCCGCCGGGGCCGTATCACCCAGCGACCCCGACGAACACTGTCCCGACGGCGGCATTCGCGCTTGGCTGGTCGTCTTTGGCTGCTGGCTGGCGCTGTTCGCATCGCTCGGCTTCATGAACGTCCTGGCGACCTTCCAAACATACGTCACGACCAACCAGACCATCCACCTCGGCTCCAGCGCCGTCGGCGCCACCATCTTCGGCTACGCCTCCCTCAGCTTCCTCCTAGGAATCTACGTCGGCCCGCTCTTCGACAAGTACGGCACGCGCTGGCTCCTCCTAGCCGGCACCATCTGCCTAGCCGCCAGCCTGCTCCTCGGCAGCCTCAGCACCGAACCCGCGGCGATCCTCGCCGCGCTCGGCATCCTCGGTAGCCTCGGCAGCACGCTCCTCTTCACGCCCGCCATCGCCGCCATCAGCCACATCTTCACCGCCCGCCGCCGCGGCCTGGCCACGGGAATCGCCACGACGGCCAGCTCGGCAAGCGCGGTCGTCTTCCCTTTCCTCCTGCAGGCGCTGTTCGTCCGCGTCGGCTGGGCGTGGACCGTCCGCGCGCTGGCGCTGCTCTGCCTCGCCCTCGCCGTCGCCGCAAACTTCTTCATCCGCTCCTCCTTGCACCCCGCGCGGGCGGCTGCCGTGACGACGCAGGAGGACTCCTCCAGCAGCCCGCACCCGCACGCGCGCGTCTTCCGCACCAGGGGCTTCACCCTGACCGTCGTGGCCGTCTCGTGCGCGCAGCTGGCCGCGTCCCTGCCGCTGAGCTACATGTCTGCGTACGTGCTCGGCCGGGGGTTCAGCCACGCCGAGTCGTTCGAGGTGGTCGCCATCGTGAACGCCAGCTCTGCGGTCGGGAGGGTCGCGCTGGGCTGGGCGGCGGATCGGGTTGGGCCGTTTAATGCGAGCGTCGCGTGCGCTGCTGTTGCCGCGCTGGCGTGCTTTGGGGTGTGGTTGCCTGCTGGGGGCACCAAGGCCGGGGTTGTCGTGTTTGCGCTGGTTTTTGGGGGGGTGAGTGGTGGCGGAGTTTGTCTGGCGCCTGTGGCGGTTGGGAGGTTGTGTAAGACGGGGGAGTTTGGGCGGTACTATGGCGCTTGTTATACCATTGCGTCGTTGCTGGTGGTGCTGGCGGTTCCTGTGGTGGAGCAGGTGGCGAGGAGCCGGGGGGGGGACTACTTGGGTCTGGTTCTTGCTACGGGCGTGTTGTACCTTGCCGCGGCTGTCGCGTTTGCGGCTGCGAGGGTGGCTGTGGTTGGGCGGGGGGTATGGACTACGTTTTGAACGGCGTGCGTGCTGTGTGGGGAGAAAACAGCTAATGCGCTAGAGGACACATCATCCATGCCGCTGTGCCCTGGTTTGGGAGGGAGTTATACTTAGGCGAATATGCTTCTTCGGGCCATACCTGGGGCCTAGAATCGAGCTTCAGGGGCAAGTTGTTACCGGTTAGGTGGTTGGGAACTCTCTGAAAGGACCGGCCAGGACTCGGCGGCACCTGCGTTGGCGTCCAGCGCGAGACGAGGTCATGGTTGAGAGCAAATATTCTGCGGCGAGAAGACAGTGCGGAACCCTCGTGGCGGGAGCTTTGTGTACCCGGATCAGATATAGATGATAGGTTAACCAGCATCTCCAAACCCACCCACCTTAGTCGTTTGAACAAGTCAACAACTCGAGATCATATGACAGAGGGTGTCACGGCAGTGGGTGCGATGACCACTGGGTAACACCCAAAAGATGGGAATGTTGTTCGCTCTGCCTAGCGAGCCCGTCATCACACACGGGCATGAATCATGGTCACGGCCAGGGTTGTGGCAGCGGGCGCTCGGGTCAAGAGCTGAAAGGGAACATATTGGATACACATTCTCGCTCCTCACATCGGACCCTCCCTCCTGTTCTCAGTGGCAGATGCGATGTGCAACTTATTGGAGTCACGTCTCACTTCTTTGTATCCAGCCCATTCTCCTCAGTAGCATCAGGCTGGTGTGCTGCCATCCTCCTAGATACGTTACACCTGTGTTTACTACTCCTCGAGTTATTGAGACACCTAAGTCAAAACACGCTGTCAAGGCTCGGTATACCATGGCGGCAAGGGTAGCCTGAGTATGGAAAACGAAACGCAACTTGGTTGGCGTAGTAGAGTAGGTATCCATCATTTGGAGGCGAGCCTCAAGGCCAAACACCAGCTGAAGGGCTGTGATGGCACCAAAGCCTTCCACCAACTCTCACATTCCTTCTTGGAACGTGACCTGTGGGCCAAACCAACTGGAGTTGGGAAGATCAGAACACTCCGTGCAGGCGGGTCAGCGAGTAACTGCACCGCGTTGGTGGAAGGGACTCCTCTCAGCGGTGGCTGTCTCTTGGAATGCTTTCGTGAGATATCTCATCGGTGGCATTGCGAGTGCACTGGGGTTACTCGGAAGACAACGGCAACCGTGGAAGGTCTTGGTCGGCCTTGTCTATCCAGAGAACTTGCGTGTCCCGGTTCAGAGATCATCGATGCTTCAGAATTCGATGTTCGCGGAGGAGGAAGAGCCGCGGCAGAGGAAACAGGGATTTTGAAGTTCAAGGCTATGACAGACGATCAAGTTCTGGCTTCCCAAGTCTGAGTGAGCTCTACACATCAAGGACTCGAGCCTCAGCTAACTATCAGAATCTTTGGATTCCCATGGGATATTCAGAGTTGCTTTGGTGCACCCCGGTTGCTGACGTTGCCCCTTTTCTGCAACTTTCCGCCGCTTTACATCGCCTTGGGCCCAGCCAGATACCGAAACGTTCGTGTCCAACCCCCAAGCCTCTTTTCCTCGGTGTTATTAAGACTTAGCGCATTGGGATTCTCAAGGGCAGTCCCTGAAGCCGAAATCCCTTTCTAACAGACGATGCCTCTTATCAAGAGACAAAATTCCCATCCATCAAAAAACCCTGGTAGCTCGCGAGAAAGGGGAGAAAAAATCACAACCGGTCAGCCCTCAAAGCACCGAGATGAGGTTGTGTAAGCGTGGGGGCTCGCGGGCACATGGCGCGACAAGGATCGGGATCATCATGGCCAGGGGGTTGATGATGAGACATCTTTACCCTCAAAAAAATTAGAGTCAAAGACACACATGCTGTTTCTGATGATGAACGTCTGGTTCACAGCGGGCTCACACGCGGCTTTACTTGGCGGACGATCCACTCGTTTTTCGGGACGAGGAGTTCCTTTTTCCAACTGGGCGGCACAAATGTCAAACTTGAAATTTGCAGGAACTGCGGGTCAACAACAACACCAGCCCAGCCGCGTCTCAGGGACACGGCAGCCGTCAAGGCGGGAGACGAGACGGATCCGCTGTTGTCGGTCAATTGTTACTTTGCCTCGACAAAGATTATTTCCTGAGGAAAACAGTGGGTTGCTATAAGCAACTCGCAGCCAGCTGCAGTGCAGGTCAGGAGTAAAATGCAACACCCTGACGGCGGGAGACATGACCTCCTTCCATCCTAACCAACAACTTGCAGACCTTGGTCAGGTATATGAACTTGGCAGCCCCAACCAGCTACTCGCTTGATTCGCCCGCCCGTTCCCTTTTCTGCCTGTAGAATTAGCCGATCAAAAAAAAAAAAAGACTCGAACGCGCCGGGCGGGCGCACACAGCTCGCTTGATAACGTTACCGTTACCGCTCTCCGGGAAGCGTGTTTAAGGTCCCCCGGAAGAAGTCGACATTTCCAGCGGACCTTTTTTTGCCGTGTGAGACAAGCCGGAACGTGGGCTTAGGTTCGGTCGTGAACTACCCGCGCGCACGGCCGGAAAAGGAGGTCCGGATGTCTGCTTCATCCGCTACTAGCCAACCATCTCGGTTGATGTGACTGGCCCCCTTGGGACGAAGATGAGTTTAAGGTGCGGGCGGTTGTGCGATCCCGTCCCTCGCATGAACCCGCCGCCCCGACGACTGTGTGAATCAGACCCCCTTCCTTCCGACGTCCCGGGGAGAGGCTTGATTACTCCGAGCCTCGTGTGAAGCATCCACGCGCGCGGGATCTTGCATGTCTCATGGCGGCAGGGACTGACTGCAGTTCACGAAGTGTTGTGGATGTTGATGGAGCCAGCCTGCACGGAACCACATGTACATAGGTAGGTATGGAGTATGGATGCCAAAAATACATCTGCTGCCCCTGACTGCCGCAGCGTTGAATCTGCAGTACACAGTGCATCTTCGTAATACTACAAGTAAGCGCGAATACGCAGGATAGGTTGGGAGAACCTGATGAATGGACGGGAAGGTGGTACAAAAGTACAGACGATCCGACCCAATATTTAATTCCCGATTTCCTTGGAAGAGCCCGAGGTTCCAGGACGCAACCCCTGTCTTGCTTGCACATCTTGCAGGGTTGACTTTATTTTCGTGGACAGCAACGGTCTAGAAGCCGGATGGAGTCCCCAGAGCTTGTTTTGAGGTTGGTGTCGATGATGGAGGTGTGCAAGTGGCCGTCCCACAGTTCCGGCTGTTGATTCGCGAGTCCAGAATAAAATACCGAGGTAAAGAGACAGCGCTGAGATGAGGCTCTCGGGAATCCTGGCCGCGAGCACTGGCCGCATCGGATGCTTCGGAGAGTTCACCTTCAACTCTGACAACCAACCCGTGGACATGCTACCTTCGCGAGTCCCGACGGAAAGTAGAAAACATGGTGGTAATTACGCTCCAAATGCTCCGTGCCAATCGACCCGTGGCCAACAGAGAAATCCCATGCCGCTGCCTGCCGCGCGAGAGTTCTCGCGATTGACAGATTGGCAGTGGCAGAAAATAGAGGATTGACGTTGTGACATTCCTGGCTCTGGCGGTCTCTGCAAAAACTTGCTGGCTGTCTCCTGACGACCTTCAGTTTTCTGGGGAATTGACATTGTGTGGGCCACAGTGGCAAGCAGTTGGCAATTGGGATCGAAGTGTTCGCCGTTCATCTCGTCTTTTTGCATTTTTGGATTCGGGGTGGCTGCGCCAGGCACAAGTGGGGCGCTCGAACGGGGAAATGGGCACCAATGCTCCACATTTGCGTCATCCCAATTGAAGAACGCGCCCCCCTGCAAGGTGCGCGCTGGTGCTGCTGCCAAGCCGCCTCCGTCATAAAAAAACGCGCGATCTTCCAGCTCGACAAGGGGCAATGGATTTTTCGTCGAGTGCGCTGGCACTGGCGGATTTTATCCATTGGATGCCTCCCCGTCGAGCGTGACACCACACGGTATTCGTCGGTACAGAGAATACATTACGAATACGGAGTAGTAAGGCATCGATGGGACTGGGGGCAAAGCTGGAAGCGGCGGATGGTTACAGCGTGTCCAAGGCACGTTGCCCCACCCCGTTGTCGTGTCGAGTCGTGTCGTCCCGCGGTTCGATCAACGTCGATTCCAAGCGCGTCAAGTTGTCAACAGCTCTGAAGTCTGGAATGGTATTCAATGGGGCTGGCCGCTGGACTTGGTTCCGCGGCCCCCGCCGACGCATGCGCTGCGACGCTGTTCCGAGGCGTTCCCTGTCGTAACGGAAAATGTATACATAGTACCTAGGGAGGAAGGTAGGCCCGGGGGTAAGGATTAAGGTTATCGCAGCAGCCGTTGGCCAGGGCAGAAGCAATTGAAGCACTTGTGCTTGGTAATTTTTGGGTGCTTCCGTCTGCTGCGGCGCTGCCGCCCAGAAGCAGGTCTTGCTGACCCTGCAGGTTGAAGACCTCCCTCGCCAGGTTCAGGACAGTCGGTCAGGGAGGGCTTTCTCCCTGATGGATGACCATTGAGACCAGATTGATGATGCATCAACAGGCCAAACATTGGGGTAAGATGCAGATTCTCTTCTTCCGGCGTAGTCTGTGCGGAAGTGGCTTTGGTTGACAAGTGTCGATCTTCAGCTCACTGCATTTGATGAAGCAAGGCTCCGAATAGGTAGTTATGTAGAAGTGCAAATACACAGTAGAGTGAGTGTCTGCTGTCCGTTCATCGGATGAATTGCAGGCAGTCTCTTTCCGAACCTCCTCTCGCCCTGTTTCCAGACGGCACGTCTCCAACCCCCTGGATCGTGCTTTCAAGAAAACCTTGAACCCACGTCATTGGATGATGGGCGCATCTGTGGATTGCAACGTCCAAGCCACGCCGAAACCGCGTCACAGGCAAAGACCCCTGTCCCTGAAATTGCCTAGGCCCGAATGGCCAAGTCCTCCCGTTGGATCGGAGCGCGAAAGGCGATCAAGAGCCCGCAAGTGGATCCCTCCGGGCCCAGACAGGCGAGTTTTTAGCGCGGCCTTTTGCTGCGGATTTCTCGATACGGACCCAGAGATTGGAAATGCGATGCCTGCTGCCCCGTCCAAATTCCAGCATCCCTTCGAATACGGGAAACACAAAGAGAACTTGCACTGTCGGTACTCCGTCAGGGTGAACAATCCAGCTGCGCCGCGACGCGCTTGCTAAAGGCAGGGCTGGATGGGTAGTAAAAGAATACTCCACAGCGACCAGGTTCCGCCGTCTCTGCTCTTCTGTCCCTCCGCCCTGGGCAGGTTGGTTCCAGGCTGTCGTTCCTGGACGGGAACACTGCCCGGGTGTCCACTGTGTGCGCGTGCCTTCCAGGTTCTGTTACGCCGTATCCGAGCCGCTTTGGTTCCCACCCGAGCTGCCCGTTGCCCCCTCTCCAATCCGTCTGCCTGTTCCACCTGCCACAAGCCTGGCAATTCGTCAGAGACCACCAACAGGCGCACGCTGGGAACCTGGAACAAAGTCGCCCGTTGCAGAGACACGCCGCCAGAAGGTCTGCAGGCAAAACAAGTAACCCGGCCAGCGTTTTCCCGGCTTGCCAACCTCCACTGAGTCCACTCGCATCGACGAGGTCCTTCATTTTCCACGTCTGCGGCCTTCCCGCATTTTCCCCATCCTTCAGTTTTATTCTATTTTTTGCTGCACGGGTCGCCTGTCCAGCTGTCGTGGCGGAGACTCCGACGATTCTGGCCCCCAGTTGCTCCCGGCACCAACGGCAACGCCGCTTGGCAGCGTCTCGAAAGCCCTGGCCGAAGCCCGCGCCTGCGCCCTCGTTTCGTCGTCTCGCCCGTCCGCTTGTTCGCTCGTTCGCTCGTTACATGCTCAACCTCTCGCACCGGCGCGCAGCACTCGCCAGCTTGGACCGCCACGAAACGGCACCGGCTGTGGAACTGTGAGACTGCAGCACGCGGCAGAGGCGTACAAGACATTCTCTGGCAGCGCCCGTGGCCTATCATCGCCGTCTTGGTCACAGCGACTTAGCGCCCCTTCCGCTAGCCACCCTGAAACCAACTTCTCGAATCCCAGGAACCCCGGGCTTGTGGCGGCCACACGGCTCTCCCACCACCAGACAGAACCTCACGCTCGTTTTACAGCATTGCGCGGAGACTTGCGCTACTGCCGTCCTGCCGTCGGGCTAGTCCTGGAGCTAGAGTCCTCGGCGCCACTGCGAGGCGCGCACGACATCTCGACCGCTCGTTTAGCGAAGCTGAACCTGTCTTGGGTGCGATAGCTGTCCATCGCTCTTTCAAGCCTCTCCGATCTGCAACCCCAGTGGCCGACTTCTCGGGCGCGACCGCCCAGCCGACCGGCGCCTCGACAATCCCCCACACCCGGAGATCAGCACGTCTCCGTGAGACCGTCATCTGCGGCCCGTGGGGTTGGGAAAGGATACAACACCAGGAGGACGGGAACAGGGAAGAAAGAAAAAAAAAAGGCCCAACAAGGAAAAGCTGAAGCCGCAAAAGACTTGGTCGCACGGGTGGGACACAGAACCATTACCCACTTCGGTCGAGCGCTTCCCAAGTTCCCGCAGTAAATCGCTGCGAGTCTTGCAGCTTCGAAACTTGATCGACCCACTATCCCGGATCGGGCCTCAAGCTGGCGGCCATGGCACCCTTGACACCCCGACTCAAGATCCTATCAGGTAAGTCGTGCCAGCTGGTCCTGTACCTTTTCTCCGCTCTTCCTTTTGGTGTTCCCCTTTGGCCGTCCGCAGCCGAGTGCGAACGGGATTCTGGATTTCGAGGAGCGCCCAAAAAGAGTGGGCTTCGCATCTTTAACGCCTGACCCGCCGCCATCCCAACTTTCTCCAGACGCACCTCGTCACCACCACACTCGTTTTTTTTTTCCTTTCCGAGACGGCCGGGGAACTGCTGCATATGCGCCCTTACATGCACCGCCAGACATGTCGGACTATGAGCTAATGAACGTCGTCACAGTGGGCGGCAACCCCGTGTCCGCCTTTCTGTCATGGAGACTCCAAGCGACAAATGCCTGCGACGTCACTCTCGTGTGGAAGACGGGCTTCGAGCATGTGTCGCAATACGGGATATCTTTCAAGTATGTGCTTCGCACCTGACCCCAAACCTTCTGTTAACTTGCCTTGCTAACTGCTTTGCTCCTTAGGTCGCCCGACTTTGGCAATGAGCGGTTCAAGCCCCGACATGGTATGTCCCGCCCTCCCCACGCTGCCGTCACTTTATTTCGTCCTTGCCGTCCCTGCAGCTGTGTGCCATGTGCTAAACGCAGGATTTATGCAGTCGTGCGAACACCAGAGGAGGCGGCCGCTCGTCGAGAGGGCGCATTCGACTACGTCATCCTCTGTATAAAAGCGCTTCCCGACATCTACGACTTGGCATCGGTCATCGATTCCGTCGTCACCCCCCAGCACACATGCATCCTCGTGAACACGACACACGCGCTCGGCCTCGAGTCCGCAATCGAGGAACGGTTCCCAACCAACGTGGTCCTCTCTCTCGTTTGCGGCGCCGAGCTCGCCCAGCTCGGTGCAAGCGAGTTTGAACACAAGGGCTCGACCGAGATGTGGGTTGGCGCTGCCAACAAGAACCCCAACATTCCGCCTGCAATACAAGAGGACATGGCCCAGGCTCTGGCTATGACATTGAGTACTGGCCAAGTCGACTGCAAGGTGTCGCCGAACATCCGCCAGCAGCAATATGAGCGGGTTATTGGGTATGTTTTAAATCCCTGTACCCGTATGAGATGCCGAGTCTGACTTGTTTCAGCCCCATTGCCTTCCACCCCCTGACGGTGATCTTCGAGACGCCCGACTACGCGGCGCTGCTTGAGAAGGTTGGTGTATCAAAACTCGTCTCGGACATCATGGACGAATTGCTTGCATTGGCGGAAGCTCAGGGCTGCAAATTCCCCCCCGAGTTCAAGCAGAACACGATCAACGAATTCGCGAGATCGAGCACCGAGAACATTATGTGGCAAGACTTCACGGCGAGGCGACCCATGGAAGTCGAGACGTACCTCGGCTCTCCCATCAGGTTATCCCAGGACACCAAGGTCAGCGTGCCGCGGGTCGAGACCCTGTATGCCGTCCTTCATAACCTTAACTTGGCCAACCGGAGCCGGCCAAAGATCGACACGTCGTTAGCAGCCCCGGTCCAGCCGGGATCGCCCTCCGCCACCCCTTCCCCGCTTCCCCGGATGTCAGCCCAGGGACCTCCGCGGCCGATGCCCAACGGGATGCCCAACGGAATGCCGAACAGCAACGGCATGCCTCCGCGACCACGTCCAAGGAATGCATCCTCGATGGGGCCACCGGGGCCGGGAATGCGCCGTCCGCCGGTGTCGATGAATGGAGGGCCGCCGAACGGCTACCCACGGCCGCCGCCGAATGGGCGTTTGCCATCAAGGAGGGGCTCCATGGAGGGCGGAGAGCTGGAGGAGTTCAGTCACCTTATGCTTTACGACGACATCCCAGAAGGCGGTGAGGCTGGTTATAGCCCGCATGATCTTGCACTGAGGGAAAGAGAGTTGCAGCTACGGCAACGAGAGCTTGCGCTGAGGGAGCAGGAAATGCGACTAAGACGGCCTGGTCCTGGCATGGGTCCGGGCATGGGTCCAGGCATGGGCCCGGGTCCTAGACGAGGTCCGCCTCCCCCGCCCTCACAGGCTGGTGGCGGTTTCGACGACGACGATGAAGACGACGACTTTTTCGATCCCGTCCCTACGTCGGGCGCGTCGATGATCGACCCGGATAATTTCGACATGATGAGCGTCACCTCGAGGAAAAACCGGAAAGCACCGAGCAGTGCCGCACAGTTCCGCAAGAACCCCGAACATGATACGGGTCCGCCGCGCAACAGGTTTCGACCAAGCTTTGGGAGGAATCGGACCAGCCAGGTCATGACTGGGATCCCGGCGCTTCACGGGAACATCATGGACGACCCCCTGCTGGGGTTCACCTCGAACCGGTACGGCAACGTGGATCGGGGGGCGATGCACGCCGGGTCGCGAGCGAATTCTCTCACGGCTGCCCGCCTCGACGAGCTGCAGTACAACCAAGGGCCGCCGCCCATGGGCATGAACGGCAACGGGCCCCGCCGCGTGAGCCAGTCGCCGGGCAACCCGTACAGCCCGTCGATGCGCGGCGGCGTCCCGGGCGGGCGCCCGTCACCGCCGAATGGGTACCACGCTCCTCCTCCGCAGCAGCAGACAAACGGCAGCGGCAGCCGGCGCCCGTCGCCGCCCGAGGGCATGCGGCAGCCCATGCCCCGCTACCCGCCCGGCCACGGCAACGTCGTGGCCCCACAGCAGGTCGAGCAGCACGCTGGGGTGAGCGCCCTCCAACCACCCAAGTCGTCCAAGAATGCGCGAAGTCTGACCGGCAGTGCGA
This sequence comes from Parachaetomium inaequale, assembly GCA_033296685.1. Classification (NCBI taxonomy): domain Eukaryota; kingdom Fungi; phylum Ascomycota; class Sordariomycetes; order Sordariales; family Chaetomiaceae; genus Parachaetomium; species Parachaetomium inaequale. Next base: position 127,349 of record MU854324.1, read on the forward strand.
GCGCCAGCGCGGGCAGTGGTGATTCCACCAACCTCGATTCGGAGCCGTCGGCGCACAGCAGCCAGAGCAGTCTCGGTCCGAGGCCGCCGATCGGCGTCCGCTAAATGCTCCCCGCGGTTTGAGGAACGGCTAAAGGCGTTTCTGGGACCGTCGAGACGGAACGAAGGGGTCTTGGTTCAGTAACGGAGGTTTCATACTCCCCACAACACCGAACCGCCCATTCCATTCATCACCAGCCGAGGAACGGCATGGACTTGGTCTAGGTAGAAAGAAGGAGCTGGCATATCCACGCGCATACACAACACAGCAAAAAACTGGTCTAAAACGAGGACAGGGCAGGGCAGAGGACGGACGACACGAAACAGGAAGAAGAAGAAAGAAACATTGCAGTTGCATCTTGAGGGGTTTTTTTAGACGGAACGGTGTGGGTTGGGTTGGCTTTGGGTTGGCTTTTGGGCTTGGCTTTGACGGAAAGAGGGACGGAGGGAGGGAGGAATTCTTGGCTTAATCGATTGATCCGACGACATCTTTTTCTCGAGGCCGGCGGCGCGCGTTAACTACCTGGTACTCTATAATTCTTAGTGTTTGTGGCTCGGGTCGGTCAGTCAGTCATCAGTCGGGCAGTTGGTCGGGCGGTGAGGTTGAGTGGACAGGGAAAGGGGTGGGTGAGAGAGGAAGCGATGACTTGGCTTGACTTGCCCACCCCCCCATTGTTGATGGGTCTGTGTATCAAAGTACGGTACATAGGTATTCCTTCCTTCTGTCTTTTTATTTGTTCCGCTTCTGCACCTTTGTCGTTTCTTCTTGTTTCTTTTGTGTTTTGTTGGGACCGGGCCATGATGACCTGAACTACTGGATATCCGTCGTACGTACTTGACTTGGGGCGATCAACGTACCTCCTACCTTGACGTACGTCTATTGTTTTTGTGGTAATACCATCCATGACATACACGGGTTCATTACCTAGGCAATGCTTTGAGGTCTTGTACTCCGTGTGCTCATATCAAGAACTCAGACGAACAACGACCGAACCAGAGGTACCGATGCAACGCCCTAATGACCTCGGAACGTCGGGGGCCATGCCTAGAAGACGAGAATGCGGCTGAAGAACGATGGCGCAACGACCAATGAGGCCTCGGTGCCTGGGAGCCTCGCGCGACATGGCCGTTCGGCAGCCTAGAGCGCAACAATCACCCACCACATCCACCACATCCACCACTGAAGCATGGAGGCGGCGGGCCATGATCACCCGTCAACCCAGATTCTTGCAATGTCCGAGTTAGACCCCCGGCTGTACACGGTCGCGTGGATCGCCCCCCTCGAGATCGAGGCGCGAGCCGCCCTCCACATGTTCGACAACAGACACCACGGCCGGTTTCCGACGGCCCGGGGCGACGACTACGTCTTCCACGCCGGCGACGTGTGCGGACACAACGTCGTTCTTGCGTCTCTGCCTGCGGGGGGGCAGGGCTACGGCACGGGGTCGACAGCCGCGCTCGCCAGCCAGGTGAAGAAGGTCTTCCCCAACCTCTGGTTCGGCCTGCTCGTCGGCGTTGCCGCTGGCCTCCCCGATCTCTCGCGGAACCCGCCCCGTGATATCCGCCTCGGCGACGTCCTCGTCGCGCTCCCCGAGGGGGATAGTGCCGGGCTGGTCGCCTACGACCTGGGCAAGGAAACTGGGAAGGGTGTCTTCCAGCTCCTGCAGTTTGGACATGCGCTGGCCACCACCGAGACCGTCGTCCGATCGGCCATTGGCAGCATCAAACTCCATGCGCCCAACGACACGGCGCTCTTCCTCCCCTACTACGAAGCCATGAAAGAGAGGGAGCACGCACACGGCATCTTTGCCGACCCGGGGCAAGACAAGGACGTGCTTTACGAGGCAGACGACCACGACGGGCCAGAGAGGCGGGTCGAGCGCGCACGGCGGCAAGACTCGAGGCGGACCCGCGTGTGGTACGGGCCCATCGGTTCGGGCGAGAAGCTGGTGAGGGATGCGCGGAAGCGGAACGAGCTCAGGGATCGGTACGGGGTCATCGGCCTCGAGATGGAGGCGGCCGGGACCATGAACCACATCCGTGTCGGCGTCATCCGCGGCGTCTGTGACTACGGGGACGAGCACAAGAATAAAGAGTGGCAGCCGTACGCCGCGGCCATGGCCGCGGCATATGCAAAGGCCGTCTTGCGCGAGATCTTCCCGAGCGAAGGGCCTGCGGTGGTGGGCTCGCCGTCTGCGTCTGCGTCAGCGTCCGCGCTACAGCTTGGGCGGGTCAACGGCAATAACGTCGCACATGTTTCAGGAGGAGGAACCATGGACACGACCATCAATAATTCCGGAGACAAGCCGTCAACCTCGACCACCCCGTGCCACACGGTCCCGTTCCCGCGCAACGAGGATATCGTCCACCACGCCGCCATCTTCTCGGAGCTCGACGTGCTGCTCCCCGCGTCCCGTGAGCACCAGAGCGCTGCCCCTCTGGGGCCTAGGGGGGTCCGGGTAAGTTGAAGCCCTAACCTTAAAGTATGTCGCACGTACGTTAGCAAAATACGCAGGAAAACACAGATTGCGCTCGAGTATGCCCACCGCCGGAGCTTCCGCGACCCGCCCTGCTCGGTGTTCTGGGTTCACGCCGACAACGAGACCACGTTCGCGCAGGACTACAAGCTGATCGCGACGAAGCGGGGGCTCCCGGCAAGCCTCGGCGGCGCAGAGCTGCTGGCGGCGGTGCGGCAACGGATCGAGGCGGACCCGTGCTGGCTGCTCGTCATCGACAATGCCGACGATCTCGGGCTTTTTGGAGTCGGGGTGGGCGGCACCCAGGCACGCGGACGGCTGTACGACCTTGTCCCGCGCGGCCCCGTCGGTACGGTGCTGTGGACGAGCCGCGACAAGCGCATCGGCGGCAGCCTCGTCGGCGCCCAGCGGGCGATCAACGTGGCGCGCATGACGGACGGCGAGGCCATGAGGCTTCTTGAGACGGTTGGGGTAAGAGAGATTGGCGAGGGCGAGCGGGGCGATGCCGTGCGGCTGCTTGCCGAGCTCGATTGGCTCCCGCTCGCTGTGTCACAAGGCCGCCGCGTACATGCGGAGGATGGCAGTAACGCCTGGGGAGTACTTGTCGAAGCTCGGAAAGCGTAAAAGGAGATGGAAGGTTCTGCAAGAAACCGAGTTTGACCGGCACCGAAGGCCGGGGTTGTCGAACAGCGTCTTGGAGACGTGGTATATCTCCATGGACCAAATCCAGCGGGAGAACAAGATGGCATATGACATCCTCCACGTCCTGGCCTTTCTGGACAGTCAGAATATCCCACTTGAGATTATGAAGAAGGCGGCAGAACTTTTCAAAGAGAAGCCGACAGGCGATGGACAAGACGGCGAAACGGCTGGGGGCGTCAGCTCTGGAAGCGATAGTGAGGACGACGACGATGAGGAGGTCCTTCGCGCAGTTCTCCGCCTTGAGGAGTTCTCCTTCCTGCATATTCGCGCCTCCGAAGACAAGAGGCGGGCTTACGATATGCACAAGCTAGTGCAGGAGGCCACTCGATACGCCCTGAGCGGGAACCACAGGCGGAAGGACGAGGCGCGATTCTCCAAGCTGGCCATCCGGATTGTTACAGAACTATTTCCGGCAGCCCTCCACGCCCGGAAGGACGAATCCCCAGAAAGACGACGGGAGCTATGGGAGGAGTGTGGGAGATACGTGATGCATGCACAGCGGGTGGGAGAATGTGCGGGATTGTGCGAAGGAGAGGTGGAAGCATCGGGGCTTTTGACTCGGGTATCGTACTACCTGTACGAACGTGAGAGGTGGAGAGAGAGAGAACCGGTGGATAAGACGGCGTACGAATTCCGACTCAAAAGACTTGGCGAGAAACACCCCGACACGATCCTGAGCCTGGCGAACCTCGCTACGACATACCATCAACAGGGGAGGTACGAAGAGTCGGAGAAGATGGGCATAGAGGTGCTAGCACTGCGGCGTGACGTTCTCGGCGAGAGGCACCCCGAAACAATCAGGGGCATGGCGAACCTAGCCGCCACATATTATCAACAGGGGAGGTACAAGGAGGCGGAGAAGATCATCGTGGAAGTGCAGCACTACGGCGTGACATTCTCGGCGAAAGACACCCCGATACAATCAAGAGTATAGAGCACCTAGCTATTTTCACCTGGGATGGCCGAAAGCAGCACTCTAAGGCCATGGCTATGATGGAGGACAGTTTCCGATTGTGTGGCGAGGTCTTGGGTCCAAACCACCCGAGGACGCGACGCTGTCTGGGTATTCTGAAGTTCTGGGAAACTGAGGGTCGAGACTGTGTAGGAGCGTCTGATCCCGAGTTGTTCTGCCGCCGATGGTCGTCTGTGAGAGTGATCCCCGGAGGCTTGCTCGGTATTGCTGCGATGGAAGGGAGGCGTAAGATCCATGCCATCAACGGCGGTGGCCAGGGCTGAGGTTGCGGCTAGATAAAGATATTGAGCAACGAAAGAGCGGCCGGCAACTGCGCTTGGTTGATGTTTACGTTGATTCCTTTCGATGTCGATTGGGGGATGTAGGTCGATGGATGGAACCTGGAAATGGGTGGGTTTGTCGTCTCAGGCCTTTGATGCTTTAGGCAGCCACCCCACGGGTAGCTATATCTTATCGAGTGGACTTGTTCAGGGCGCGGTCAGGTCACCCCGCCAATCCAAAGTCAATACCTCTCGTTCTCCAAACTTCAACCATTTCATACAGGCAATCCAGAGATTCGCCGATTTCATTGGGGCAGCCCTGAATTCGATTGCTTGCTACTCGTCTTGGACGGCTCAGTCCTGTTCTCGCATACACGTCGTTGACTGACCATGGCGACGCGCAACTTCAACACAAACACAGCACCGCGCCAGTCTATGGCATCGCCAGGGGGTGCAGTGAAAGCTAGACAGCTGGTACGTTTGAACTTCCTTCGTTCCCCAGACCAATCATAATTGCAAGGTATCTGTTATGCTAATGTCCACCCTTGGTTTCCAGGCCCAGCTCCAGTCGCAGCTGGCCCAGCTCTCGGCAAACCTGGCCGACACCGAGAACTTGTTGCGCATGACGAGCGTGCAGGCCGAGTCCATGCGCGGACTGGGCAGTTGGCATGCCGGGATGTGAGTATGCGGTTCGTCTTGACCTCGGACGCTGGCTAATTTGCGACAGGTTCATGGCTGCCAGCAAAGTCCTCGGGGAAGAATCTGTTCAGCAGCAGGGGGGCAGCCAGACATGATCCGACGGCAAGAGGCCATTTGTGGGTGAAGAGGCTGGGTGGCCATGTTGCAGCTCGACGGCCGAGTTGTGGCGACTGCTCATCACGGCAGGAGGATTTGACGGCGGGATCTTGCTTGTTTGCAGCCCAACAAGGCCGAATACCTAAAGGGTATTCTGGTGGTCGCGGTACCCTGGCCGGCTGTGGCTCTGGCTCTGGCGTCATGATAGCTAGGGCATCGCAGAGTTCGATCCACGAGGCTCTCGACGGGAGGATTCGGAGCCCGGCTGGTTGCGATCTTAATCCTCCCCCGAACGCTACTGAAATCCAGCTCCCGTCGAGTACGGCATGATAAAACGACCGGGCTGAGCTCCGCCATGGCTTTCAAGCCTGCCAGTCAAATTCCGAGTTCGAGATCTTGGTCATCTGAGGAATGTCCGAGACAGCATCATCCTTTGTGATTTTGTTTCTGCAAGTGCGCGCCGCTTCCCTCGAGACCTCGCTCGGTCTTCCGCCTCGGCCTCGCCGCGCTGACTGGGTACCTCCTCTCCCTCCCGCACGTGTGGCATTTGCGAACCAACACATCAGCCCACGGTTTCTTGGCCCCCTTGCTCTTGTTTTCGATTGTGGATGTGGAACTCCCCCCGTCGATGAGGATCGAGTCGCAGAACTTGCAAATGGTTTGCTTGACTGCCGGCTTGAGGCGGATCCTGGTCTTGAGGGAGACAGCCCGCAGATCGGTGGCCAGCCGCCTGCTCATGCCATCGAGGGACGTGACGGAGCCGGGATCACTGGGAATTTTTGTGGAAGCGGGTTGATTGGAGACGGAGGGCGTGTTTGTGGCATTGGCGCTGCTGGAGTCGGCAGACCTTGGCCCGATGGACGAGAGGGCGACGGCCGCCTGCTGAAGAAAGGACATGCGCGAGTAGATGGCCCTGTTCTGCACCCCGCCACCAGCTTTTCCTTTTGCCATGACTGCACTAAGCTGTGAATCAAGTCCGATTGTTCTGACGCTGAGTCGAGCCGAGCGTGCAGTCACTTCTCGACATGTCAAACAACTCGAATTCTTCTCAAAATGGCAATCGATAAATGCAGCAGCATGAGTGAAAGGCAAGCCAGATGGCCCGTGCACCGTGCCCCACAGACAGCAGCCAGTGGCCGCCAACTAACTAAGCCACAATGGGTTAGAGGTGATTGCCGTCAGGTTTTGAGGCTGTGCCTCTGCCGACCTTCAAGGTCGATCTCGCCTTTCTCCTCTCCCTTGCCTTTCACTTCCCATCACCAACCACATTCCACCAACACTCGCAAGACCGCACTCATCTTCGGCGCACAATCGCGACAATCTCTCTTCCTTCACTCTGTCCTGGTAATTGATTTTGCCGGAATCGCGACCACAACCCGTCGTCCTCGACCGACTTCTTTGTTTTTCTCGACCAGTCGCGTCATCTTTCAACCGCAAATCGCCCAACATGTCTGGCGAAGAGGATCTCATCGACTACTCCGATGACGAGCTCAACAACGAGACCGCCGCCCCGGCCTCCAACGGCAAGAAGGGCGATGCCGCTGCCGCTGCGCAGAACGTCGACAAGAAGGGCTCCTACGTCGGCATCCACTCCACCGGTTTCCGCGACTTCCTCTTGAAGCCCGAGCTCCTTCGCGCCATCGCCGACTGCGGCTTCGAGCATCCGTCGGAGGGTTAGTCCTGACAAGTTTCATCCCCAGCTTATCGTTAAAAACCCCTCCTGCCCCTCCCACGGGTCCGTCCATCTCGCAAGCAAAAATCAAAGCAAACAAAGCTACGCAAGAGCTGTCGGGGAGCGAAATATGGTGTCGGCGCAGCGCACAACAAGGAAACGACGGTGACTGGTCATCGCCGCCGGCCATCCGATTGTCCGGGCTTCCTGTTTCCGAGGACAGGCAATCCCTTCGAGACGCCGCTGAGCTCTGGCGCATGCAACACCCTTGCAGATGATGGTCGTCATCGTGCTCGGATTGAGTCGGCATTCTGGGAAGCGGCGAGGTCGCTTGATGGCTGCTTCCAAGCTCCATACATCGAACTCGTCGCGGGGCTCTATCATGGGACACTGAACCCGACTCAATTGCCGCCGACTGCCCGAGGCAGTTGGCGAGGATTCGTGATGGTGCCACTCGTGGCGATCGCCCATCACGCCGCGCACACAGCTCAGCTGGTGGTTGGAAAAGTCCAAGAGACGGGAAGCGAGGGGACCGCGGAGGAGTAGCTGCTATCTTTTGCTGCGATGATGGACGGGCCTATCCTTTTGAACACCCCGTCCGCCGTACCCATCACCTTTGCATACCCGATTCTAATACGGTCCCCGACTACAGTTCAGCAGACATGCATTCCCCAGGCCATGCTCGGAGGCGACATCATCTGCCAGGCCAAGTCTGGTCTAGGCAAGACGGCCGTCTTCGTCCTCACCACTCTTCAGCAAGTCGAGCCCGTCGCCGGAGAGTGCTCGGTCCTGGTTATGTGCCACACTCGTGAACTGGCTTTCCAGATTCGCAACGAGTACAACCGTTTCAGCAAGTACATGCCCGACATCAAGACCGGCGTCTTCTACGGCGGCACTCCCATCCAGAAGGACGCCGAGATCCTGAAGAACAAGGAGACGCACCCCCACATCATTGTCGGTACACCTGGCCGTCTCAACGCCCTTGTCCGCGACAAGCACCTGCGGCTCGGAAACGTCCGCATGTTCGTCCTGGACGAGTGCGACAAGATGCTTGACCAGATCGGTAAGTGGCTAGATTTGCCAGTTCATACTACCATCGCTAACTCGGCCAAGATATGCGTCGCGATGTCCAGGAGATCTTCCGGGCCACCCCGCAGCAGAAGCAGGTCATGATGTTCTCGGCTACGCTCTCCGACGAGATCAAGCCCATCTGCCGGAAGTTCATGCAGAACCCCACGGAGCACTACGTCGACGAGGACACCAAGTTGACGCTCCACGGCCTGCAGCAGTTCTACATTCCTCTCGAGGAGAGGGAGAAGAACCGCAAGCTGAACGAGCTGCTGGACGAGCTCCAGTTCAACCAGGTTATCATCTTCGTCAAGAGCACTCTGCGTGCCACCGAGCTCGACAAGCTCCTGCGCGAGTGCAACTTCCCCTCGATTGCTGTCCACTCTGGTGTCAGCCAGGAGGAGCGGTATGTTCTGATGTTGTCTCAAAAGCTATTGGTGTGCTGATGCTGACTCCCGCATAGTATCCGCCGGTACAAGGAGTTCAAGGAGTTCAACAAGCGCATCTGTGTCGCCACCGACGTCTTTGGCCGTGGTATTGACATTGAGCGGATCAACCTTGCCATCAACTATGATCTGCCCGCTGACGCCGACTCGTACCTGCACCGCGTCGGTCGTGCCGGCCGTTTCGGCACCAAGGGTCTTGCCATCTCCTTTGTCAACACCGACCAGGACAAGGAGGTCCTGCAGCAGATTGAGAAGCGCTTCGAGGTCGCTCTTCCGTATGTACCCGAATCCAGGATATCGTTGGGCCACGTGCTAACTTGCCATCCAGCGAGTTCCCCAAGGAGGGCATCGATGCCTCTACCTACATGGCTGCTTAAGCTAAAAGCCGGTTGCTTCATGAATGGCTTCTGGGCCATGGTCTTGGCTTTGTTATGTGGTCGGTTATCTGGCAGTTGTTCTTTGCTGGGGTGGTCGGACAGGGGCGCTATGGGCAGAGCTCAGAACAAAACCAAAACGTCGATTTCTCTGCCGTGTGGTCCTAAACTAGGTCATGTAAAACTAGATGGTCTCATACTGGGAAATGCAGTCTCTCCTTGCTCACGGGTCAACTGTGATTCTTGCTATTATCAAGGTGCGCCGTGCTTCGCGCGGATCTCATCGTCCAAGCAAGAATTCGGGCTTGTGCCTACGGGCTTGGTTACGAACTCTGCCAGCAATCCGCCTCGGGTTCCTTTGGGTTGGGCTCGCGTCCTTGATGAGGGTGAGGGTGACTCTGAAGCACTCGCCATCGGAGTCACCACCCAACAGTCCCCGGCTCGACTCGGAAGAACTAACCTCCCCGCTGACTCCTTCGCTGGTTCGATCTACGGATGGATGGGAACTGATAGATGAATGGAGGAATGAATGGATGGATACCATCGGCTCACTCAGGGCTACAAAAAACGCACACAGACGCGTCCCTCGCCTCTTGCATCTCGCCTCGCAGACACGCGGTCCCGTGACTCCTCCAGTCAGTCAGTCGGTTGGATCCCGAGAGATCAGTTGGTTGGTTGGTTGGGATGTCTTGTTGGGGGCCGCCGGACAGGCATGAGCCAGCCTTCCCCCCTGGATTGTTGGAGTCTGGCCGTTCGTTCGGACTCGTGGTGGAGGCCTTTTGGGCTCTGTCTTGTGTTTTGTGTGTGTGTGTGTGTGTGTGTGTGTGTGTGTGCGTGTCTGGTGTGTGTGTCTGGTGTGTGTGTGTGTTCGTCTGCCTGCCTGACTGCCTGCCTGCCTTTGTCCCGTGTCGACTACTAGGTACTATCGGTGTCCCGCCGTCCGTGCCGCTTTCTTCGCCTCTTCCCACGAGATAGGGGACGCGCCCGAGTCGGGTCAGCTTCGGGCTGAGGGGGCAAGCTCTCTCGCTCGGGTTACTCCTGTGTGGATCATCGCAGGAGGGGGGCCTTCGGCATGCTGACAGAAGAGAGAGTGAGTGGTCATGGCGTCGCCGGTAGCTCCGAACGTGGTGGTTATGCCGACGGCGGTTCGGGGTGAATCATTGTGAGTAAGTCCGGGTTGGCTTGGCGATGTGGACGGAGACGGCGATTCTCCGCATTTCGACAGTCCAGTGATTCAACTCGTTCGTGAGGGGCGCTTGCCGCTGTGAGGATGACGCTGTTGCCGTTGCCGTTGCCGTCGTCACCACCGCCGCCTGTGAGCGGACTTGCTCATCGGGCGCTTACACTTTACGGCTTGGCTGTTCACTTTCACCCCTTTTTCTTTTCTTGGACTAATCCGAGTGCTGTCAGACAGATGACTATTACCTACCTCCTGAATCACGAGTTTACGACACAAATCTCGTCTTCGAGCTCCGGATGAGTCTGATGACTGAGTGCCAACAGCGGTGTTCCTCGACACGGCTGGTGGGGAGGATCCTGCTGCCTACGCTAAAGAGGACCCCCGGCTCTGCACTCACACTCCTTCCACTCTCACGTTTTTGGAAAACACGATGCAACAGTTGCAGGCGACCCGTGACACAAACTCCTCGCAGGCAAGATCGGATCTTGTGTGTGCGAACTGGCTCCTTGGCGTGTTCGGCTGCGCTGCAGGGTTCGTGATGATGTGCAGTTCTGCGTTGGAATTCGGAAAGGCTGAGTTGCTCACACCGAGGCTTGTTCTTGGGAGTGTGAGATGAGAAGAGGGAGGACTTAGGACAGGACTGCCTCTGGTGAGGCGGCTGAGCCCGAATGATGAAGACGAAAGAAAGGGAGTGAGAAAAGCCATGGTGTTTCTTTCCCTGAATCCCTGAGATGAGCCCTCAGGCTTGAAGTCGTTCTCACTTCTTGCCTGAGGATCTCTGGTTTGCTCAGATTCATTCAAGTAATTATCTCGTCCTTATCCATTCTTGTTTTCCGAGTCGGCGAGCTAGCTCAAGGGTGACAGGGGCGCCTGACCACCGCTCGGCTCTCCTGAGCGGGCTGACGGCGATGCAACTATCGCCACCGCGGTCGTCGCCAACAAGTCAAGTCACCGAGCCGCGCTTGTGAGCGGTACGAAGTACCCGCCTCACGCCGAAGATGCCGGAGCTGGACGGGTGGCGATGGCGTTTCTTACGACCTCCCCTTCATGCTCTCCTGCCGGGCTGAAACCTGTCAGCCTCGGGTGAATGAGACAGCACCTCCGAGTGAGGAAAGCCGAGCGGCTTTCACACGTCGTCAAAGTGGAAATCGACACGCAATGAGAACGAGGCTGATGCTGCTGACTGGGCAACTCAATAACTAGCCGCGAATCTCCAGCGCCTCGTTGGATTGCGGGGTCCTTGTGTGTGCTGTGAGCTGATGCGAAGGCGCCAGATCATCCTCAGCTGATGTTGACAACGTGACCAGCCTTCTTGGTGAGCCGGCTCTGGGAGGATTGGTCCGTCAGCTGATCTGGTTCTGGCATGATTGTTGGTGTAAGCTGTCTCCTGACGAGCCCTTGACAGCTCGAGAGTTGGCTCTCGTTGTGGTCCGATATCGCGGTTGCTGGTTCAAAGCAGGTAAATTTCCGTTTGAGTCATCGCTGGGACGGATTGTTTTGGGCTGAGCCGTCGCCCCCTAGCCAACCAAGGTGTGTTGGTTGGTTGCACCCAGCCAGTTGTGAACGACGAGGCCTCATCAAGGCCTTGCAAAATTAGCCAGAGGGCTGCCCATCTGCCTTGCTGGATGGCGACAGCTGCGTCTTGATGTTGGGTTGCTCTGCATTCGCACAAGGCGTCACCGACCCGGCTGAAGCGTGAGGGAGTGAGACAGCTTGCCAGGCCATCTCGAGGCTATGCAGTTGGTGACGGGCCGGAAGCGGGGTGAGACTGGGGAGGTGTTCATTGGATGAACATGCGTTTTTTGATACTGCTGCCGTTTTCGATAACCTTGGCCTTTGAACAAGCTGAGTCGACGTCTGCGACCCCCGAAGGAGCAGATGCTGCCTGAGAGGAATGTGCAGAAGTGCATCTCCGTCTACGGCATCAGCTCAAGACGACGGTACAGACTATGACAGCCAAGGCTGCCAGGTTCGACACCTGTGTCGAGGAACGAGACACAGTCGTGTCGGCCGGCGCCCAAAGCTTCTCGTGACTGATGGATTGACTCTGTGAGAGTGTCACGGCTCCCGGTGACCCCGGTCCGTCCCATGGGATGATGCACCGGGCTGTGGGAAGGCAATGAGGGGGCTTTTGGCGCCCCAGGAGCACAGCCTGCCCGCATTGCGGGGGAAGGTCGCACACTCGAGGCTTCGATATGCGATCGACGTCAATACGTGTAGCATGATGGAAGACAGCGCCCGGGCAGGCCGGAGCTCGCTCGAATACGGACAGACACTCCGTCGCTTGCACCAGATGCCATTCTCGCAAGTCCCAGCAGCCATACTGAAACTCACCCAGTGGATGGCACCTTTTGCAATCCATCGCCCCGAAAACGGCACTCGAGTCCTCGGGTTACGTGATAAATTTAAATCGGGCGCGCGGCTGTGAGATGCTCGGCGCTGAAATTAGGGGGAGGCTTGGGCTGGAGATCGAGGAAGTACTGGCCACCTGGCCCCGGCGATTTCTCTCGATCCGCTTCATTACGCGTTCTGGAATGAGGGTCAAGCAGAGCCGAGGTTCGTGAGGCAGCTTTTACTAAGAAGTACGAAGCTCATCAGTGGAGGCATACGAGCCAGCAGGGAAGCGGGATGTGGGATGGTTGAGAGCGCGAAAACTTCCAGGTTCTCTCGGCGCTGATTCCCCTGTGAGTGGCGCAAATTGCAGCCAATTCCGGCTGTGGCGAGTCGCTCTCGAAGATTTCCGAGACCACCGGGCACCACCAGTCTATCTGCCAGGGTGAGTGACTAAGCTCATCGAGTGGGTGACTGCAGAGTGACTCAACTTTTACTGTGTTCTTGAATTCACCGTCCGAAGGCGTGACCAGCGCTCTGAGACTCGACGAGGCCTCACCAAGGTAAACGACGTCTCACCAGCCCCGTATGATGCAATCGATGCCCGGCAGCCATCGTCTCCGGGGCTCACTCAGTCTCAAGGTCTGGTCTGAAATCGGAAACGCCAAACCACCGGCGCCAGGAAACGGACTCGGAGACGGCGACGGCGACGGCGAGCGAGCGAACGGTGCTGGTGCCTGGTTGGCTGAACCATGCTGAAAATGCACCCTGCGCCCTCTTCCCGAGCTAGACCGCTTTCGGGCGCCCAAGAAGCGCTAGACAGGGGTGTTTGCCTTCTGTGTGCAGGCTGGCGAACCTGCGCAGGCGAGCTGCCACACCACAACACACCCAACCCCGCCGCGGTGCAGCATGCTGGGCCAATCACGACGGCGCCGATTCGACCATTCTTGCCATCCTCCCGGGCGAGTTGAAACTGCGAGGGTGTCTCGTCGTGAGAGGTGCCGACCCGGCAGATTGATGGCAGAAAGAAGAGGGGCTTCGAGAAGGACGGTGTGCCTGTTGGCAGAACGCCTGCATCCTTCCATGCTCCCGGAGCTCGCGAACTGCTGCATTGCAGGAGAGCGGGAAGAAGCCGGAAGCAGCAACAACAGAATCAGTGACGAATGCATCAGTCAGGCATTCGTACGGACGGAGTCTCAGTGTGGATATTTGCCTGGTGCCAGGATTTGACCAAGCGGCGTGTTCGGGTTGCACGCTGACTGTCACGAACGGCTGGGGCCAGGTGGTGGATGGCCTGCAGGACGGGAGGGTGGAGGGTGGAGGTTGGGGGATCCGGCCAGTGGTGCAGAGTGCAGACGTTCTGACAGAGCTGTGTGTGGGCTGCTTGCAGCGTTTTGGACCCCCGTGGCATCAAGGTCCTGGCGCACCCCATTCAAAACGAGGCCAGTGCCGTGCCGAGATGCTTCCTCTCCTTCCTCCCCCCCATCGAGCAGCCATGATGCTCAACTCCAAGATCTAGGAAGAAGCGGCTCGCCGGTAGTCAGCTTGTGAGATCTGTGTATCTTCTCTCTCCTCTCAATTTTTCAATCGTCCCTTCATCCACCGCATCGTTTCTTGCGCCGTCTCTTTTTTGCAGTCCCGGTCCCGATTCCCGTCCCCTCCGTTCCACTTTCCAATGATTGCCAGTCTGTTTGTCTAGAACGTTTCCCTTTCTCGCGACGCATTTACTTGCCCACTGCGACAAAGGAAAACAGACCAACAGACACACTCCCTTCCCGGCAGCGTACAGAAAAACAGAACACGACGAGCTCCTCGACCGCCCAGTCATCAGTCATCAGTCCCGGCGCCGCTCCAACCCGCCGCCCAGCCCAACAGCTGTGTCATTCGATTCGAGCCACCGACACCAACCACCAGAACAAGGAACCCGCCGCCCCGACAAAGAACGGCGAGAAAAGTCATCATCACTCATTTCGACCAAGTCGCCACAGCCTTTCCGCAGAAAGGACCCGTTTTCAGGCTCCCGTCAGAGGCGGTCACACCAAACACCCGCGCTCCACACGCCTGCCAGTTGCGGCCACCTGGTTTTAGCCAGCGGCAAGTGTCGGTTACCTAGGCCCTCGCCACACTCCCGAAGAGTCATCGAGACAAGGGGTCACCCGAAGCCGGCGACCTTATCTCAGGCGCCCGAACAGCCACGCGCCCTCACACTCACACCAAGGAGTAAGGAGTCACATCGCCGCCGCCCACGGCCGATACCCAGCTCAACGCTCCCGGCATTAAATGCGTCCGATGATCGCGCAGCCACACCGTCAAGTCTCAACACCCGCACCCGTACCTGCATAGCCCACGCGCGTCTCGACCCTGCAGCAGCAATACTCTGCCAGCCGTCTGCCGAGTCTCGACTGGTCTTGCCTGCCCCCATCGACGTCGCCGCCTCAACACCCGCCTCCCACACCCCTATGGTCGGCTGCTAACCGCCATATAACCTCACCTCCATCTTCCGCTCGTCCCAGCGAAAGACACACACGATGCCTTTTGAGAGCATTGTACTTACTCCAGTCGCCGTCTCCGCCTCGTCTACCGGTCTGATCTTTCGTGCAAAGTCGGCTTCTTGCGCCCTGCTCTAGAAGCCCGCCCTCCTTTTCGACATCGACGGCTCCGCGACAATCCATGTGGCTTGTTGCAGCGCCAGCATCTCGATAGGTTCACGATCTATTCAGCACCCCCTCGGTTTCCCCGGTAGACACTGCGTGACGGCGACTGGAGCTCATTGGACGCTCCTCTATCCCCCATAACCTAACCCAAGATGATGCCCGCCATCTACGAACCGACCTCCTCCATCCACCCCACCCGCAATGCGCCCTACAACCTCTCGCTAGCCACCTCGGCATCCTCCTCCTCCTCTTTCTGGTCCGACGTGTCTTCGCAGCACTCGGACGACTCGGTCTCGACCGCACCGACCTCCTACTCCGACTCTTGCGATTCATACTACTTCTCCCACCCCCTGGCCTCGTCGCAAACCTCGGTCAGCTCCCTCGGCAGCTCGTGTGACCCCTGGCCGAAATCCCATCTCCAGTCCCAGACCCAAGTCGAGCTCCCTGCCGAGCTGCGCCAGAATC
Source organism: Parachaetomium inaequale (assembly GCA_033296685.1). NCBI lineage: Eukaryota > Fungi > Ascomycota > Sordariomycetes > Sordariales > Chaetomiaceae > Parachaetomium > Parachaetomium inaequale. The sequence goes on from MU854324.1 coordinate 142,784, forward strand.
CCCGGCGCACTTGCACCTCAGCGACTTCGCGCACCGGACGCCCGCCTTCGCTGGTGCGGCAATCCGACCGCAAGCTCAGCTTCGTCGAGAACCTCGTTGGTAAGGAACAATCTTGCCCGCCGTCAAGGCCATGCGCTCAATGTCGCTCTCTCTAGATACGTCCACCCATATTGTCGAGGCTATCTGGCCCACCTCGTCGGTGCCTCCGCGCAATGACAGCGGGAACAATGCGGTGCTGCCGCTGCGCACCTTCATCCAGGAGACGCTGCGCCGCTCTCGGACCAGCTATTCCACCCTGCAGGTGGCCCTCTATTACCTGGTCTTGATCAAGTCTCATGTTCCATCCTACGACTTCACCTCGGAGCAGCCCGACGACTCGCGTACGTGCCAGGCGATCCAGTGCGGCCGTCGCATGTTCCTCGCCGCTCTGATCCTCGCCTCCAAGTATCTTCAGGATCGCAACTACTCGGCTCGCGCTTGGAGCAAGATTTCTGGCCTCGACACCCTCGAGATCAACCAGAATGAGATGGCCTTCCTCTTGGCCGTCAACTGGAAGCTCCATGTCACCGAGGAGGTCTACAAGCGCTGGGCCGACTGCGTGTCCAAGTTCACGCCCACCCAACCTCCTTCTCCCGGCGGGGCTGCGCAGCAGATCTACGAGAGGCAGTGCTACGATTTCCGGCGCATCATCCTGAACTTGACTCCTGACCTCGAGAACCTGGAAGAGCTGACCCCCTGGTCGCCTGTCACGACGCCCACTCAAGAGCTCCCCCCCAGGTCCCTCTACACGCCGCCCGGGGAGCGCGCTGGCGCCTTTGGGTTCGACGGCGAGCTTTGCTCGGCCTCGAAGCCTCATGGTATCCCTACCGTGATGGAACCCGTTCCGTCCATGGGCTATGTTCCTGGCCGTCTGGCTCCGGCCCTCGGCCTCCTGCCCACGCCGCGCCTGACCCCCCAGGCGAGCGGATTCAGCACTCCTGCGGCGAGTGCTGCGTCTTCTCTCCTCGGAAGGAGCTCGTCGATGGGCTTCGCCATGGCGCAAGCGTCGGCGTCGATTTCGGCCCAGTCCGTGGACCGGTGGCCGCCCTCGGCGACCTCGTCCCCGATGAGCTACATGACTCGTCGTTCCTCGCTCGCCAACTCAGTCTCGACCGCGTCCTCGCCCGAATCAATGGTCTCGGATTCGTCCCGGATCTCGCGCTCTTCCTCGATCTCTTCTGCTTCCTCGGTTTCCGCGCCGTCGTCCAAGTTGGATGTTCAGGCGCGATACCGGTATGCGAAGCTGTGCAGTGACAGGCTGAGCGTGAGGCCCACCATTGCGTCGGTTCCCGAAGACCATGAAGAGGCTTACATGACGTCGTCCCCTGAGTCCTATGCTGTCCCAACCGGGAAGGAGCTCAGCGAGATGTCGTTGGAGACGCCTCTGGGACGTCGTGAGCGCGAGATGGACGATGCCGCGCGGGCTCTTCAGGAGCTGCACCGCTCCGGCGCCGGCCGGCCGGCGATGCCAGCCAGAGCTGGATCCAAGCGGGGCAGGGCGAACTCGGTCCACGACGACGTTCGCGAGATGCTCGCTGCTCAACAGAGCAGCATGTCCTGGCCGGAGACCATGGTCCGCGGCCGGGCCCAGGTTCCCGTTTTGCGGGGCAGCCACAAGCGAGTCTGCTGCTCGACTGAGGCGGCCCGGGCACCCAGGATCTCTTCGCTGCACCCGGCCGTTGGAGGGTATGGCGGCCCCGGGATGTGGGAGGGGATTCTTAACTAATTACGCTTTACGCGTCACCTCATCATCGACTTTCACCATGTCTAATATTGCTTTACCGCGCCATCTCGCACATATCAACAATCTTTTTTACCACAACACGGAACCACCCTTGTGATACTACTGTTTTCTTGTATCGTTCCTGCTTTCGGGAGGGGTGAAGGGAAGGCGATCTCAAATGGAGTTTTCTGCTTCCAAATACCAGCCTTGGAGAGACATCTAGCTCATAGACGGCTTAGATGGAGGCCAAGGAAAACGGGCGAAAAAGCACGCTACGTTCTATTTTTGCATGGGCCTGGATTTCGGAAGGGGAACGGGCATTGAGGGCGGGGACGGCGGACGGCGGAATGCTGGTTGGAATCATTTGGCGAAGGTGGTTGTTGTGTTGTCCTGTGTACGATGAGTGGTGGGGTGGATCTTTTGCTTTTACCACCGTCTTTCTTTTTATTTTCGTTATTGGTTCTGATCTCGGGCATCCTACATGCGTGTGTGGACGGCGCTGAGAAATGGGACATGGGGATATCTATTAGGGAGCATAATGGACGGAGCCCAGGCACCGGAGAGAACTGGACGGCTGCCATGACACCTTTTTTTCCCCCGACACCAAGGGAGATGGGGTTTTGCGCAAACAAGCTGGTTTTTTTCTCTCTCCTCTCCATGCCTGAGGTTCATTTGCATCACAACGGAGTTTGAACGGGGCCGGAGTGTTCTCCCCCCAGGGCCCAAGGCAACGAGACCGAGACCCCCTTTGGGCGCCCTCGAGGAAACCTGGACAGACGGACGGAGCGGGACTGGATCCCACAACGGTATCCATCCCCTTCGGAACTGGGCGGCTAGCATGATACCAATGCCTTGCTATCTTACTTATTAGCCAGAGCAGAGCACAGCTAAGAAGCTACAGTATTTTGACGCAGTTGGACGCAAGACGCAAAGCAGTTTTATTATTCGTTTTCGTTTCCGTTTGGGATGACGCGGTCCTCGCCGTTGTGCAACGATGCAGACAGAGAGAATTCGGCCTGGTCTGGGCACGCACGCAAGGTATCGATCAAAGATGTCTCTTCTGGGTCTGGATCTGGATCTGGATCTGGATCTGGCCGGCCTCGAGTGGACGCCGAGATGCTTGGACTTGATTCTAGGATCTCCCCTCTGTTCGAAGGAGATGGAACCCGTGGGCTGGATTGGTTTGGTCACCTGCTAACAAGCAAACTTTATTTCTCTCTTTGGGCTAGCTGTTCGTTCGAAACCTGTCACCTCTAACGGATTCGCCAGGCCATCAAGATCTGTAATTACCCCTGAAACTTCAGGCCTCGAAAAAAAAAACCTAGGACGAACACGCTGCATGCGTTGCCGAGCGACGGAGTGAGCCACTGCCGTCTGTCGTGAGTGGTGGGTGGGTGGTTCCGGTCTCGCCTCCCTCCCTCCCGAGTGAGTCATCGGGGACGGACGGATGGACGGGCACCCACTTACACCCACCCACCCAGCAACGCTCACGACCAACCAACCCCAGTCAGTCCCTCCCACTTCCCGTTTTTGTTTCATTTTTTACTCTCGTGTGTTCTTCCGTTTTCTACGTGAAACGGGTTCGAGTCCGAAGTTTCTGTTGGCTGTTGGCAAGCTGCTGGGTGGGTGCTGGCTACGCTACGCTGGGGTAGGGGGTCGAGGCCCTTACGGATACTTGGGGGGGGGGGGCCGCGGCTGGCTGGGTGGTTACGGGGGTTGGGGTGAAACGAAGAGGTGGGCGAGAGTGGTTCATGCGGGCTCATGCTTTGCCTGGGCGTGGGTTCATGGCTGGCATCGCATGGTGTGCTATGACACGCCACGCAGTCTCACGTGCTTTGCACTTCAATGTGAGTGAGGGTATTCTTTTTTCACCCCCATGACTGCCGGCCTGCCTGCCTACCTACCTACTCTACCTGCTATCCGATGAGTCCCTTCGAGGCTGTTGGCGGGCTTGCTTTGTTCGTCCATTTGCACTTGCCTCCCGCCTCCCGTCTGTCCGACTCTTGCCACCCACCAACAAGTGTTCACCTGTTCGTCCCAACTGGCGCCAGCGGGTGTGGGGTCCCGGATCACCCGGCGAGTGAGTGCTGCCCGGCGAGTATCTGGTGCATGAGAAGAGGGGGGCACGGCGAGATGGATGGGGAATAGGGGGGTGTCTTTTCCCGGCCGGCGAGTCATTACGTGTTTTTCGGGGCTGTACATGCATACAAGTCTGTGTCTGCCTCTGCGGCTGCGTTTTGGTGGCGAGTGGGACTCGTGGAATTCACTCGCTCTTCACGGGGGGCGAGGTTTTCATGCCTGCTTCACGGCGGTACTTGTGTGAATGGGGTCTGATGCCTGCTGTGTGTGTGTCATGGGGTGTGAGGAGAGGTAGCTCGTGTTCACCGTTTTTTGGTCCGTTATGACTCTGTTCTGTCACGGTGTTCCATCGTGGCTCATGATGGTTCATCCCTTCTCTGACTTCTCCCCAGGCAGCCGAGCATGGTATGAGTGAGTCTGTTCGAGGGTGGTGGTTGAGATGGGGGATTATTCACCTTCCTCTTGCTCTCCTCTCCGTCTCTGATCTCGCGATGGTTGTTGTGACGACTAAGATCGTACATTTATGCCTCAGAGACACGCCTCATCTTGGCCGTGACCCGTTCACAGAACAAGATGGTGAGTACAGCATGAGCGTCTCCCCTCTGTTGAAGAATGAGCCGAGCGTTCCGAGACGTCTACGCATACACACACCAACATCGACCGTGAGATAATTGGCCTCCAACCACCGAGCCAAGCGTCTCTGTGACACAGGTGCTGAGCACATCGGCACCGGTGGTGAGAAGTCAGTCGAAACCCTCCCCCCGAGCCGGACATGATGTCGTCCCTTGACCTCGTCAAGCCGCACGACACCACATATCAACGGGACTCCCAGACCCGACTCTCACATACGACCATATCCACAAGAAAATTCGGGATCCCGTCCGCTCTCCCCTCGACAAACTTGTGAGAGCCAGACTAGTAGTTAGGTCGGTGACGACTAGCGAATCCCTGGTGTTGTATGTTTTTGAACTTTTCCCCTCTTTTTCTCCTGGCTGTCCTCTGTTCTTCTTTTCTGACGGGTTGGCTTGGTTATTCTGCCCTGCTGCTTCACGCTGGGTGGTTGAGTACCTCAACTTGCAAACGGGAGCCTTGGCTGTGTGCAATGGTCGTTCCTTGAACCAAAACAGCTCGGTGGTAGTCTCTGGACTGGGGAAGGTGGGCCAAGCTATCTATCTGTAAGAGGTTGCGTGCAGGGCGCCCTTCTCGACGACATCCCACAGGACGCTAAATCTCGTGGAGGTAGTTCCTCGTGGAGAAGCCATGGACTGAAGGGCGTGAAGGACCTCTCCCAGAGTCGCCAAGGCGTGCAAGTTGCAAATAGGGGTGGCTCAACAGGCATCTGCTTACAAATTACACTGCGATGCTGGCAGGGTGCGGCAACCTTCACCCGGACGGACTCAGGTGAAGATGGCGGAGAATCCTGATTAAAGCCGGCGGGTCCGGGGGAGAGGAGCGAGTCTGCTCTGCTTCCTTCAACTGCGCCAGTGTCTCGGCATTAGCTAACAGAACGCTCTCGCAATGTGGCTGGACCGCGAGGGGAGGGTAACATCACAGGAATCCAACAACTCGGCCTGGCCGGGGTGGCTGAGAGTTCTTGATCTCTCGAAATATGCATCCTGACTTGCTCGTCAACGTAATCTATCATTCGGTATTATGGCCAAGGTATAAGTAGTGTCCTGTGGTGAGCAGAGATGGCAGAGAAGAGAAAAGGCGGCCAAGTCTAAGCGCTGTTGCTGTACATGAACAAGACGCGCCGAAACCCCAAACAGCAAGCAGAGAGTTGGCGGCTACCCCAAGAGCACGCCCACGCCGTGAACGCCAGTCTATCCGATACATGCTCTTGCGCCGTTAGAAGCCTGAAAAACATGACACCCTTTCTTTCTTTCCCCTTAAACACCCCTCCCTAGCAGGATCGAGGCTACCTGAAGGGCCAGGTCTTCTTGGCCCGCGCCTGCTTGGCGTTCTTCATCATGTTAATGCGCCTCAACCGCTCGCGGTTGCTGGGATCCAGGAGAACGTCGGTGCCGTCCTCGCAGAACCAGTGGTTCTGGCTGCGCAGGCCCCCGAGCCCGCCGCCGTTCATCTTGACGCGCTGGACCTTGCGGAGCTTCACCAGGCCGTACCAGCAGACGATGAGAGAGAAGATGGACGAGACGGCGGTGACGGCGCCGAAGCCCCAGTTGGTCTCCTCGATGAAGTTCTCGAGGTTCATGCCGTACAGGCCGGCCAGGAAGGTGCCCATGGCCAGGCCGAGCGTGCCGACGCTGAACTTGAGCTCGAGCAGCATGAGCGAGTTGCGGTTGGCGTCGAGGATCGCTCGGATGCTGACAAAATCGTTAGCACAGCACGATCTGTCTCCATTTTGGGCAAGCAAAGACTCACATTTCTTCCGTATTCCTGATGCTCGACACGAGGTTGCTCGCCTCCTGGACCACTTCGTCGCAGATTTTATTGTACGACTCCAGGAGGAGCTCGACCTCGGTGTGGTCGTCCTCGCCCCGGATCAGGTCGTGCATCTTCTCGGTCAGGTACATGGCGGCGAGGTCGTCGTCGGCCTCGAGCAGCTCTTCGATGGCGTCGCGGACCAGCCTGGCCTTTTGCTCAAACGTGCTGACGCGCTTCGACAGGACCAGGAGTATCCTCAGTTTCTCGCGGTCGATGTCGTCTTCTAGATCGCTGAGGATGCGGATGACGGGGTCCCGCACCGACTCGAAGTCGGCTTCCAGCTCGGAAGTGACGGACATCAGGACCGCTTCGAGGGCCCGGAACTCGTAGGGTAGGCTGTTTACCCCCGCAACCTGCTTTTGCTGTAGCTTGCCCTGCAGGTCGTACATGAAGGCGGACTGGGGATACGACGAAGTGGAGCCGTAGACGTCGAACAGCAGGACGCGGTCGTGCTTGATGAGGACCTTGAGGTGGAGAAGGTTGAGGAGGATGGCCGACGGGCGGACGAGGATGTGTGGGAGGTTGGACGAGTCGATCTTGCGGAGATCGCGTGGGAGGAGGCCATACTGCCGAGGGACACTGTCAACGACCGGATACCATTGAAGCTTGTGTTAGATTTGTTGCGTACCTTGGCGATCAGCTCGCTCTTCTTGAGCTCGCCGTCTACCATTATGACCTTCCCCGTCCCGTCCACCTCGGTGCACCGCAGCCTCGGATCCAGCGCAGCCTTTGCCGTCAGGGACCTGCGCTGGAATATCGACCCGGACTCCTCCTCCAGCCGCACCCTGATGTCGCCCTCCTTTAGTGGCTCCCCATCCTTCTTCGACTCGGGCCCAAAGAGCCACTCGTGCCACAGCCGCTTGCTGCCATCCTCCCTGGGCGTCTGGTCCGAGGAAGCATACCGCAGCGCGCCGGGGGGCGCAGGCTCCAGGCTCTTCGCGGTGGTGGTTGGTGCAGCGCGCTGCCTCGTCAGGGCCTTTGGGAGGAGCGCGTTGAGGCCAAGGAAGGCAGCCTGCAGCGTGGGCTCGCGGGGCGCTATCGGAGTGCTCAGCAGCGTCTCGAGTGGCCTCGTCCGGGCGCAGGCGCAGACATGGCGGCGGGTCGGCAGGCGCGCGGCGGCGCACTCGGCGAAGGCAAGGCCTTCGGACTGGGCGCGCAGGAACCTGAGGAGCCTCCGCGACGGTGCTGCTGGTTTCAATGCCGGCGGCATTGCAGGCGCGGGGGGGCTGGTCACTCCGGTGCTGGTTCGTGGTCGCGACCTGGGACCTGGGACCTGGGCTGCTCTCGACTCTAGATCTGGATCAGGAAATCGATGGAAAAGTGAAGCTGCAGAATTCTTGCCGGGACGGCTGGATGTGGACACGCCCTGGTCAGTGCGCAACCAGTGCATTCGGCGGTGTTTGGCGTGCGTCTAGCGGGTTTTAGGTGTGTTTGCATCGTATGCGAGTGCCAAGGCCTGTTTTCCCGGTCTTTGAGCGGTCTTTGGGACGTCACTTGTCTCACACGACGGCGTGTTGGGAAGTTTGTCGAGTATCGCTGCTGACCATGGTGGGTTGAGCTACGATTGTTGCCCTGATCTTTGTCATATAGAAAGTATCTGTCTCGGCATGGTTCTGATTCCTGGATAACGGGAGTGCCCGAGGGCCAAGTGGACCTGGAGATGTCATCTCGTCTCTTCAAGTCCAAACAAACCCTTATGTCACAAGTTTAAACACGCGGACGATTCGAGTCGTCCTGCACCTGCAAACCCTACACCTCACTTCTAGCAACCCCGATGAAACTGACCCCGATCAAGGTCAAAGGCAAAGCAGCCCCCAAAAAGACATGGAAGCCGCCGGCAGTTCAACCAGCCCTCCCGACAAAGCGGCAGCGGGATGAAGACGAGGGAGGAGGTGGCAACGACGGCACCGTCGGCACCGACAGCACCAACAACCCACGCCGCCGCCGCCGGTACTTCAAGCCCAAGAAGCCCGCCGCGCCCGTCGAGCAGCTGCCGGCCGAGATCCTCGAGCGTATCATCCTCATGTCGCGCAACCTCAACTTTTTGCGCAGCAGCCTCCGCATCGGCTACCGCTTCTCGTCCCGCGTCTTCCTGACCGAGCTGCTAGAGGCCGCGTTCGCGCCCACCTGGGACATGTGGTTCGGGTACCCTAGGGACGTCGTCCTCCACCACAGGAAGGGCGTCTCAGACTCGGCGTTGGTTCCGGGCGACCCTGATTTCCAGGTCTGTTGCAAACCCTCTTTGAAAGTTTTCATGGAACACTACTGAACCACCAACAGACCGCCGTGATCGCGTGCAAATGGGCCAACACGGCCCTGATCCTCGAGGCCCAGCAAAAGTGGTACCGGCGCAACGGCGGCCCCGGCCGGCTCGTCGAGCACCTGCAACAACCGCAGGACAAGTCACGCGCCGAGCTTGCCCTGGCGAGGTGGATGTCCCGCGGCGCAGCAGCAGCAGGAGCAGACGACGTGGTGGCCGGCCGCTTCGAGAGGGACTGGCAATCGTTCAGGCGCTCCTGCGTCGAGCTCTTCTCCAGCGGGGACGCCATCGCCGCAGCCCACGTCCGTTACACGACGCACTCGCGGGAACCGCAGTACATGGAACTGCATCCCCTGACCAGGGTTCCACAGCGGCTTCTAGCCGCCCCCTTCGACTGGGAGAGGGCAAGGACGTGGTACTGGCTCGTTCGCGGCAGCGCTGGCATTGGCGTGCGCTCGGGGTCGTGGGAGGTACGTTGGCATATCAAGGTTGGGATCCTCCGCTGCTCTGGTTGCTAACTTACTGGCCCGCGATTTTCAGTCGACCAGGATAGCTTATGATCGCATCTTGAATCTCGCCGATAAGGAGCTTGCCGTAGTCTTGCTTATACTCCTGAGTCAACTACGCGCTTTCCAGGACTGGCCAACGTTCCTTGTGGAACAGGAGCTAGGGGAGATCGCCCGGCAGATCGAACATTCCGAGACCCTGGCCGGCCGGAAGCTATGGTCGTACGCCGGCGCGGTAATGGGGCCTGTTGGAGATCTCAGGCAGGTGGTGCATAAATTTTGAAGATAAGAATTACCAGGAACACACTGCGCGGGCGGCCCTGGGAATGACTTGCAATTCATGCAGAGACTGGACGGCATGCAAAACTACCGAACCACAGGAAGCGCAACCACGGAAGACCCCTTGTTCGAGGCTGCTGTAAGACGGACCTGTATCTTCCATGGCGAGGGAGACCACGGAATGCAGAGAATGTCGAGATATTCCCTATCGAGCGTCGTTTGGATGTACAGAAGACGCATCGCAAAAATGCCAGTAAACCGTTTCCCGTTCCCAGAGTGCGAAATGACGTGCCATGCCACAAAGCCAGAGTCATAATTAATGACTGCTACCTGGTGATCTCGCAATGCCAGGCCTTGCCCCTTTGCCGGCCAAACCATCGGCATCACCAGGCCATGTCCCCACCGTTCCCGAGCGAGGCCTCCCGCAGCATGATCAACATTCTCTGAAAATGTCACCAGAGGTTGCCGGAATTGATTTGATTGCGGTGGGCGATTTAAGTGCCGGGGTTGGGGTTCATCTGTAGAGTACAACATATCAGTCTCGCCTGCTCCTCCGTTTCGTGGCTCGAGGACCAGACCGACCTTGCGCTTGCCGCCGGTCAACACGACGTTGACGAAACGGCGGGTGTAAATGAGCTTCTTCTTCGCGCGGCCCTTACTGTTCGCCTGTCAGAATTCTGTCGTCTCGCGGGTTGTTCGATTCGGATCTCGCTGGGTGGACGTACGGAGTCTTCTTCTTCTCCTGCTTCTCGACCTTGGGGGTCTGAGACTTGACCTTGCCTGTGTGTACCGGTCAGAGTCCATTCGGCGCGTTCAAATTCTCGGGTTTCGTGTCGACGGTCGCTAGAACTGTCGTCGAGAGGGAGCGGACGTACCGGCACGAGCCAAACTGTGGGCGACAAAGTCAGCACTCTTGTCGAACACTAAAAAGTGCAAAATCAAACTTGGGCATTCTTACCTTCCGTGAACCTTGCCCATTTTGGATGATTGTCGTCGAAAACTCTCTCGAAGGCTTGTTGGAGGAGACGGTGACGGGGAAAAGAGTCGGCAGGCGATGTCTTGCTGGGGCGGCGATTTCTGCGGATTATCCTGGGTTACCTAATAATTGTGGGAGTCCGGCGGGGCTCGCCTTGGGGCTCAGACCGGCAGGGGGGGAATCTGGTCAAGACAGTCACATGACCGTCCACGTGACCACCATAATGACAGCCTTTTGAGAGCACAGAGATCCATCATCTCATTTGCATCCAAACCGCGTAAGGCATGGTCTCACTGAACAGGTCGAGATGGTCTAGCAAAGGAATTATCTGGCCGCCACATGCAATGGTCCCTGCAGGTGTTTCCAGGCCATGTTTCAATGGCAGAGCCAGCGATCTTCAACGACTCCGGGGCTGCCGCGGACTCGTACAAGCGTAACCTGGGGATAGCAATGACAGCAATGAGACGGACACATGTTGAATGTATTTCTGCAGCATTCCAGAGTGCACGTTGAAGAGGACTGCAACCCCCAACAACAGCTGGCAGATGATCAGATAAGATGGCTTGGCGACCAGGGCCCCATGCGTTACCCCACAACGACATCGTCTGACCAGGCCTGCAACCACGGTTGTCGCCGGGGGACTCCGTTAGGTAGTGTGGCCAGCGGCCGCCGCATTGCATCCAGCATGAGCACTCTGTGGCTGGCATACCCGAATGGGTCTTCTTTTCATCCCATTGTACTCAACCACTTCCTAACTTATCATCCCGCCCGACCCGACCATCATGAAACCCGCCGCGATCGCAAGCACGCTACTCTCCTGCTGCACAACAGCAGCAGCAGCCGCCGCCGTCCCCGCTCCCCCCTCCGACCTCCGCATCCCGACCTCGTACGAATCCGCTGTCCTCGCCCGCCGCATCCTCGCCCTCACCCCGCTCGGCACCCTCTCGACCGTCTTCCCGCAAGATAAACACAGCAACGACAATGACGACGACGGCGCCTCGCCACAGGAACGCCGCCCCCCGGGGCTCGGCGGTATGCCCTACGGCCTGATGGAGTACATCGCCGACTGCGAAGCCAACTCCCTCGGCAACCCGACCATCCTGGCCATCGCCATCGGCACCACCTTCAAGAACGCCGCCGCCGGCAGCAACGTCAGCCTGGCCGTGCAGTGGACGCCGCCGCACCCGCCCGCGAAGCGCATCAAGAACGAGCGGAGAAGCTGGCTCTCATACCTCGGCCTGTCCAGCACCTCCTCCAAAGACCGGGAAAGGGATATCTCCCTCCCCTACTCAGCCGCCAACCTCCCGCGCTTCGCCCTCCTCGGCCACCTGGAGCCCATCCCGGGCGGCGACGACGGCCGCGAGGGCGAGGTCGGGGCCAGCCTGGCGCGCTGCTATGTCGCGGCGCACCCGGACGCGCGGTACTGGCTGCCCGGCAACCGCATCCACGAGGCGCACTTTGTGCGGCTGGTTGTTGAGCAGGTGTACTGGGTCGGCGGGTTCGGGGATCGCGCGTTTATCGGGTGGATTCCTGTGCGGGAGTGGTATGTCTATCTTTGTCTCCTCTCCTTTCGTCCTCTCCCTTCCCTACCTTGCTTTACACCGAAACCTTGTGGCGAGCGAGTAAGTAACATTGCTGACGTGATTCGTCCAGGCAAAACGTCACGCGGGAGGAGTGGCAGGAGGCTCGTTTGCCAGGGGAGAAAAAGGGCTGGAAGGAGTGGTCTGTTCCGGGGGATCTTTAGAGCCTCGGAGCTTGGGATCTAGGCTCAGCACGGTAGATCCGCTGTTACGAGCGCAGATGCTCGTGGAGGACGCCAGGAACGGGTTGGGTGGTTTTACTTCCGCTACCTATCTACCTAGTTGTACATACATGTCCATAATACATGCCATTAGCGCATCGGCGTCGCTCGATTTTCCACAGTCTGCCCACCCATTCTCCAAGACTCTTCGTACATCGTCACAGATGACAATGCTGCATGGGATCATGAACGAGAAGGAGACGATTCAGAACCGAGTCCATTGGGATCATGTCGGCAGGGGAGGGAGAGAGGGTGCCGGCCTTGGTTTGTTTGTCTGTTTCGTTAGTTTCTTGGTATGAATGCAGAGGTGCCAGTCCCCTTGAGGTTTGATGTAGATTCTGGTGTTGCGACGTGAGAGGAGGAGGAGGAGGAGAAGGAGGAGGAGGTTGAGTGACTTGACATCTTGGATGATATATAGCCGAAGTCAATATAAGGTGCGCCAGGCCTTCGCAGGGGAACAATGTCCCTTTGCCTAGCCGCGAAAGAGTATCTGTTCCATGCCGGTAGATCTTCGAAGAGCCTAAAACTCAATCCACGCATAAGCAGCAGCATACTACTATAAGTATCCGAATTGGAGATTAAAAGGGTATCAAAAGAATCTACATGCCATCCACTCAATCAGCCACTCAACCCCCATCAGACACCACACCAAACATCCCACCTCTTCCCACCCCCTCCTACCCACCCCACGACATTGTTAAACAAACACAACACCAACATTATCAAACACACACACACACACCCTCTCTCTAACTAATCTACACGAATAACCACCTTCCAACCCAGCGCCCCCGCCTCCCGAATCGCACACGCCAGACAGCCCCTCCTCCGCCGGCTAATCAGGGCATTCCAGCCCTTCTCGGCACAGAACGCCCGCGCCAGCATCTCCATGTCGGACCCAAACTGCCGCCGCCGCGTCTCCGAGTGCATCTTTTTCGACGCGCTCTCGAGCAGCAGCGCGCCGCCCGCCAGACCACCACCACCACCACCACCACTCCCTACGCCGCCAGGTGAGGTCGTAGTAGTAGGGGTGGCAGCAGCAGACGCGTTGCTGTCGGTGCGGCTGACCACGGGCGACAGCGGGATCTCGTGCTCCTGCGGCTGCGGCTGGAAGCCCGTGATGCAATCGACGACGAGCACCTTGGCCGCGTTGTTGGCGGGGGACGCGGGCGTGAGGCTGGGCCGGTGCTGGGATGCCGACGAGTAGCTGCCGAGCAGGGATTCTAGTGAGAAGTCCTGCTTGGTGAGTAGCTCTGACAGGTGGAGTGCCGTGTAAGTGAAGTATTTATGTAAGGGATGTCCTGGGAGTCGTTTAGTTTGTCTGACAAGAAAGAGGTCAAGCGAGGGTCTGGAGTTGCTTACCGACAACGCTCGCCGTCTTGCCGGAAATGCCGCTGCCGGAGAGGTCGACCTGCTGGATGGTTGGGCTGGAGGGGGACTTCATAATCTTTACATGTTGCGAAGGAACACATGGATGGGCCGTTACAAAGTTGATGTCCTTTGCCAGGGCATAGGTGTACTCCTTTGCCTCCTCCGAATCGACGTCTGTCACGGTAAAGGTTACAGCGGCGGCGTATGTATGGATCTGCGGAGGTCGGCTGAGTCTGCTGGCGTCCGACGCTGGGGTGGCTTCATACTCCTCGCTTGGCGTCGTGTGGACAGAATCGACCGGGGCCAAAAGGCTCAGAGCCTTCAGCTCGATGTCGAGGGTTGGGGGCGCTTTATCCCGATAAACGTTCTCGAAGGGAATGATGAAGTCGGCAGGGAGAACAGACGAAGGATCCGTATCCCCAAGAACATTGGACTCCTTCTCAACCGCCTTTTTACCCCAGAGACGGGCCTTCTTGTCGACTTGATGCGCATCCTCTGTGTCCGAGTCAGCCTCATACCGTCCCGCCTTGACCCGCGAAGCCGTGTTCTTACCTCGCGTTTCTTCTCCCTCAATATTTACCCAACCATCGCCAAGTCCCTGCGGGGTGACGTCGCTGGAAATCCAGCCCATGCATTCCACAGCACCCTTGCCAGCACCAAGGACCCGGCCAACAATACATGACGTGCTCCAGAAGCTCTTGCCAGAATAGACGAAGCCACCGCACAGATTAGCCATGGGGCCCAGCCTCGACAGAGCCTCCGGGTCGTTTTCCAACAGGGTTGCCATCAGAAAGTGGCAGAGCCCTTCCCCGGGCAACATCAACCCAGAAACATAGCTCTTGGAGAGCCATCCCGACGGGTGCAGAGCCGCCGAGATCTTCTTCCGCCGAGATGGGGTGCGCCGCGGTTCGGTATCCTCCTTCGGGGCGCCAAAGTAAGACGAACGACGGCTATCCGCTCGACTGCTCGGGCTCGCGAACGGCGTACTGAGCGGAGAGCCATCCACGACGGAACGGCAGTTCTCGGATATTTTGGATACGTACGAGTCGGCACCGGGCCAACGCAGCCGGCGCGCAAAGTGAGCCAGGCCGTCGACTTGGCGGCGGACGTGTTTCCCCTTGATCGCGTATACCGGACCACGGCTGTGGTGGCTATGCGAGCCGTGGTCCCGGGTGAGTGACATGCGCTTTGTCAGCGTTGCCAGCCAGCCGGACGATTTCCCTTCGGCGTCAGCTGGCTCGCTCGCTTCCGTCTTGACGACTTCGATGTTCTCGAGCCACACCCGTGCCAGGATCAGCGACCATTTTACCGACTTGTTTGCTTCCTTTTCGAACCTGTGGATCTCGGCCGGCCGGATGCTCTCCACCCCAAGCTCCTCGCCCTCGGTGATGGCGTCCAGTCTGACGAGCAGCTCGCAGGCCAGCAGGATCTGCAGAAGCAGCCAGTACCGCTCCTCGTGCACGTCGCTCGCCGAATCGCCCGTCTTCGCAGACGACCCATCCTCGGCGTCGTCCTCGGCCGGGTTCTCCCACAGCAGCTGGCCGAGCCGGATCCGCCATTCCACATGCGAGAAATCGATCCACATGTTTGGCGCGGCGAGAACCTTGACCAGCGCCAGGATCTGGACGGCCAGACTGTAGGGGTCGCGGTGGTCGAGCACCTTTGTCGGCGGATGGAGGATCTGGAGGAACAACTCATTGTAAAGCTCGCTCGAGACCCGGCGCTCGCGCAGATGCTGCTGGCTGTACCGCTGCCCGTTCTTGATCAGCTGCTCCATGATCAGCGTCTCGTCGACGTGCCGGAGGCCGTCCTTTGACGTGAGCATCTTTTGGCGCTGTTCGACAATGGCAGGGAGCCTAGCCCCGAGACGCTCAAACCCCCACTGCTCCTCCTGCAGGGCGTCGGCCACGGCCAGCTCGAGGGCGGCCTGGTAGCCCACGCTCCCCTTCTCGAGCCCGAACATGCTCAGCATGTTGGGCCGCTCACGGCACCGCGGGTAGAAGTGGGCTCGGCGCTTCGCCTCGGAAGCCCGCTGGGCGGCAGACCGGTCGCTGTGGACGTCGCGAGTGATGTGGGGCCATGCCGTGATAGAGCCCCAGGCCTTGTCCTCGATCTGGGGGTGGTCAGTGAGGTCGCGGATCTCCAGCTCCTCGTCCCACGGAAACGCCACCGAGGGGTGCGGGGCGCCGGTGTAGTGGCCCTCGGACCGGGCGAAATACTGCGGCGCTCCCGAGAAGAGCTTCTCGACGTCGGACTCGGTCAGCGTGGCCATGATGCGGGCCAGCTTGAGGACGGGTCTCGCGGGCGGGTCGAGGGTCTGCTCGCTGCCCGGGGGCGGGGGTGACGGCAGCGGCTTGTTCGGGTTGACCGGTGTCCGCGGGGAGAGTGGTGTTGATGTCTCTTCTGAGATCTGATGAAGCGTGCCGCACAAGACCAGTCAGCCGCATTCATTGCATTGTTAAGCTGAGGAGTGAGACACGGGACGGCGAGAAGCCATTGAAAGCCTCGATACAGGTAGGGGTCCAGGTGGTGGTCTGCGGGTTCCCCGGCGCTGCTCGTACGATTGGCGCAGGAACCGTTGGGGGAAGATGGCGTGGTCACGCGGGCTCGCTCCGGGGGGGGTGACGACACTGAGACATGCTGAGAGCGGGAACAGCCTGAGCTCGGCTTGGCTCGCACCTTCCCCCAGCCCGGGGCTGCACAAGGCAGCCATTGAGAGACACCACTCGAGTGTCACACATGATGCAGTTGCATCGAATTTCGACGGGCGTATTGCACTGCATCATGGGGCGGGGGGGGGAAGGCGGGAAGCGCACTGGCAAGGGTTGGGGGATGGATGGTTGTTCTTACCGTGGTGTGCTGAGAGGCAGTTCCCCGCTGAGGGGTTGACGAAAGCGGCTTCCCTGTAAGTCGGCTTCGGAGGTTGTGCAACAGATCTTTATTGAACCCTCGTCGTCTCTTGCCAGTGGTCGCACCGGCGCCGGTGTCATTCGATCCATTGACGGCTGGGCTGCTGTTGTCGCGCTGATCGTCTCGGTGCAATGGAGTGCCGTTCGGGATCTTGACGTCATCCTCGTCGTTCTGTTGCTCGCTCCCCTTGCGGCCGCGGGGCGATCTCCTCAGCATGGAGAACGGGGCCATGGTTGATGCGTGTGGCTGAGAGCTGGGTCCCGGCGCAACCGTATCAAGCACTCGAGAGGCTCAGCAAACGCCGCCTTCCAAGCTGCACTCGACTGTGGTGGGTGGTCGAGCGGCAAGTTGCAGGCTCGAAGATGCGCTTCTCGTGTGATTCGGGTGCCCAGAACGGCCCTGGGGTGCGCCTGTGTGGTGGAAGCTCGCAAAATAGGATGTGAAAACAAACAAAACAAGGTGTTCATTCTTCAATGTGTTCAAAGAAGGGGAGTGGTCTAGCGCCGTGAGGACCAAGGAGGACGGGACGAGATCGAGGACCGCGTGTCGAGCACCATGTGATTTGTCCCGGGCGTGTCAGTTATATCGAGGAACGGGCCGGACAACCAACGGTAATGACGTTCTAATAATTCGCAAACCTTATAAGGCTGTGCTTATATGAGGGTGCAGTCGAGACCCGAGCCGTCCAGAGGCCGGGTGCATGCTGCATGACGGGAAGCAACTGTTGTTGGGTGGAGAGCGGTGGCACCAAAATGTCCCTATCATCTTGCCAGACCAGTCGCAAGACGAGGATCGTGTCGACTTGTTTCGAGCCCGGGGCCCAATGCAAGCTTGGGACGGCATCATGGCACAGATTAGACTTCCCGTGGCTTGATGCATGTGTCCTTGGTCCTGCAACGGTGGGGATATTTATTGGGTGATGCCCGGCCCGGCATGCTGCAAAGCTGCTGCCCACTGTTGGAAGGAACATGCATCCTACAACCCACCAATTCAATTAATTCACCCCCATCTTCTTCACTCCAAATCCCAGCATCCCTTCAAGTCAACGAGCGCAGCTTGGCAGCCCGCTTGGTCCTCCCGTGCCGGTGGAGTGCGACACTGCTACGTCGCGTAAGCACTCTGGACTCTCGACGCACACCACCTCTCTGCCATCGCAACATCATCACCGATCATGTCAACGCCAGCAACCTCCACATCGGGATCGACCCTACCTGTCTCGACCGCGCCTACCTCAGCAAGGGCCGAGTCGGCACAAGATCAGGATACCAAAACACCGATCATCCGCTTCACAAATACCCATGATCTGTTTCAGTGTATTGATGAGGTCTCGGGAGATATTCTCACCGTCACGGGTAAGATGCTGGCTACCTTGTTGCTTATTCACGTTCTATAGGTACTAGTTCGGGTTATCAGACGTGTCTCGGAACAATCTCTGCCTGATCGAAAAAGAGAGAGAGTCCCAGAGGCGTAAATTTCGGCTTCGCCGCTATGATAGCGACTCGCGCATCCTGATCATCACCATTCCAACCCGTATTCACGAAGAACTGCATTCGCGACTAAACCAACGGCTCATAGCCCATCTTGCCCGGCATGGCCTCGACGAAAGCTGGGATGCAAGCGGATCTCCAACGTGCCGGGCAGCGCATGGTCATCCTGGAGGAGATGGCGGAGAGGGCGACTCCACTGGTGGCCCGGAGCTTTTACGCGGGGGGTCTGACGACTGGCCGACGCTGGTCATCGAGGCTGGAGATTCGGAGTCGCTGGCGGAGCTACGTCTCGATATGCGGTGGTGGTTCGCCATGTCGGAGCATCAGGTCAAAATCGTCCTGCTTGCGAAGTTCGATCACAGCCAGCAGATGATCTTTTTGGAGAAGTGGGAGGAGGAGATCCCGCCGACTCGGCCAGGAGCTACGACGACAAGGTCATTCCCTTCGCTCTTGCGGCCAACGTTGCGGCAGGAAATCACCATCAGACGCGACCGGACGACAGTACCCGTATCATATCGAGTCACCAGCGGTGCACTGGTATTGGGGTTTCGTTTGCTTTTCCTCCGGGATCCGGGTCCGGGAGAAGGGGACATTGTTATTAGTATCGCAGAGTTGGAGCGGTACGGGGGATGCGTCTGGCGGAGAGTGCAAGGGCCTGGCTAAAGCTGAACAGAGAGTAGTAGTTTGTAGGCTGACTGAGGGGTGCAGTGTCGGCGATGCATCCGACGACCACCAAAAGATATCCGTCACCTCGAGGACTCAAGCCGAGGTGTCGTGAACTACAATCAACAGATACTTGGCGTCGGGCACGATGACAAATTCTTGCTTCTTGGTCCGTAACCGCAGCAATTTCACTTCATCCTGCAAAGTGTCTGTTAGCATGGACGTTGGCGGGCACCAAACCATACATGGGAACACCCTGCATACCTCGGTGTCGAGCTCCTGCACAAGGCTGCCAGCGGTGCTGACAAAATTCCACACCATCGACGCCAGTTCCTCGGCGCCCTGGTCGTGGTTGGTGCTGTTTGCGTTGCCTTCGTTGTTGGCGAAGGGCCCAACAGCGGGGACCGATGACCCAGAGGTCTTCGTCGTCCGAATCGAGCCCACCTGGCCGCTTGTCTTCAGGATGGCTCCCGAGGCACGGTCTAGGGCAATGGCTGCCCTGACGCCTGCCTTTTTGGAGAGGCGGCCCAAGGTCTCGTCGAGAGCATCGGGGCCGGTGCCCTGTGGTACAGTCAGATTGGCGGACTGTTTGCAGGGAAAGGCCGACGTACCAAAGCTGTGTCTGACATGGCTGCGTTATTGGATTCCGCTCTGATTTTGTCCCGGGCGCACGAACATGGAGGCCGAGTATTTGAAGATGAGGGTGGAGATTGGAGCTCCTACAGTGGTGTGGAAGCGTTTGGTTGCCAGTGCAGACAAGCACAGTGATGGGCATTGCGACCGACCTGGAGCCCAGTCACGTAGAATCACAGTGCTGATTGATAACCCAACCCCCTGCTCTCAACTGCATGCGGCTCGCCTGTGGCAGCCACGTTCCTTTCTTGTGTCCCCTTTCTCCTTTTTTTTCATTTTTTTTTCTTTTTTCATTTTTTTTTCATTTTTTTTTTTCTTTTTCATTTCTTTCGCATTGCCGTGCCCTTTTCCAGGAATGCTCACTTATAACCCACGCGTGGAAGGCCTCTTGCTGGGCGGAATTGAACACCGTGCACCTAACGATTGACAGACACTGGGATACCTTATCCAAAACTGCGCTAACAGATTGGCTGGTTTTTGCCGTGCTACACCGCTAAAATTTCCCGTTCCCTTGCCCTCCGTCCCTCTCTGTACTCCAGGCCAGCAATCACAGGACATCCATTGCCAATACATTGTTTGACTGTCGATGAGTTGAGAATGGGCTCTAGTAACAAAAAGAAAAAGGAGAAGAAGAAGGACTTTCAGGTGGGACCCCCTGATTCTGCACATCAAAGCCGCTCACTAAATCGCACTCCAGAAAGCCAAGCTGAAGGTTGGGAAAGCAAAGGCAAAGGCAGCCAATTTCACCGACACCAGCTTCAAGGCCAAATGTACGCATTGCCTCTGGCTCCCTTGGCAGGGAGACCTATCGCTAACAAGGCACAGCCATTGTCGTCAACCAGCAAACCCTTGTGACCGACAGCTCAGACACAGCAGAGCAGTTCAAGCTGAACCTGTCGCTGGCCGTCAATGCAAAGGCCGACACCCAGAGACGCGATGCACTGGCCTACCTCACCAACCAACTCTCAGCCAAGCCCCCCAATAACCCTGTCGGGACTTCGGGGGTTTTGACAAAGTCGCTCCCCCTGCTGTCGGATGGGTCTGCATCGGTGCGCACCCAGCTGCTCAAGCTCTTCCGGGCCTTGCCGCCAGCAGAGGTCGCGCCGCATGTCGAGAAGGTTCTCATGTACATCCGAGGCGGCATGACGCACCTGTCAAACGACATCCGCAGCGACACCTTGAACATCCTGGAATGGCTCCTCGAGGTTGCCGGAGACGAGACTGTCTCCTGCCCTGGCGGCTGGCTGAAGACGCTCAACAGCTTCAGCTCCATGCTAGGCTGGAATCCAAACGTCGGGTCCGCCATGAGCAACAAAGGCTGGACCTCTGCCTCCAAGGCGACACTCGGTACCAAGAAAGGCCCTGAAGCGCAAGCGAGGCAGATCCAGGTGCTGGCAAAGTTCCTCCAGACCGGCTTCCGGCCAGAGGCCCCGATACCTTACAACCCGATGGCGTACTGGGACAACATCTACCGTCTCCCTGCCACGCCCAATCCCTTCGCCTACCTCAACCTCTTTGGAACACCCAGGGACGAAGACAGCGAGATGTATCCCGACCGCATATCGAGACAGCGCATTTTTGACATCAAATGGCGGCCTGCCATCGCTGCGGGCATGGAGAGCGCCAAGAAGGAGGGCGGCACAATTGGCAGGGCTGCTGCCACATTGGACCGGGCATTAGGTGTCGGCCTTGGGTGAGGCGAAGCAGGCATGGTGTTTTGCATTTACGGCGTTGGGGATGGCCATGGATGGCATGGTGTTTGGGAATGGTGGCAAGATTTCACTGTATGTTTTGACCCCCCTCTGGGAAGCTGTAAATGGCCCAGATTGGCCCGTCGTTTTGCGTTTAGTTTAGACGCAGAATGGAACTTGGAGAACATTGGTTGATATGTTTTGACAGTGTCGTTGTGTTGTTCACTTGGGACTTGGTAGTACCCTGTCCGCTTCTCTAGCCTACGAGCTATACTATATCAAAACATGGGGCCTCTCATATGTGGATGCACGCATGTTCGTTCACTTACGGCATGATCCCTTATGGAGCTCTTCGTCTCTTTGGTGCCATCGAAGGCCAGACGAAAGTGGGCCTGATGCCTTGTTTGTTGACTTTGTGTCGGTAACCCCTATCAGCCCCTTTTCAGCCCCTTGAAAGAAAACACAGCAGCTAACTTTCTCAAGGAGCCAAACTGCACAACCTGGGCTGTTCTTCCGTTATGCTCTCATTATCTATTTAATGAGCCAAGAAAGCCAGTCACCAAGCCCTGCTGGCGTTCTGCCTACTCGTCGTCCGGCCTGTCTGCCCCGGTCACCCTCCCTCCCTCTTCGTCAACGCCGAGCACCTTCCAACCTCCGGACCCGCGCCAGACCCGCCTCCTACCTGAGATCAGTCTCGACAATTACGAAGCACCGTGATAGGCCGCCGGAAGTTTCTATTCACTGCCTGCATTTGGGAGAGGGGAAAAAACTGATTGTGCAGGCTGATCGTGAGGGTCCCTGCCCTCCTCCCACGGTCTATAAATTCTTCCTCCCTCTCCCACTCTCCCACTCCCATTTTCTTCTTCCACACCACTCTCGCCATCCACCTTCTCTGGTTGGTTGCGATTCAAATTTCCTCCACTGCCTTCTGGTATCTCGACTCGGGTATCTCGACTCGGGTATCTCGACTCGATCAACTGCTTGAGACTCAAGGTGAGTACGCGAAGCATTTCCTTCTTTTCCTTTTCTCGCCAGCTGGCTTTCTGCGCGATCTCCTCGCGGCCGATTTCCTTGATCGGTCGGGCGAGATCGACAGATTCTGGCTGCTTCCTTCCCCAGCACATCGCGACTTTGCGTCATCACTGCACTGCCTACCCTCTTCTCTGCCTCGGCAGGCGCGTCTCTCTCTGGCCGCGTACCCATCCCCGATCACTCCACCCCCTATCCGCCTCGTCAGATTCAGCAGGTCGGTCTTGACTTCAAGCAAGTCGGGTTCACGCCCACTCTCTAGTAGTCGCCTTCCAGGTTGTCTGTCTACTGCAGTGGCTGCTCCTTTGGCTTTCTGCGGCTGCCGTTGCGGAACGAGTCGTGCCTTCCTCCAAGAAAGCGCGTCTTGTTTTCAACGCAACCACGCGCGACTGCTGCAATCTTCCATTTCATACATCTTTGCCCTGCCTCCTCCATCTTCCACTTTCTTCCACTTTCTTCCTCCATCCCACACCGCACAACCACCTCTTCTTCCACTTCCTCTCCCATCAACCATCTTCCTCTACCTCGAGCTTCATCCTCTCCAACCATCTCCCTTCCACCTCGGGCTGCTCTCCACTCTGCAGACGACTTGAAGCCAGAACAGGAATTCCTTCCTGTGTCGCCTCTAGGTGAAGATTCCTCTGTTTTCTCTTCCCTGCACTTCGGAGACCTTCATCCTCGGCGATTCTTCTCCAGCCACCGTTCATCGTTCAATCACTTCCGATGACCCAGCGTTGATCATCCAACTAACTCCCATTTCTGCAGAAACTTCAGAACTCGCAACAATGGCGGACCACGGCTGGGGTCCGACTCCCTCGCGCGCCGAGGCGGGTGAGGGCAACGACGGCACCGCCTTCAGAACCACTGAGCTCCAGGAGGCTCTCCCTGCCAACAACAACCAGGCCCAGGAGAAGCCTCAGACTCCTGCCGGCTGGGTCCAGGCCAGCGCCTACGACTACAATGCGTACGGCAAGGATGCCGAGCACACTTGGGACAGCAACGCCCGAGTCTACGAGTGGGACGGTGAGAATGGAGACATTGGTCCGGAGGTCCCTGAGCTGGAGATCCAGTTGTTTGGCGAGCCGGGGAAGCGCGGCAAACAGGGCATCGATTTCAGCAAGTAAGTTGGCTGTTCACTTTTTTTTCGTTGGAGATGTCGACTAACGCAACATCAGGATCGCTGAGATCAAACTTACCCAGGAAGGCCCGGCCCGGGTCCAGCCTATCGCCAAATTCGACGATGCCGGTCTTCACCCGGCCATGCTGAAGAACGTCGAGCTCGCGGGCTACAAGACTCCGACTCCTATTCAGCGCTACTGCCTTCCTGCCATCCATCTCGGCTACGATGTGATTGGCATCGCGCAGACCGGTAAGTGATTGATGTGCCCTTGGGTTTGATGTTCTTTTCTCACTGGTTTCTTTAGGTTCGGGCAAGACCGCAGCTTACCTGATTCCCATCCTCAACAAGTTGATGGGAAAGGCGAAGAAGCTGGCTGCTCCCCGCCCTAACCCGGCCACCTTCCAAGAGGGAGTTGATGTTCCCTTCCGCGCTGAGCCTCTGGTGATCATCGTGGTCCCCACCCGCGAGCTCGCGGTGCAAATCTTCAATGAAGCTCGCAAGTTTTGCTACCGCACCATGCTGCGGCCGTGCGTCGTTTACGGCGGCGGCGCCTTGAGGGACCAGAAGGAGCAGCTGCGGAAGGGCTGCGATATCCTCATCGGCACCCCGGGTCGTCTCATCGACTTCATCGATAGACCCGAGAATCTCACCCTTCGTCGTGTCCGCTACATGGTCATCGACGAGGCCGACGAGTTGCTCGCCGACGATTGGAAGGACGAGTTGACCAAGATCATGTCTGGCGGTGGTAAGTTTTGCATGCTGGATCCGGATGATGCCATGGTCTAACTTTGTGTGAACAGAGCAGGAGGAGGGCAACATCAACTACATGTTGTTTTCCGCCACCTTCCCCAAGGCTTTTCGGGATTTGGCTCAGACCCATCTGGCCGAGACCCATGTTCGGCTCCGCGTCGGCCGTGCCGGCAGTTCGCAAGGGAACATCAAACAGAACATCATCTACGTCGATCCTTCTCTGAAGAAGCAGGCGTTGATTGACCTCATCAAGTCACTGCCCCCCACCCGTACCATCATTTTCGTCAACTCCAGGCAGACCGCCGACGAGGTTGATGATTTTCTTTACAACAAGGAGGGAATGCCGTGCACCTCGATGCACTCTGGCCGCAACCAGCTGGAGCGCGAGGCTGCCATGCGTGGCTTCCGCGGCGGCAAGTGGCCCATCCTGATTGCGACTGGTGTCACGGCTCGCGGTATTGATGTGCAAAATGTCATGCACGTCATCAACTATGACCTGCCGTCGATGGACCATGGCGGCATCGAGGAGTACACTCACCGGATTGGTAAGTTTGCCCTGCCCGCACGCAGCCTCTTGACATTGGCGTCTAACATTGACAGGCCGGACTGGTCGCATCGGTCACCGCGGTCTGGCGTCCTCGTTCTACTCTGATCGGGATGAGCCCATTGCGTCGGTGCTTACCCGCACCCTCCTGGAGACGAGTCAGGAAATCCCCGACTTCTTGCAGTCCTATGTCCCCGAGGGCGCGACCGCTGACAATCTCAAGTTTGAGGCAGACTCAGACTTTGAGGAGGAGGCTGTCGGCACTGGCGGTGGCGGCTGGGGTGCGGGCGGTGATGATGCTGGCGACGCTGGCAACAACGATGCTGGTGCTGGTGGCGGTGGCTGGGGTACTGGTGGTGATGACACTGGCGCCAATGGCAACGACACCGGCGGTTGGGGTGCGGGCGGCAACAGCGGCGGTGGTGGTTGGAACCCCAACCACATCACCTCGGTTGAGCCCGCGACCGGCTCCGGCTGGTGAGGCGAGCGGCTTGCTCATCGCGGACCGCCTCGAGGCGGTACCACGCGGTGCTGTGGACAGTGAAAGGCTGGTGACTGGGATCTTTGCGAGGATTTATGCGAGTTGTTTCGGAAGGAAATTCGGGATTCTTTTTGAGGATTTCGGTCTCTGACGACCCGGGCGATATCCAGTGGCAGGAGCAGCCAGTACCTCAGATCTTGCAGAGAGTAGCCAAATACAGACCGTCCATCTGCTTTATGTGCCCATTGAAGTCTTGTGTGAACTGACTTGGTGTCTCTGGTGTGGTGACATTTGACCAAGTGTTGCGAAGGTACCATTGCCCGAAGTTATAGCATTCCATGGAAGTATCACCATCTTCATGGGCGTTGACTTCTCACAGCTCGACCATGTTTAGCACTAGCATTGCGGATGCCACGTGATCTCTGCATGGATTTGTATTCCTCTATGTACGTGAAGCTCTGACAGGTTGCTGCCTGTTACATTCCAGCCCTTCCAAATCCCAGGGTATCAGGGACGGCACGACAATGTATTTTAATATTTGGACGACGAGGGGGAAGACGACAGGCGCCAAGCGCGCAGCGGCAGGGCCTGGAGCTGCAGCACCTTGGGGCGGATGAAGAGCACAAAAGTGACGACGCCGATGAGCACGCAGAGGACGTTGACAATGTAGTAGCCGTCGCGCTGCATCTCGCATGTGCCACCGCCCGCGACGCAGCGCTCCTTGTCGGCCTGGACGGCGCAGCTAAAGGGCGCGAAGGGGGCGTGGATCTTGGGGTTGGACGGGTCCGGGCTGGGTGGGGGCACGCACACTGCGCTGGTGAAGGCGTCGACCATGCGCAGGACGAAGAAGCGCGGGAAGGTGCCGCCTAGGTTGCAGACTGTGGCGAGGAGGGTCATGTAGGTGCCGCCGATGACGGGGTCGGCGATGCGGGCGTGGAAGGCGGCTACCGCGACGAACATGATTGTGTTGGTGAAGGTGGAGAAGACGTGCTGCAGGATGACGGTGAGGAGGTACCACGGTGTGACAACGCCTGAGGCTGGGAAGATGGAGACGGTGAACTGGGCGAGGACGGCGGCGGCCAGGCGGCCGGCGAAGCCCCAGCACCAGAGGCGCATGGGCGTGTATTCTTGGGACCATTTCCCTGCGTAGTAGCCCAGGCCGATCTCGAAGGGGAAGTCGATGAGCACGGTGAGGGCCATGTTTTCGGTGCCGAAACCTTTGTCGAGGAGCTTGAGGCTGGTGACGCTGTCGTTGGCTTGGAAGCCGATCTTGGCGATGAGGTGGACGAGGATGATGGTCTGGATGTTTTTGAGCTTGAGCACGCCCCACATGATCTTGTAAACGTCCCAGATGCCGTCCTCGTTCTTGGTCTTTTCTTCGCGCTTGAGGAAGGCCAGGCCGATGGTCACGATGATGTAGGCCCACCCGGCGAAGCTGAGGTAGCCGCCTAGGCTGAGCAGGCCGTGGTCGAGCGGCTCGGCGCGGAACCAGCGGTTGGCGAAGTCCTTGGAGTAGAAGGCCAGGAAGACGGTGTAGGAGAGGAACTGGCCGGCCGTCAGGCCGACGGTTTGTGCCGTGGAGGCGTACGAGACGTTACCGGGGGTCAGCAGGGTCAGCGCCCAGCCGTCGACGGCGATGTCCTGGGTGGCGCACATGAGCACCAGGAAGAACCACCAGCCGGTGAAGCCCCAGACGGTCGGGCCGCCGGGCTTGCCCGTCATCTCCATCATGCCCTCGACCTTTGATCCCAGCCACAGCATGCCTATCCCCGAGAGCAGCTGGATGGGCAGGATCCAGCTCTTCCTCCGGCCGACCTTGGGGCTCCATACGGCATCGACGATGGGGCTCCAGAAGAGCTTGAGGGAGTAGGGGTACGACGCGAGGCTGAAGATGCCGATCTCGCCGTACGACATGTGGTTCTTCAGGAGGAAGGGGACGGACCCCGTGGCCAGGCCGAGGGGGATGCCCTGGAGGAAGTAGAGGAGGACCAGCAGGCCAAAGTTCTTCTGGTCCCGCTTCGGCAGGTCGAAGAAGCCATGGTTGTTGGCGGTCGGCGTCTTGGGGACGGGGTCGTCGAGCGAGAAGGATTCGCGGGCCATGAGGTTCGCGGTGGCGCCGGCCGGGGTCGAGGTCTCGTGCGAGATGTTGCGGCGCTGCAGCTCGACGTTGGTGTTCATGCTGGGGAGCTGGCCGTTGGTCTTTCTCCCGGAGGCGCGCCCGAGGGAACCGGTCGGAGTGGTCGGGGACTTCGAGCGGCGGGACTTGGTACCCATAGGAAATTGTGTAGCAGATCAAGCGCGGGAGCGTTGTGCGTGTGCGATGTGCGATGTTTCACGTCGTCGTTGGGACACGGCGAGACGGCGCGAGTCGAATGGAGGATGCGAATCGAAGGGGCTCGAGGGACGGGCTGCGGCGGACGGATGCGCAAGGCGGAATACAATGGGAGACGGGACTCGAATAACCAGTTAACGAGAGACAAGAGCCTTGTATTCCTGAAACGAAGGTGGCCTTTGACCGGAGGCTTGCCGGACGTCTGCAATGAGGCGTCGGAGAAAATCAACAGTCAGCAATCCATCCGGGCAGTCTGGGCCACGTCGCTTCCATTGGGCCCGGCGATTCGGAGGCTGTCCCTGGAGTGGGGGCGGCGAGTGTCAGGGGTTTGGATTCGCAGTGGAGCGTGGGGAAGCTGGGCGATTCAAGCTGCAACGGTGGCCTCTGCGCGTGGCAAACTTGGAATGCTAAGGGAAGCCTGGATGCCCTGAAGAGTTACCTAGGTTTGGTGATGCCAACGCAATAATAACACCCTCCAAAATCCGACGGTACCTATCTGAATTTTTCTGTTCTGTTCAAACCTGAACCCCAGTTTCGCATTTGCACGGCTTCCTGGGACCTTGCTGGCCGTTTTCAAGGGTCTAGTCTTCGTGCCAGGGTTGCCAGATCGGGCAAAGCGCATTCGGGCCCACTCAGTTGAGCCAAGCCGGCGCCGGGAGGGTATGGGGCGCCAAGCTTCAGCAGCACATGGTTGACAGGGTCGGATCACCGATCACCGATCACCGAGTAAACAAAACATCTCAACCACCCCTTGATCTCCAACAACCGACTTTCAAGTGACACTCATCCAAATCCCTCGCTTTGCCCAAAGCACCGTTACATTTGACGATTATGTGAGGCTTGACCATATCCCCCGTCGTGGTCATTGCAACCTCCGAAAACATACCACTGACGCGTCAAGCGATCGAGGGTCGTGTCGAGTGAAGATGGCGTCGAACCTTGATGACGAGATCGATGATCTACAAGCGAGAAGTAACTATATGGCATCCCTTACTACATTCAGGTTGAACTCACTAACACCACCACAGTCACCTCCCTCAAGAAACAACTCCACATCCACACCTCAACCCTCCTCACAGCTCCCTCCACCCGCCAGCTCCTCACCCAACCAGACAACCCCCCCACCACCACCCTCACCCTACCACGCAGCAAAGACACCCCCCCAAAAACCCAAATCCAACCCCTCCTCGCCCAGTCGGCCCTCCAAGAAGCCCACGCCCAACAGTGCCTCTACCGCGCCTGCGCCACGCTCACCACCTTCCGCGCGCGCGACCCCGACCCACGCGCCGTCGACGGCGGCGCCATCCTGGGCGTCCGCATCGAAGTCCTCAGCCGCGCCCGCTTCCTGCGCCCCTACTACGTCCTCCTGAACCGGCCGTTCCCAGGCCCCGGGAGCCGCCACCTGCGCGTGCACAGGCATACCCTGCCGGCTTGTATCCCCCTCGCGGGGCTGGCGGGGCGGTATCTGCCCGCGCCGACGCCGGTGAAGGGTGGGGGTGGAGATGGGGAGGGGAAGAAGAGGCAGCAGCAGCAGGATCTGGGGCGGTTTGCGCGCGCGCTGAGGAGGGAGGTGGTGAGGTATCATCACCGGTTGGGGGTTGTGGCGGATTTGAGGAAGGCGGCGGGGATTGAGGGGAGGAGGGGTGCTGAGGGGGAGGGGGAGGAGCCGGGCCGGCTGGTGGATATCACGCCTGCCGATGCCGAGGCTAAGCAGCTTACCATTGAGTGGGCTGACGGGCGCACTGGCCGGCTGGTTATGGGTGACGATGGGGAGATTGTCAAGTTGGTGGTGCTGGGGGAGAATGGGCGGGATCGGGAGGCAGGGAGGGACCTGCTCGGCGGGGCGGTTAGAGTCGAGGATGTGGTCAAGCGGTTGGCGACACTTGGTTGATTCGGGGTGGCAGCTACGCTGCGTACCTTGCGTCTCCTTTTACGGCATGTTGGATGCTTTGGCTACATCACAGTGCAGAAAAATGGACAGCCGTTCGCGGCACGTGGGTCATGGAGTAGGTACGTTGACGAAATCTAGCAGGCTCGCGTGCTGCTAGCGTCGCTGGGAATGTGCTCACGTTTCTTTTGCTTTCAGGGTCCTGGAAAACGTCACATCCCGAGATATCACTTCACACGATTCTTAGCGAAGTCCCCTGGGCCCGACCGGCCGAGTAACTTGCTGCCAGCCTCGTCGTCGCGTACCTCACGCTGACGCGCAAGAACCAAGCGTATATTGAATCGGCAGGCAGCCATGCTCGCCTCGAGCGCGCGGGATCAAAGCATGACCTACCTGCCCCAACCCAACCCGATAACGCCTCGGCTTGGCGCAATCTAGCCGGTTACATTATGCGGTCCGGTCCTCGAATGAGAGGCTGTCCGGTAGACGGACCTGCGCCGTCTGCTCAGGGCAACCTTGTTTTGCAGCCGTGTGTATTTATTTAGTCAGCTGCAGGCGCAACCCGCCTCTGTTGTCGTGCCATCAAATTGTCACGGTGACACAGAGGAGGATGGCTGACCGTGAGAAGGGTATCGCACGGCACTATAGGGGTTTATGCCTTCCTGTTTGGGGGGTGTGTGCTGGGTTTACAGTGCGACCTGAGAGCGCCTATGGTAGCTCGGGGGAGAGCGGGTGGACGAGTCGTCTGTGGTTGCCAGTTGGACAAGAGGGAGCGGCGGATAAATTGAAACCTACAGGTCAGCCCGGGTATTATCCGCCACGGACATGGCGCCACCTCCTGTCCCAGGCTGTCTTGGGAGTTGTTGTGAAAGCGAGCGGGTGTCGAGGCCTCCTGTACAGTGGCTAGGCTGAGCAGGGTGTTGTCAAGAAATAGAGCTCACATCTCCATGGCGAGCATTGCCCTTCCAACACGACGCGATATTCGAAAATGAATTATCAGATCAAATACGTTTGCGTAGGTTCAGCCCCCTTCCAGCCGAGGCCTTCTGGAGGCTGCCCTACGCAAACTACTAGAATATGACTACGTACTAAGTGGATATAACCTCGAAAACATCTATGTCCTCTCCTCGGCAGTAAATAATGAAACAAAAAAAGCCGTCCGTCATAAAACATCCCACATTTCAAAAACATCTCCAAGCCGTAACTCATCTCAAGAACCCTCCCTGTGACCAGCCCCCTATTTTCACTCCCCCCACATCCACAACACGAACAAGCCCGTCTCAAAGAATCCCACCTCTCATGAACCCCTGAATTGCACCCACACCACCACAGGAAACACACACACAGAAACACAACCAGCCCGAACCCTACCCCCGCCAGTTCGGTAGGTAGGTAGGTAGGTAGGTAGGTAGGTAGGTACCTTAAAGCAGGGCAGCAGCAACAGCAATAGCCGCCAGCGCCCCGCCGGCGCGCTGCGCGTTCTTGCCGCTCGCGCCCGCCGTGACGGCCGCCTGGCTGGTCGTCGCCGTCTTGCTCGGGCGCGCGGTGGACCCGACGGCGGAGCTGAGGGTCTTGCTCGGCGTCGGCTTGCTGCTGGTGACCGGCGGCGGGGGAGGCGGAGGCGGAGGGACGACGGTGTGGGGGGAGTCGCTGCTGCTGCTGCTGGCCGGCGGCGGGGGAGGGGGAGGCGGGTGCGGGTGGGTTTTTATCGTCGTCGTCTCCGGGGGGGGCTTGACCACCTTCGAGGTGGAGGTGGTGGGGGCTTCGGTGGTTTCCGTGACGGGGCAGACGGTCGTGCTGACGGCGATGGTGACGGTGGTCAGGACGGTGCTGTGGGCGGGACACTTTGTCTCGACTGGGGGGCAGGCGGTGATGGTTTGGACGGTGGTCGTGTAGACGGTGCTGGTGGTCCATTTGGAGGGGTGGGGATGGGGGTAGTCCCAGGTGGGGAGGGGGATGTCGATGGTGGTGGGATGGCCGAGGGTGAGGGTCGGCTGGCCCTCGTGGGCGTTGGCTGCGGAGACGGCGAAGGCGCCGAGAGCGAGGGCGGTGGGCTTCATGGTGGGTGTGGGTTGGGTGGTGCAGCGAGTGACTGGAACGAGCGGATGGCACCTTGGGTACTGGAAGGGGAAAGGAGTAACAGGAACTGGACTGGGGAGACTGGGCCCTTTATATGATCGTCTTGTTCCTGGCCCCAGCATCCGGAGGAGGGGACCAGACGGGAAGCAACACAAGGCTCGGGACCGTGGGCACCACTGCCCTACAGCCTGGTGATGGGGTCCAGTGTACACTCCCACTCCGGCGAGGGCAGAGGATACATTACGGGGTGTTACCGTGTGAAAAGGGTGGGCGGGCGGCTAAAGGGGAGCCTGCAATCAATCTTGATATTGAGCGGCATCGTCTGGACCCCGACTTTTGACGGCCCGGTTGTGTGCGAAGAGCCCTGCATGACGGCAAGACATATCCTACCACACGGCCCATAGGCGCTTCTCCGGCGAGACTCGAGGTGAATTAAGGTTTCCAGCCGATGGTCTTCTGCTCCCTGTGAAAGCGTGGCAGCACCCAGCCATGGGGACAGCCGATGTCACCTCCCGCCCGCTCCCCTTACCCTCCCTGCGTGGGCGGGACGATCTGTGCCTGCATTGGCTGGTCTGGTGGCTTCCAGGCACACGGCAAGCAACCGAGCGAAGTGCCTGCCCCTGCGTTCACCCACAGTGTGGCGCGCGACACAGCATCCAAGACAACCAACACGGGGCTTGTGGTTTCTTCCATTTTTGTCTTCGATTGAGAGCACCACATTCGCCAGACCAGCTGCCCGAATTGGCCCGGGCGGAGAGTCGGATCGAGACATGGCGCCCGTGTCCGCCGGAGCGGGACGATCATAATGGCCATCATGCGGAGAAACGGGGCTGAACCAGGCTGTTTCTCTTCCAAAGACCCGGTAGGGCGGTGAAATTGCCCCCGCCGTCGAGCTGCGTCGAGTTATTGCTGTTGGACAGAGAGAGACGAGCATGAGACACGCTGTTGAGCTGCCGCTCTGACCCTTGGCTCATCGAAGCATGCTGATCGAGTGGCGAGTCCTTTGTAAAGGACGCACGTGGTGAGTGGCCGACATCCCTATCTTGTCAAAAACACAGAAGCAATTGTTTGTGCCAAAACATGAAGTTGCTGGTCAGCGAAGCTAGATTCGAGGGTTAGGGTACGGTAATGGTAATCGCAGTGTGCCCCCGGAGTCCCGGCAGCACCGGCCGCGTAATACCGCGTATCCGCAGCGTCAAGCTGACGAGTGGTGGGGCAATACGCCGGGGCCCCGGAAAGGAAGCCATCGCGTTTTGATGACAGCTCGACGCTGCAACGCTGGCCGCTTTGGCGACAATCCCACGGAGCTGGTTGTTCCTTCGCTTGACTTGTTCTTTTCAAAACTCTTTATATCTCGTGTCGTGCTGGTCGTGATACAGATTTAAGAAGTGGCTTCGTTGTTTTGGCACCGAGATCCCGTCCAGCCTTGCCTAAACTCGATTCCTCGAATTGTGTAACTATTGCAGAGTTCCAGGTTCGAGTTGCGACCCGCCATCGTCGACTCCAGGACCGCCGCAGAACGCTTCGACATGGCGCCCCCAGTCGACCCCAGCACCCGCAAGAGGGTCTTGCGGGTCATCTTTATCTCTCTGCTGCTGGATCTTGTATGTACGAATGCTGCAATCCGTGTGCTCCGTCGTCTGACAAGCTTGCGCAGATCTCCTTCACCTTCATCCTCCCCCTATTCCCGAACCTGCTCGAGTTCTACCGCAACGCCGAAGCCCCCGTCGACGCTGGCGCCCCGCCGTCCAAGACACTGCTCTCGAACCTGCTCGGCTACCTCAATGCGTACAAGGCCGCCTTTGCGCGGCCCATCGACTCGAGATATGACATCGTTCTGCTGGGCGGCGCGCTCGGGAGCCTGTTCTCGTGAGTACTGGCAATGCGCCTGGCACTGCCCGGGACTCATGTGCTAAGCTGGCCTTCCGCAGTCTCCTCCAGGCCATCGCGTCCCCCATCATCGGCCGCCTCTCCGACAAGTACGGCCGGCGCACCGCCCTGCTCGCGAGCATGGCCGGCAACATCCTCTCGGTGCTGCTCTGGGTAGTGGCCGTCGACTTCCGCACCTTCCTGGCCTCGCGCATCGTCGGCGGGCTCTCCGAGGGCAACGTGCAGCTCGCCACCGCCATCGCGACCGACATCTCGGACGCGAACAGCCGCGGCTCGACCATGGCCCTCATCGGCGCGTGCTTCTCCATCGCCTTCACCTTCGGCCCCGCCCTGGGCGCCTGGCTCAGCTCCATCGCCACCGTGGCCGCCAACCCGTTCGCGACCGCCGCCGGCGTCTCGCTGTTCCTCATCGTCACCGAGACCGTGTACCTGTACTTCAGCCTGCCCGAGACCCTCCCCTCCATGACCAACACGGACGGCGCAGCCGAGAAGAAGAATAAAAAGGAACCGCGCGCAGCGCCCACCCCGGTCCAGCGCACAAACTCGCACTTCCTCCTCAACCTCGTGCACATGACCTTCCTCCTCTTCTTCTCGGGCATGGAGTTCTCCCTGCCCTTCATGACCTACGACCTGTTCGCCTACAGCTCGGCCCGCAACGGCCGCCTGCTGGGGTACATCGGGCTGGTCGCCTCCCTGCTCCAAGGCGGCGTCACCCGCCGCCTGCCGCCGCTACTGTCCGTCCGCGTCGGCGTCGTCTCGTGCCTCGTCTCGTTCGCGCTGCTCGCGCGCATCTCGTCGGTCGCGGGGCTGTACCTCGCCGCCACGGGGCTGGCTACTACCTCGGCGACTGTTGTGACGGGGCTGAACGCGCTGAGCAGTTTTGAGGCGGGCGAGGATGAGAGGGGCGGGAAGTTGGGCATTCTCAGGAGCTGGGGCCAGCTTGGTCGCGGGCTGGGGCCCGTGCTGTTTACGAGCGTGTACTGGTGGGCGGGGAGGGAGACGGCGTACGCGATGGGCGCGCTTGGGATTGCGGGTGTGAGCGCGCTGACGCTGTTTGGGTTGAAGACGCCGCCTGCGTCGGTGAAGCAGAAGGGTGGCGCGAAGGATGAGAAGAAGGAGCTCTGAGTGGCGGGGGGGTGGAATTGTGTGTGTGGGGGTGGGGGTTGGTGTTGAATATTGTATAGTTATCACCTAGTCGGATACAGATACATAGTATAGAAGCCTGGCCTGGCCGAATAGTGCCATCCCGTTGCTTGGGTAGCGTGCTAGTAGTGGACATCATCCCAATGCAAGGTGTTACTATATCAATCATGTCCAACAGGTGTTGAATGTGGCAAGGGAGACCACTGAGGAGTAAGGAGAACAGGAAGTCTAGCTTCTGCAAGCGGTTCCATGTGTAGTGTTCTCATTCGGATTGGTCGGCAAAACAGAGATCATTGATGCTTGACGCTTTGCTCCCACGACCTGTCATTGCGTCGCTTTCCTTTACAACATCTCATAAAACCGTGCCGGCCGTCCCGCCACGCCCTCCATTTTCCCTGTACGCGCCAACAGACGCAGGACAGGCAGTTTCGAGCAACGACACAAACATGCGACACAGAACCCAGCAATCCCGCACCTCCGAACCCGGGTATCCCTAATTCTACACCCCCACTACCCATACCTAATCAGAGAGCAACATCCTGAAAGGAAGCCCCATCACCAGGCGACTTGCCCCCCTTCTCGTCCTCACTCGCCGCCTTGTTGTTGTCCTCGTCTGTCTCGTTATCCTCCTCGCCATCCTCAACCGTCGGCTTTGGCCGCGCCACCAGCTGCTTCTCGTCTCGCTCGTCGGCCAGCATCTTTTGCTCGTCTTGCCCGCCGGATTTTGCCTTTTGCTCCTCCTTCTCTTCTTCCTCCTCTTCGTCGTCGTCGTCGCTTGAGGCATCTGACTCGGCGGTGCCTTCCGCTTTTTGCCTGGAGCCGTTTTCGGGGGTGGGTTCCGGTGGGTGGCTGGATGAGCCGGCCTCGTCCTGAGGTGAGACTTTCTGGGGAGGTGGTGGCGCGGCAGCAGCAGCAGCAGCAGCAGCAGCAGAAGAAGTCGTGCCGGCCGTGCCGGGGCGCTCCTCAAACGGCGGCCCGACGCGGAGCGCGTCCAGGTAAAACTTTGTCACGCCGAGGATGCGGCCGTTGCGCTCGCACGCCTCGACCCACTCGGGCCGGACGATGGGGATGTTGAGCTCGTTGGCCTTTTCCCACTGCAGGCCGCGGCCCTCGGTGGTGACGAAGTGGGTCGTGTCGATGCGCACGCCGTCGACAATCTTGGCGCCCACCCGCTCGACGGCCGCCGCCAGCCCCTCGCGCACGGCCGCGGGCAGGATGCCCGTCGTGATGGTGATGCCGCTCAGGTCCGTCATCTTGTGGGTGCGCACCGTGACGCGCTGGCTGGCGCTCGTGCCGGCCGTCGTGCGCAGCACCAGGTGGAACGTGTACTCGGTGTCGACGGCCAGGCCGCTGATCTTGGTGGTGTGCATGGCGAGCGGCTTGGGGATGTTGCCGGCCTTTTGGCCGTTGCGGTACAGCGCCAGGCTGAGCAGGTCGGCCGTCGCCAGCTGGATCGGGTCCCACTCAAGCACGACGCTCGTCTGCGTCGCGTTGCGGCACCGCAGCACGGGCGCCGACGGCTCGGCCGCGCCGAAGCACGACAGGATCGAGTCCTGCAGCTCGCGGAACGAGCGCTCGGCGGCCGCCTCGGAGTTCTTGTTGCGCGAGACGTTGATGTCGACGATGGAGCCCGAGGCGATGTCGGGCGGGAGGAGGATCGAGGGGAATTCGATCTACAGGCGGGCGGGCGTATTAGCAATGCAGGAGATAGACGGCCAAGGGGTACTGTGGTGGTGCACATGCCAAGCGCTTGTCAGGGGTGAGCAGCACGGTGACGCCGGCGTCGACCTTGCCGACGGTGAGCGAGACCAGCATCTTGCAGGCTCGGCGGGTTTAGTGGCCTGGCGTAGTCGGTGATAATTCTGGCTGGTGCTGTGGTTTCGGGTATCGAGAGAGCCGGGGTGTCCTCGAACGTTCTCGTCGCAGCTGTCGCAAGTTTGATGTTTGGTTGAGACAAAGACGTTTGCCCTGGTCTTCTTGCATGCGTGGTGTCTTGGCACGCTGAGCTCGGGTCCACTTTCTGACAGTCAAAGTGGGGCACCGAGGGCAGTGACGCAGGCTCAGGTACCCGCTGCGGGGGAGCTTGCAGCGGGAAGGGACCGCGTTTGGGCAACCCCACCATGGGACCGCCTTCAGTGGCCGAGGCCATCACCGGCCATCCGCGGCCAACCAAGTCCGACTATCCAAAGTCCATCCTCCACCTCATTCTCATTGACCCGGGGCCGGCTCACATCTGCCACCATGCTGTCCGACATCCAGTCCGAGACGCCGCCCGAGAACCTTGCCGCCCTGGCCGAGACGCACTACTTTGCGGCCAACCCGCCCCCCAAGGACCTCGAGAAGCATGTTGCCCTCGCCCGCGATTTCATCGACTACCACTCGGCCAAGGGCAAGCGGTTGGTGCTGATCACGTCGGGAGGGACTACGGTGCCACTGGGTATGGCTGTCTTTCTCTCAATTGGCCATGGGGAACTCCATTCTAACTCCTAGACTACAGAAAAGCAGACAGTGCGCTTCATCGACAACTTTTCTGCCGGTACCCGTGGAGCTGTGAGTGTCATTCATTTCCTCGTCTGGGGGTCACGGCTCAGGGGTAGGAGCAGGGGCAACCCTTCTCCTGAGCACTCCATCCCATTCCTCTCTAGGCTGTATCATGTCAGAGACTGACTTAAACACCTTAAGACAAGCGCCGAGTACTTCCTGGAGGCTGGATACGCGGTTCTGTTCCTGTAAGCAGTCACACCCGACGACGGCTCTTCACGCCTGTGCCGGCCCTCTTTTACCAAAGTACCAAGGAAGCTGACATCTCACAGACACCGCCAATTCTCACTCCTCCCATTCTCGCGCCACTACAGCCATGCAACCGACTGCTTCCTTGACTTCCTCCGCGAAGGCCCCGATGGCAGCGTCGTGGCCCGGGACGAGGACGCAGCCAAGATGCTACACGTCTTGAGGAAGTACCGCGACGCACGAGACCGCAACATGCTGCTCCTACTGCCATTTGTTAGTATCTCGGACTACCTGCATGAGCTGCGCAGCGTTGCACAACTGATGAGGCCACTCGGTCCTCGAGGGTTACTGTACCTGGCTGCCGCCGTCAGCGATTTCTTCGTTCCGGTACGAGGCCTAGTTCGCTCCTCTGTTTCCCTGGATGGGCTACTGACGGAGATGCCAGCCGGACCGCATGTCGGAACACAAAATCCAGAGCACCGACGCGGCCGATGCTCTCAAGAAGAGCACAGCCACCAGCACCCGGCCAACGACCGACGAGGAGGAGACCTTTGACAACTTCGACTCGTCCCCCGCAGTGCCCAGGAGCAAGAGCCTAGTCATCGACCTGGACCCGGTACCTAAGTTCCTGAAGAACCTGGTCGAAGGCTGGTCGCCGCAGGGCATGATTGTGTCGTTCAAGCTCGAGACGAACCCCGCCATCCTCGTTCACAAGGCCAAATACTCGCTTGATCGCTACCAGCATCATCTTGTGATTGGCAACCTATTGTGAGTCTGTCCCAGAAAAACGAGGAGAAACCCCTAGACTAACTTGCCGCCACTCAAGATCCACACGGAAGTGGGAAGTTGTATGTTCACCCACCCCACCTTTTTTGTCTACTCTAGGTTTGTAGGCGACTAACTTTGCCCAGGTATTCGTCTCGCCCGGCAGCCAAGACCGCTGGATCCGCGTGCCGTTCCGCAAGGACGGAGTCGAGAGCAGCGCGCCGGTGGCGGACGAACCCGTCGACCCCAACAGTCTGCCCGACGGCGAGCCGGAGGTGGAGATCGAGAGCCTCATTATCCCGGCTGTCCAGGACTTGCATTCCAAGTATATCTGGACAGTGGAGGAGAAGGAACGGGGGGCGTGAAGTGAAGTGGAGGCACGCGTGTAAAGTTGGGCAATAGATTTTGAGTAGCGCTTTTTTCTCAATACAGACTCTAGCGAGGTCACCGGCGTTGGTGGGTGGTTATTTATTATTTCCTCCGTCTCCGACGCCCGTGGTGTTAGATTGTGGTACAAGCGTAGTTTTTGATTGCGCTTTGGTGGTTGTGGCCGGGTAAGGTAAGGCGTCGATGACTGTTCTCACATCCTCGCTGTCGAGGAGGCGAACCTGGGGAATCGGCGGACCAGGCTTCTTTCTCTCTTCCCACTCCTGCAGCTGCTCCCTCTATGACCCAGCGATCACCCCACTGAGTCGCAGCCCTAATCCCAGCGCCAAATCCAGTTGCCACATGCGTTTTACCCGGCTTCCACTCCTCTTCCTCCGCCGGTGTTTTCCGAACCCCTGGCGGTGTCTACCTTATTGACCACGAAAGCGGCTACAGGTCCCGAGACTCTATAGTGCCGCTTTCAAAGATGCCCCCATTTGCAGTCCACGGGACACAACTCCAGAAGAAGTCAGATACAACAACACTTGAGCGGTATTCGGGGCCCGCGAGGCTGAACGCTGTTGTTCCAATCTCTGTAGCCACCATGTCACCAAGACTGGTTTGTCGTGGTGTGTGTAGGTGTTGGAGAAAACATTGGCAATGAGGAGCCGTGCCGGGGTGGGCATGGTGATGCGCTCGATGTCCTTCCGGACGTCATTGATCCATGCTGGGACTGCCTATCCGTTTTTGCTGTCCGTCCCTGGATCGTGGCTGGCCATCTCAGCCTCCTCGCTGCCCGTCTCTGCCTCGCCCGGCGACAAGGTCGGATCTGGTTGCACAGCTGCCGCCTCCGGAGGATCAAGCCGCGTCGTCACAACCCCAGGGTTCTCGCTGGACGAACTGCTGTTATAAAAAGACTTTGGTAGTTGAACCATTCCAAGAACCCCTAGGCCCACGGGCCTGCCGCCACGGCAGCGGCGAAGACCCGTCGAGACGCGGAACCGCGTCGGCCACGAGCCCGGTCAGGTACTCGACCAGCGGGTCAAACTCCACCTTCAGCGCGGCTTTGGGCCACGGGATGGCAATGCGGATGGTCCCCCGGAGATCCGGTTTCGACCCGTCCAGGCTCTTGCCAATGGAGTCGTAGCCGGCGGCGTTCAGGGCGCGGAAGAGCGCGGCCCGGACCATGCGCTCGCTCGCACACCGCACGACGACCTTGCTGCCGTCTGCTGTTGAGGAGCCCTGGACGTAGCACCAGAGCGGTTTGGTCTGCTTCTCTTGCGTGTAGAAATGCAGGATCTTGGTGATCAGGGGATGCTCGAACTCGGCGAGGTACTTTAGGTGGTAGAACGAAAAGGTGTGGTGCGGGCAGAGATGCATTCGGATGTGGAAGTCCTTGACCCTCTGGCCCGGCACCAAGTTAATGGCGGTGGGGAACGCGATCCTGTGGTCGGATGCAAACTTCAGGACTTTTTTGCTGGGATTGAAGTCCTGGCTCATCGTGGTGGGATGGGCTGCGTGTTGTCCGGTCGTGTGTGGCAGCCGAAAAGTTCCAGTTTCGAAATTGGTTGAGAACCCGTCGGGCAGTTGAGGCGGCTTGAGCCGCCGTAGAGTGCGCTGAAACATGTTGGTCTCGTGGGCTATGTCTGCCGTTTAGCTATTCAAGGCAACATCTGGTCAGGTTCCATGGTGTTGACCTCAAAATGGTAATCACTGAAACTTTGATACAACACCTCGTAACATAACCGTATCCTGGGGCGGAAGCACAGACCGCTGCATCCACCGTGCACCCGAGTTTCAAAAGGGTTTGTTCGGCCCCGACCCACTCGCCACCTTGCCCCACCAATTAGTCCAAAGGCGAAACCCAACTCCCTGCGCCCCACGAAAGAGTCATATAAACCCCACTGCACCTGCCCCTCTTGCGCCTTGTTTCTCACTTCCATCGGCATCGCTCGGCACCAACACCGACCACAAAAATCGTGAAGGCAGGTCCTCATCGTCGACCCTCGCACCACCCGATTTTACTCGCGGATACTCGCCTGAGCGCGCTCCGTCAATATGCCGAAGAACAAGGGAAAAGGTGGCAAGAACCGCCGCAGAGGAAAGAACGAGAACGAGTGCGTTGCGCCTTACCCCTCTACCTTCACCACCGTCGCATCGCCATCAGCTAACACTCGAACAACAGCCGTGAGAAGCGCGAGCTCACCTTCAAGGAGGAAGGGCAAGAGTACGCCCAGGTTCTCAAGATGCTGGGGAACGGCAGACTCGAGGCCATGGTACGTCCCTCCCTCCCCCCCCGCCGGGGCCACACAAACCACAAACAATCAAGGCGAAAACCGAACTAACGAGCCCGCAGTGCTTCGACGGCGTCAAGCGCCTCGGCCTGATCCGCGGCAAGCTCCGGAAAAAGATCTGGATCAACAACGGCGACATCATCCTGGTCTCGCTGCGCGAGTACCAAGACGAGAAGGGCGACGTGATCCTCAAGTACTCGGCCGACGAGGCCCGTTCCTTGTACGCAACATCCCCCCACCCCCAAAAGAAACAAAAACAGAGAAGAACGACCACTAACCCCCCCTCCAGGAAAGCCTACGGCGAACTCCCCGACACGGCCAAGATCAACGAGACCGACACCTTCGGCCCCAACGAAGACGGCGACTGCGGCTTCGAGTTCGACGAGGACCGCGACAGCGAGAGCGAGGGCGAGGGCGGTGCCGGCGGTGCCAAGGAGGTCGCCATCGACGATATCTAAGCAGCAAGCCCCCAGCAAACAACTCACTCCCGGGGCGGGAGACCACCCTTTCTGACCTTCCCCCAACCACCCACCCACCCAACACACCTTTTCTGGCTCCTCGTCAAAAGGAAGGGTTGGTTGCTTGGCTGTGGGGAGGGCACGGAAAGCAAAAAACTGTCTTCTCTCTCAAACCTCGGTTTATTACAGCGTTTGTAAACCGAGTGTTCCCCGACAGTTGGTGGGCATTCTCGTCTCGAGGTTGTGGGGTAGGGTGCAAGTCTTATAAAAGGAGTTGGGCCTGGTCGTGATGGGAGAGACGTCATCACCGGGCTCATCTCTGTGTTTGTTGTTGTTCTTCTTCGGAGGGATGGGGTAGTTTGTTAGGGTAATGAAATGCAGTCTGTTCGGTCTGTCTGTCTGTCTGTCTGTCTGTGTCTTGCTCTTTGCTTGGAGATGTGATGGTTCTGCATCGGTAGCCTGTTTCCCAAGTATGAATACCATGTTCCGGATTGACCAACATGACATGCCTCTTTTTGGGGACCTAGTTGCTACCACCCAAGTGATTTTGTGACAGTCCCTTGAAAAGATGAGAAGCGTATTGCCAAAGTGGTAGTTAAAAAGCAATCGAAAGCGTGATAAAACCCTGTCTCCAGTTTATAACTAACTATCTACACTCGAATGATACACTCCTTCTCGGCCAGAACAGGCGGACGTCCCCTGACAAGCAGTCGGTCGGCCCGTCATATTCGGCAATGCCAATGTTTCCAAGACCCTTATCCCATCCTCGATCCCGTCTCAACTCCTGTAAGCCATGTTTGTTTGACATCCCATTCTTCCCGTATCATCATCCATGCCCTAGCTAGCTAGCTGCCCTGCATCCATCCCCCTCTCATGAGAAGTTATCGAGCGAGTCACCACACCCGACCCCTGAGCAAGCTGATACCATTTGTCACTCGTCAACCCGTTCGGGCCCTGAGCAACCAGATACCATCCCAGCGCACCGCATCACCAATCATCATCATCATCCTCATCGTCTGCAAATAATTAGCATCAACCCCCACCAACAAACCAGATAGGGACAATGAAAGACTTACCACTCCGACTAACTTTCTCCTTCCTCTTCTGCAACGCCGCAGCCAGCGCATCCGCCATCCCTCCACCACCGCCTCCAGCCCCGGGCGCAACACCAGCAGGCGGCAGGCCGCTGCCATGCGGGCCGGTATCGCCGCCGCCACCGCCGCCGACGTTGACGCCGCTGCGGTCGCGAATCTGGGTGCGGTCGACCTTCTTGAGCGAGGCGATGCCTCCCGCGCCGCGGATGCTGTCGAGCACGGCGGAGCGGGTCTGGTCGCCTGCCGGGAGTGGGGGCGCGGGCGCGCTTGACGAGTAGCCCGAGTCGCGGTTTGGCGGGGGCGGGGGAGGGGGAGGTGGGACTCCTGACATGGGCGGTGGAGGTGGCGGCGGCGGTGGTGGGATGCCGCCGAG
Source organism: Parachaetomium inaequale (assembly GCA_033296685.1). Classification (NCBI taxonomy): domain Eukaryota; kingdom Fungi; phylum Ascomycota; class Sordariomycetes; order Sordariales; family Chaetomiaceae; genus Parachaetomium; species Parachaetomium inaequale. The sequence goes on from MU854324.1 coordinate 184,983, forward strand.
GCCGGGTCCGGGAGGAGGAGGAGGAGGAGGAGGAGGCGGTGGGCCTCCGGACATGGGGGGTGGGGGAGGAGCATGTGCGGAAGGCAGCGGCGGAGGGGGAGGTGGTGCCGGGGGAGCGCTGGACGCAGGCAGAGGCGGAGGAGGAGGCGCATTCGATGAAGGCAACGGCGGCGGGGCCGGTGGTGGAGGGACCGGGCTTCTGACCGGGAGCGTGGGAGGCGGCCGCGAGCTCGGTGGTGGAAGCGGTGGTGCGCTTGCAGCAGGAGCCTTGGGAGGCAGTGGAGGGGGAGCGGCTGGGATGTGGGCGTGGACTGGTTCCCGAGACGGAGGCGGGGGAGGGACGGCACCGCGACTGGGGGGTGGGGGAGGCACGTGTCGTTGGCCGGTAAAAGGCGGAGGAACTCCATATCGCTGCGCCGGCTCCGCGTTCTCGATTGGCGTCTTAGGTGGTCGAGGCGGGGGCGGTGGTCCAGGAGCGGGAGGCGAAGCCACCGCACGAGGCGGATCCAGGCGTGCGAATTTCCCGGCCTCCGCCAGAGGCGGGGGGACGGCGAACCTAGGCCGAGCAGGAGGTGGAGGTGAGTCCCGCGCGGGTGACGGTTCAGCCTGACCCGGAGAGTCGACCTTGCCAGACCGTCTCGGCGCCGGGGGCGGCGGAGGAGCGGGTCCTCTTCTCGGGGCGGGAGGTGGCGGAGGTGCCGCAATCGTTTCGGAAACCGGCCGCGGGGGTGCCGCGGGTGGTGGAGGTGGAGGGGGCGGCGCTCTCAGGCTAGCGGCAGACCCGTTGACAGGAGGAGGCGGGGGCGGGGGAGGTGAGGATACTGGCTGCTGGGCCTGCTGGGCCTGCTGGGCCTGCGCTGCCTGCTCCTGCCTGAGAAAGTCGACAATAAAGTCCTGGTTGTCACGGATGAAGTCGTCGGTTAAACCCTTAGACCTCAAGTCCTCGCCGAAATGCTCCCTCCATTGGGGATCAAAGGCATCCAACTTTTCAAACCTTGGCGGTGCTGGGAGCTCGTGGTACCCATTCACGCTCCCGGACCGGTTGTCTCTTGTTGGGGCGGATACCCGTGGCGATTCGGGCGGCGTTGGAGCTGACGAGTGTCGATGGCCTCCGAAAAGGCCTCCGAACAGTCCGTGGTGCTTGTGGTGGCTGGCGGGCGCAGCTCCTCCGAACGGCGTCTTCAGCGTTGCCTTGCTTGCGCTCTTTTCCCGGTCGTTCATCTTCTTCAGGAACTGCTTCGCCTCCTTCTCGTCGACGAAGGACAACCCGGCCAGGCACTCTTCCAGCTCGAAGGTGTGGAAAAAGACGCGGTCTTGGTTGTAGTTCCAATTCTCGAAGATCTCCTGGTCCCATATCACGCCCCGGTTTCCGGGCTGCCTGCGAGTCAACAAAACTACTGTCCAATAAATGCATCGAGCTCTGGGCTCCCGAGACGTACCGAGATGTCCACCATCTTGACCCAGTACGTGTTGCCGACGAGGTCATTCGCCAGCACGACGGCGCCCTGCAAGCCCGTGTATGTCCATTTTGAGCGGCTGGGATGGGCTACGTAGAGCCTGGCGACGGCGACGGCATGGATCTTGTTGGTCTGCTTGGGCACGAAGCGCTTGACGGTCTCGCGGTCGTCGTCGCTGAGTATCGACGGCATCGCGGAAGAGGGACGCTGTCCGGAAGCCGGGTCTGCCGCGGTCTGCTGCTGAAGCTCTGGAGAGGCAGGCAAGTGGCAATGAGGAGTCGAGAGCAAGCGCTGGGCGCGACCTAAGGGCCGGTTAGGAGTGTTGCGCCTGTCGGGTTGGCGGTTCCTCAAGCACGCAGCGTGCGTCAGCGACCGGACAGGCAGCGCTAATTGTGGCCAAGTCGGGTCGCATCCAGGACTCTCGGCGTTCTCGTGCCGAGGAGGGGCTGTCGATGCTCAACCGGGCGATGCAGGAAACTCGGTCGGCGCGCAGTGGTGGGGGGCAGAGGCGATTGGGAGACGCGTGGGAGTCTGGACGGCGGTATCGACGGATGTCGAAAACAGATTCGCGAAGTTGCAGCCAGTGGAAGCTTCCTTGACTCAGATGCGTGCATCGCAGAGCCACAGCCCTGGAGATTCAGGGGACTGGCGGGGGTGCCGAGCTGCTGACCGGGGGGTTTTTTTTTACGGGGGCGCAGCCACGGTGCCCAAGTGGGGAGGTTTGTTACAGTATTTATGTAACTTTCGTACCAGGCACTTACACCACAACCTGGTAGGTACCTAGATACGTTGAATAGGCGTAATTCTGGTAAGATGGCAGAGGAGGGGGCAACAAGTAGAAGAACGATAGTTACATCAGATATGGGACACATAATGCAATAATCCAGGTTGGTGGCTCTGTGCTCCAGCCATTGTCCAGCAGCGTCATATGACGCTGGCAGAATTCTACCTCATACCGTACAGGAGGACACCCGCTTACTTGTTCAGTTCATCTGCCTTGGCCCGACGTTCCTCTTTGGTTCCCTCCTCCTGAACGTTGAACTCCTTGGGGACGGCCGGACCGGGGTTCGCCGAGTGTGCCTGGAATGCCGTCTTGACGCTGTCGGCCACCTTGTGCAGCGGGTTGCCCTCGGTCTTTTTCCATGTCAGCACCTAGTCCCAGGCTACGGAGTCACAGCACTTACCGGCTGGTTGGTGTTCTTCTGCTGCTGTTGGGTTGTCTTGGAAGAGTCCATGATGCTTGACGGTGCCTGGCTGATGGCAGGGGTTGGAGACGCGAAGTGGGTCAGGAATTCGAGGTTGATGTTTGGTGCTCGACCGATGTTTGCGGTTTCAAGTTCTTTGGGGTTGTGGAGAGAATATAAAGGTAAAATGTCAAAGGGGAAATCGCAGCCAACCTCGACTTGGTCTCCTTTTAAGTCGAGGCTTATTGGGTTTGCACAGTTTGAGCTGGCGTATGGCAATGACGTCGGTCTGTGTGGCTCCACGCGGCCTCTTTTGTGTGAAATCTTGGCAAAGCTCGTTCAACGGTCGCCTGACACTCCCCCGCCAGCTGCCAGCAACGAAACACGTCCGTCGGTAAGCGTCCGTTTTACAAGCCACACCTTACGGTCTTACCACGGTTACCACCCACTCACTCACTCCGACCAGGAGGATGTCCCCTTCGAGAACACTTTTCGAATAAGGCGCCCGCGATGTCGGCTGCCGGCGACGCGCAGCCTGTGCAGCCCGTGAAGCTCTCGCTGCCTCTGGTGCGTCAGATGAGAGAAACCCCTTAGTCACGCCCTAAGCGTCACCCTCACAACACTCATACTCACCCCCTCCAGGTCTACCAGCAGAAGCTCTTCGAAGAGCTCCGGAAGGAGGATGAGCTCGTCGTTCTGGCCCGGGGTCTGGGCCTCATCCGGCTCATCACCAACCTCCTCCACTCGTACGATGCCGCAGGGAACAACCTGATCGTCATCGTGGGTGCCGACGACCGGGAAAACGCGTGGATTGGAGAGGCCCTCGCTGAGCATGCCGCCATCAGCATGTCGCCGCGGGCCCGGGGCCTGACCGTGGTCAACACCGACTTCACCAGCGTCGGGGCCCGCGAGAAGATGTACTCCGCGGGGGGCATCTTCAGCATCACCTCCCGCATCCTGGTTGTCGACATGCTGACGGGCCTCCTGAACCCCGAGACAATTACCGGGATGCTCGTGCTTCACGCTGACCGGGTCGTCGCCACGTCCTTGGAGGCCTTCATCCTCAGAATATACCGCCAGAAGAACAAGGTCGGTTTCCTCAAGGCGTTCTCGGACAACCCAGACCCCTTCACCACCGGCTTCTCGCCGCTCGCCAACATGATGAGGAATCTGTTTCTTCGCAAGGCGTCGCTGTGGCCGCGCTTCCATGTGCATGTCGCAGAAGCGCTGGAGGGCAAGAAGAAGGCCGAAGTGATCGAGCTGGAGGTTCCCATGACGGATGCCATGCGTGAGATCCAAAACGCCGTCATGGAATGCGTTGAAATCAGCATCCAGGAGCTCAAAAAGGGCAATACCGGGCTGGAAATGGACGATTGGAACTTGGATAGCGCCTTGCTCAAGAATTTCGACGTCATGGTCCGCCGCCAGCTGGATCCGAACTGGCACCGCGTCAGCTGGAAGACGAAGCAGATTGTGAACGACCTGACCGTCCTCAGGGGCATGCTTCAGTCTGTTCTGGCGCTTGATGCCGTCTCATTCCTGCAGCAACTCGACACCATCCACGCCGCTCACTCGCCGGCCCCAGGAACAACGAGGCAGACGCAGTCTCCCTGGCTGTTCCTAGACGCTGCGCAGACCATCTTTGACACCGCAAAGAGGCGGGTCTACGCAAGCAACCAGAGGCCAGGTCCAGACACCACTAACATTGATGCGCTGCGGCCAGTCCTGGAAGAACAACCGAAATGGGCTGTCCTGGCCGACGTGCTGGAAGAGATCGACCGGGACCTCTACTTCGAGCCTGCTGTCCGCGATGATTCCAATGGTACGATATTGATCATGTGCTCCGATACCAACACGTGCCGGCAGCTCCGCGACTACCTCCAGACGATGCACGTCAAGCCGAGGACCGAGAAAAAGGTCGAAGAGTTCCACGACCCAGAGGAGGACAAGCCGTCAGCTGCTTTTATGATGAGGAGACGGCTGCGCAACTACCTCAAGTGGAAGCGGGAATTCGCCCAAGTGAGCGCCAATCTGTTCTCGGAGAACCAAAAGGCCCTCAGCGGCGCAGTCGATCCACGCCTGGGCAAAAACAAGGCCCATGCAAACAAAAGACGTCGCGTTCGTGGTGGCGGAGTGGTCGGCGCCGCCCCCGGCCGCCTCGATAACGGGAGCATCGCGCAGTACTTTGAGAAGCCAGGCGAGGTGGCCGAGCTGATGGCCGAGGTCCAAATCACCGAAGAAGAAACAAAACAAAAAGAAGACGTCGTCGCAGACCCCCTGGAGGACATGGACGACTACTACCAGCTCTACGAAATGCAGGACCTGGTCGTCATCCACGCATACGAGGGAGACCTGGACGAGCACGTCCTCGAAGAGATCAAGCCAAAGTACATCATCATGTTCGAGCCGGACGCCTCCTTCATCCGGCGGGTCGAAGTGTACCGCTCGTCGCACAACGACCGCAACGTCAGGGTCTACTTCCTCTACTACGGCGGGTCCGTCGAGGAGCAGCGCTACCTCTCCACCGTCCGCCGCGAAAAGGACGCCTTCACCAAGCTCATCAAAGAGCGCGCCAGCATGTCCCTCGTCATGACCGTCGACGCCCACGGCGGCGGCGGCGGCGCCGAAGACCCGCAAGAAGCCTTCCTCCGCACCATCAACACGCGCATCGCGGGCGGCGGCCGACTCGCCGCCACAGCCCAACCGCCCCGCGTCGTAGTCGACGTGCGCGAGTTCCGCTCCTCCCTCCCTTCTTTACTCCACGGCCGCTCCATGGTCATCGTGCCCTGCATGCTCACGGTCGGCGACTACATCCTCAGCCCGTCCGTCTGCGTCGAGCGCAAGAGCATCAGCGACCTGATCAGCTCCTTCAAGGACGGCCGGCTGTTCGCGCAGTGCGAGGCCATGTTCGCGCACTACCGCAGCCCCATGCTGCTGGTCGAGTTCGACCAGAACAAGAGCTTCACGCTCGAGCCCTTCGCCGACCTGTCGGGCAGCGTGGCGAGCATCAGCGCCGCCAACGCGGGCGGCGCCAGCAACGACCTGCAGAGCAAGATTGTGCTGTTGACGCTCGCGTTCCCCAAGCTGCGCGTCATCTGGTCGTCGTCGCCGTACGAGACGGCCGAGATCTTTGAGCGGCTGAAGGCGCAGGAGGAGGAGCCGGATCCGATTGCCGCCGTCAGGGCCGGGCTGGACGAGGGTGCGTCGCCGCAGGGGGAGGAGCAGGTGTTTAATGCCGTGCCGCAGGAGATGCTGGCGGCCGTGCCCGGGGTGACGCAGAAGAATGTCGTGAGCCTGGCGCGGCAGACGGAGAATATCCGCGAGGTGGCCAACATGACGGTGGAGGAGCTGGATCCGATTGTGGGGAGGGAGGCGGCGGGCAAGATTCATGGGTTTTTTGCGCGGGATTTGTTGGAGGATGAGTAGGCCGATTAGATTACTGCATATCACGTTGGAGCTCTTGGGAATTAACTAAACGGTTCATTCTGCAGAGACCTATGAAATGAAATGAGGCAAGGAAATGCAACGACGGCGATAACTAGCCTGCTAAATGCAACCTCCCCTTTCCTCCCCCTCCCTCTCGCGTCATCAAACCTGTCGCTCGGGGTATTGGGTATCTCATATCATCTTATCCATCGTGAAGGGAAACCTCCTCCGTCGCGTGCGCGCCCGCTAACCTGAAGCCAACCCAACCAATCCAAGCAATAATCTCCCCTGCGATCCATCCCCTCCCCCCCTCCTCCCGCCCATTCTTATGAAGACCCGTCAACTAGATGGCGCTCCTCCTCCCAAACCCGCGGCGCCGGCCCGTAGTGGTCCCGTGGGTCGCGCCCCTGCTGTGCCGGCGGCGTCCGCCACAGGTGTTGCAGGTCAGGCAGCCGACAATGATGTCGAGGAAGTTGACGATGCCGTTGACGATGGCCATGATGATGCCGCCGATGCCGTTGATGATGGCCATGATTGTGCGGCCGATGGTGCGGAAGCACGATTGGATCTGGATCATCTCCTGTGTTAGTTTTTTGTATTGGTTGCGGTGGGGAGGGGTGCAAAGGGTGGGAGCTTACGCAGGAGACGACGGCGCCCATTTTGATGGTTTGTGTTTTTTGGTTTATTTGGTGTGATGGTTGTTCTGGTGGTTTGTTGTTCGAGGTGTGATGCTCGAGGATGGTGTTGTGTGATGGTTTGTTTCTGGTTTGCTTTGGTAGATGATGACTTGGAAGTTGTGGGAATGACTCGAGCGGCACTGGTGCGATATATGTATGAGAGATGGCAGCTTGGCCGCCGGAATGTCGTCGTCACATCACGGGAGAGAGGGCAGAGCATCGTGTAAGTGCCCGGTGACGTCACCAGGTTGGAAAGTCGGCTTCCGTCCCGTTTCTTAGCTTCCCTCATTCTAACCACGAATAACTTCAACCTTCAACCAACCGAACGGCCTGGACCTTGACAGCCCACTGACACTGGCGAGACGCCCAGGACTACGATACACCCGCCTTGTTCCCAGGTGGGCCATGATGACATTGGGCAGATAACAGAATCTGTTCGGCAGGGTATATTGTGAGCTTGTATATTGTCTTGCCGTTGGCCATGCAAGTTCAAGGTACCCGCAGAAAACAGCCCGTTACAGTGAAGTCATCCAAACCTCCTGTCCCGCAACAGTGGTCCCCCAGGGTCCCATCGGAAAGGGGCCATGACGTCATGGATCATCGCGTCCAGCCGGTGCTTGCTCCGGCCACCACGTGCGGGTCCACCTCGATGTTCGTCATTCTTGGCGCGGTCAAACGGACGATATGATGTGCATTGCTTCGGCTGGGAAAGCAAGCAAAGCAGAATTAGACAGCGAGACCCCAGACATCATCGCATACTGTGTAGAAGCCCGTACATTGAATAGTAAAGGTACCTGGGTATCATCATCACTCATGCCACAGTGAACATGAAAACGCCGACCATCCCCTCCCTCTCTTCCGTATCCTCTCCCCCTCCCCCTTCCCTTACCTCGCCGCCGCGGCCCTCCGCTGGATCTTTACAAAATTCGCAAAGTTCATCTTCTCGGTCCCCTCCCTGTCCACATGCTCGCCGCTGACAATCGTGTGCACGCGCATGCGCTCGTCGTAGCGCAGGCCCGACAGCAGCTTGGGCGTGATGAGGAAGTACTGGCTCGTGTGCTCGCGGCAGGCGACCTCGACCATGCGCTCGTGCACCATGCGCTCGTTGCGCGGGTCCATGCCCTGGTTGATCTCGTCGACGACGCGGAACGGGGCCTGCGCCATCGACTGCAGCGCCATGAGATAAAAAATGGTCGACACGGCCCGCTCGCCGCCCGACTGCCGGTGCTGGTCTAGTCGTTGTAGCGTCTCGTTCTCGCTGTGTCGGACGTCAGCCTCTTTCTTGTGTCAGGTTCGGGGGAGCATCGATGGACATACCGGAACTTGACCCTGATCTCAATGGCCCACTTCTCAAAGTCCTCGTCCTTGTGCACGCCCACCTCGCCGGCGCAGCTGATCTGCTCAAAGTTGTAGCTGAAGGCGTCGTTGATCTGGCTCACGAGCTGGTCCAGCCGGGGCTCCCACTGGCTCTTGATGTTGTGGATCTGGTCGTTGAGCTCTGCCATCTTGGTCTCGTGCCTCGCCTGGTTGGCCCGCTCCCGCTCGATCCTGGCCGCATACCGTTCATACTCTTCGAGCGCGGCCGGGTTGTTGGCGTGGATGACCTCGAGCTTCGCCTTCTCCACCTGGACGGCCTGGTCAATGTCCTCGACTGTCTTGCCTTCGGCCTTTTCCCGCAGCTCTTCGGTGTTCTCCTCTGTCAGGATCTCGAGGGCTTCCGTCCTGGCCTCGGCGGCAATGTTGCGTTGCTCGTCCAGCTCGGCGGCGATCTGCTGGAGGGCCCTTTTGCCATCCTCCAGTTGCTGGGTGATCTCGGAGTTCTTAGCTTTGAGAATGCCCACTTCTGAGTCGGCCTCCATGAGAACGACCTGTGCTTCCAACAGCGCCTGCCGAGCCTTCCGAATACCGATTATTTGCTTGTGGTGCTGAAGAACCGCCCTGGCCTTGTCTAGGACCGCCTGGTCCTGGAGCTTTTCGAGCTCAAGTATGCGGCCCTTGCATTCTGCAAGTTCGTCTTCACTCAGCCCGAGCGCCGTCTTTTCAGATTCTACACCAGTGTTAGTTAAGGGGCCAAGAATTTCTAGACCGGAGTGGGCCACCAGACCTATCTTGTCCGGCAACGCCTGCCACTTTGTGTACTCTCGTTGGAGGTCGTTCTTCGCGGTCCGCAGCTCCTCCTGTCTTCATGTCAGCGAGATTCAAGCCATGCAGGTAAAGCAAGCTTGGGAAGCATACAATCTTGGCCAGAAACTGCATCCTTTCCGCATCCACGGCGTTCTTCCGTGTCTCCATGGCGTCGTATTCCACTTTCATAGCGGCGCGCTGTGCCTTAAGCTCCTCAATTTTCTGCGAGAGCTCGGTTTTCTCGGCCGCATCCACCGGCTGATCAGCCCAGAACCGGCCCTTAGCGAACTGGGTGACGCGCGTGGAAACGGCCCCCGGGCCGTACTCCCTTCTGCGCGTGATGCGGTACAGTTGTCTCCCAGCAGCAAACTGGGTCAGTTTCTCGGCCTGCTGGACCTTGTCGAACTGCTCGTCCGAGATATCTCGAAGCGAGACGGCGGATGCGTGCATCCTCTTTTCGGAGCAGAGCATGGCGAGCACCGGCTCCGGCCCGTCGAGAAAGTCGCTGACGTAGCCGTCAAACCCTAGACCGGATAACTCCTCCTTGGGCAGGGGCGGCTTGAAAGCGCTGTATTGTGTGAAGCAGGAGCGGATCGTGACCGACAGCCCCATCTCGCCGTAGAACTGGTTGCTGAGCTTCTTGTGGTCCTCCTTGGTCTGCGCCGTGAAACACAAAAAGTCGTCTGCCTGCAGTATGGACTGAACGAGGTCGGTGTAGCGCTTGTCCTTGACGGAACATGTGAGCATGGGAGGGCCGAAAACCTCCTTCTCGAAGCCGTCCTGGTGGTCCCTCAACCACTCCCAGCCCCTGGCAACATCATGATTGATCCTCTTCAGCTGAGTCAGGAGCTGGCCCTGCTGCGATTCCAGGTCCTGCAGGTTGGTATGTAGGGTCTTTAGTTGGTCGCGGTTTTCGTATGCCTTTACCCGCATTTGATTCAGCTGTTCTCCCAACTCTCCAGATTCCGTCTCCTTTTCACGATCCAGATGCTGTTGCTCTCGCTGTACGGGTGGTCAGCATGGATATCCGCGTGCACATCAGGTTTGCAGGGTGGGCATACAATTTTTCTGTTCCAGTCCGCGGCATCGAACTCGGGGGGTGTTTGGCGATAGCTGGCCTCCAGATCGGTGATCTTCTTCCTGAGACGGCCGAGCTCCTGCTTCTTGGCTGAGAAGTTTGCCCGCTCTGCTTCTTTCCGACCTGCCACCTCTTGACATTTGGCCTGAGCAGCGTCGACTTGACCGATCGCAGCGTCCGCAGCAGCACCCGCAGCCTGCAGCCGGCGCTGCCTGTCGGCCACGACCAGCTTGATCTTGGACTGGTATTCCTGCTTCTTGTTGACGGCTTGAAGCGCAGGGGCGGCGCTGTTGTGGAGTTGCCTGAGAGAACGCTCGGCTTCGGTCTTCCGACCCTTTGCTTCCTTGAACCTCCGCCGGGCGTCGTAATACTTGACTACCACCCGCAGCTTGTTGAAATCCTCGATTGCCTCCTGGATCGCTTTTCTCTCCCGCAGCTTCTCGACATCCGCCTGAAGGACTTGTTGGCGGGCCTCCATCTTGCCGAGCTCCTCGCGGATCTTTTCGCCGCTGTGCTCGGTGTCCTTCTGCAACTTGAAGTAGTCCTTCAGTTGGATTCGCCAGTTGATCATCTCCTCGGGCGCAGCCGCATGGAGCGTCTTCTCGAGGAGTTCGATTGGCGTGAGGGCGGCGAATTCGGCAACCTTGTCCTGCGGCAGGAACTGGCACAGATTGTCGATCTGGATTCGGAGTGACCGCATGAGCTTCTGGATCTCTTTGAGCGATACCCTCTGCCCATTAATAGCGAATTTCCGGCTGTTGTCCTCGCGCCGGATGGAGAGCCCGACAACGTAGTTTTCCGAGTGCTCCGGTAGTCTCTGCAGCTCCACCTCAATCTCGGCCTCGTCCTTCCCATGCTTGACGAATTCCCCAAAGGCGCTCGCCCGGCCCAGGACGTTTGAGGAGTAGCCGAGACCCAGGCAGATGGCGCAGACGAGCGAGCTTTTCCCCGTCCCGTTGGGCCCGATGACCATGTTCAGATTTGGGCCGAGGAAGAACTCGGCCTCTTCGTATGTTACAAAGTTTTGAACCTTGACTCGGACGATAGCGCCGGGCTGAAACCCGGCGTCTGCGGGGCCATTTCGGCGTCGCGACACTGCCGCTCGTCGGGGCGGAGGTGGAGCTTCGTCCTCGTCTGATGACGCTTCGTTCTCGTCTTGGTCGAATCCGCGCGGGCTGTCTCCACCCCTCAGGCGAAGAGAGTTGAAGGGATCAACTTCCGCAGGTTGATTGGCGGCGGGTCGCTCAAAGGGAGGGTCGACGGGGGGCTCGCTGTCGCGCCAAGCGGCGTCAGGGATTGGGTCTGACATCTCGCGGACCGGGAGAGATCGAGTTTCGACTTCGTGCACAGGTCTCGGGTCTATTTTCGGTCATCGGGATGGTAATCGTTGCAGCTGGAATTGGCGGGGGGTCGGCGCCGGAAAAGGCCGTGGTCCAGAAAACGCGACGCGTCTTTGAATGGTTCAATTTCTTGGCGATGCAAGTGTGGGGTCGCCTCTTGTGGACACTGTGCTGAAGACCCGGGAGTCGAGAGAACAAAGGGGAGCACAGCATGAGGCACAGAATGAAGCAAGGCCTTTGACGCACGGAAAAGTCGAGGGTTCCAAGTAGCAAACTTACTCTTCAAAATAGTACTCTATTGTTGCCCATTTCAAATCCATGAAATGCCATATTTGGCACTGCTGCTGGACGAACAACCACCGGGCACGCACAGTATTGACGGTAAGATGATACTGTACCATTACCGTCTGCCCGGGAGGTGGGGGCCTGGATTCTCGCTCCCTGTCTGCGCAGCCCGAGCCCCACAAGTCAGTCAACGACCTCCCTTTTCCAACGGCCATAATCAGGTATTGGGTAGGTATGGACGAGCCAGCCAGACCTAGCAGCGCGTGCAGGCGACTCGACCCGAGCCTCCTGCGCATACCCGTTTAAAGGGCACTTCTGCTGTGCATGTCTAGCTGATGGTCTTATGGCCTGGCCCAGACGACCCCCATTGGAATTGGGATTCTCTCTTCATCGAAGGTACCAGATAGGGGTGGTATGTGATTCCATGCCAGCCCGGTTGATCGGCACCATGCCAGAACAAAACATGAAGAAGACTTGGTGTCCTAACCGAGTACGAGGGGCCTCTGGGTGGCATTGAGAACGCGCCGGTTTGGTCCAGCTACTCCCATGTGCCTCATGACTTCCAGGTTGTTACTCTCCTGGTTCTCTTGCCACCTTGTGATCTCGGTTTAATCGTGATGGTGGTGATGCCCAGTTCCGTTGCCCGGGATGGGTGCAATGGCAGACTCGGATCAACTTATGGGACGAAAGACGCGGGTAGTTTCTCGGCCTGGCAGGAGCAGGAGTGGTCGCCATGAACGCGATCAAATGCCGGGCGAGCGATAACTAAGGTACCCTCGAGTGGGTCTTTTCTTTCGCGTGCTCTGCGAGGTTCAAACTTCTGCCATCCTCAGCGCGCGGCCGAGACACGGCATTCCGGTGCTGGCTCTGTTGACCCTTCCTTCCCGGGCACTTCCTTCTGCAATCCGATAACCTTATTCCTTGCACCGAGGGACCCGCCACTGGCACTTGGAGCAAAACATTTCTGCTCACTTTCACTCATTTTCTGCTGCCAGACCTCGTCGGTCCTGCACACCTCACACCTCACACCGGCAAGGCGTGTTGTTGTTGGTCGCGTCCCCTCTCTTCCTTCCAACGCATCCATTCCCTCCAATCCCTCCCAACCCCCCCCTCGTTCACTTGCTTGCCCAGCCCGGCTCAACGTGCACCGGCATCCTCCTACACGCCCGTGGGTGTCGCTCGTTTTCTCCCCACGCAGCGCTGGTCTGTCTACCTTCTGCGCACCTCAGCGCCGATATTTCGACTCTGTCAGTATCCAATCCCTCTTGCGCCGCAGCTCAATTGCTTTTCTTGATCGTCTTCCCGGTCAATGATGCATTGAGCCGTCGCTCGTTGGCTTCGCCGTCATCATGGATCACCACAGCGCCGCCCGGCACCCGGCGCCTCGCCAGCCGTTGGGTGACGCGACCCAGCGACTCAACCATGTCACTGTCGCCAATGTCAGCCGCCGGTACCAGGTCGCCGATGTCGAGAACCACGTCTTGTCCAAGTCCAAAAACGCCGCTCAAGGCCGTTCCAACCCCGTTGTTAGCGTTCACTATCCCCCAGCAGAGCAACAACGCACCCACCACGCGCCAGCTCCGGCGGCCCTGGTTGAGCGTGCCCCAACTAATCCGCGTCTTGCTGCCGTTGCCCAGGACGCTCAAGGCGCCTCAGATGCCCGGCGCGTTTCCCAGTTCTCCAACGTCTCCTCCAACGCGTCCAGCACGCGCCAGCTCAAGACCCATATCGGGCCATGGCAGCTCGGCAAGACGCTCGGCAAGGGCTCCTCGGCACGGGTCCGCCTGGCCCGCCATCGGGTTTCTCATCAGTTGGTGGCGATCAAGATCGTGGCCAAGAGTACCGCCCACATGACCCAGGCAGGCAGTCTGGCGAACCTGGACCACATCGACTACAGGAAGCCAACCACCGGCGCTGATGGCGGCCTCCGCCGGATGCCGCTCGCCATTGAGCGAGAGGTGGCCATTCTCAAGCTCATTCGCCACCCCAACATTATCGAGCTTCTCGATATTTGGGAAAATCGGTCTGAAATGTAAGCCTTTGGCATGCGGTGCTTCCCTCATGCGCTTGCTTGACTGACACTTCTCTAGCTATCTGGTCACCGAGTACGTCGAGAAGGGGGACCTCTTCGAGTTTATTAACTGGAACGGCCCGCTTCAGGAAGAGGAGGCCATCTTCTACTTCCGCCAGATCATGACTGCGCTTGAGTACTGCCACTCATTCAACATATGCCACCGCGACCTCAAGCCTGAGAACATTCTGCTGAAAGCGAACGGTCAGATCAAGATTGCCGACTTTGGGATGGCAGCCTTGCAGCAGAACCCCAACCACCAGCTCCGGACGGCCTGTGGAAGCCCCCACTATGCTGCCCCTGAGCTGCTCCGCCACCAGTTCTACAAGGGCTCGGCCGTGGATATCTGGAGCATGGGCGTGATTCTGTTTGCCATGTTGGCAGGACGCCTCCCCTTCGACGATGACGACATGAACATCATGTTGGCCAAGGCGAAGCGCGCAGACTACAAGATGCCGCCGCACCTGACAAGGGAGGCCAAGGATCTCATCCGGAGGATTCTGGTGGATCAGCCCGCTCACCGCATCACCATGAAGCAGATGTGGCGGCACGCTCTCATCAAAAAGTACGAATATCTCGACGAGTACCAAAGATGGGATGGGCAGTCTCAGAACGCGCTGCGCAACCTGGGAACCGCGCCGACCCCGGAAGAAATTGACATTCAGATCCTGCGTCAGCTGAAGGCTCTTTGGCATACGTACTCGGAAGCCACTCTCCAAGAGAAGCTTCAGCAGGAAAAGTAAGTTGCGGGTCCACCAGCACCGCCCAAGGTTCAATACTAATCTGGACGCCAGGCCAAATGATCAGAAGTTGTTCTACTGGCTCCTCTACAACCACCGCGAGGCCCAGCTGGAGAACTACAACAACAACGTGCCCATCTCCAAGAGTGACTTCCACCACCTCAAGCCGCCTAACTGGGGCAAGCGCATTTCGACTTGTCAGTTTACGAAACCCGGCCGAAACGGCCATACGAGGACCGTTTCCCGGTTCACAGTAATCTCTAATGTTCCGGACGTTGATGATGTCGGCACTGTCCGAAGCTACGATCCGTACAACGCATCCCGTGTCCTACAGCCCTGCGGTTCGCAGGTGAGCCATGCCAAAATCATCATCCACCGCAATACCCCCGAGCCGGGAGTCGGGACGTCTCCGACCACCGTCTCTCACTCGTACCGCTCCTACCGGTCGGTGAACGGCTCCTTTCGCCAACGGGCGGGAACGGGCTCGCAGCGTACGAGCACGGCGGGCCAGCTGAGGTCGCCTCAGACCTCGATGAGCTCCATCCGCAGCCACCAGAGCAACCCCCGTGTCCGTGCAAACAACCGATCCAAGCGCTCCGTCGACTTCTCGAGCGTTCGCAGCAACAAGGGTCACCGTCACCGCCGGAACCGCCATGCGTCCCTGGCTGCCCCAGCCAGCATTGCGGGCGATAATACCACCTACGATCGCGACACGCTCTCGCCTTCTAGCCTTCCTGACGAACAAGCTGCCTATCAAGTCACATCGACTCGGTCGATGATGGATGTCGGCGACACGACGGACGATACCTTCATTTGGAGCGAGGAGCTCGAGCAGCTCGGCCACACCATCGCTCGTGATTGTGACGAGGCTTTCCGGAGCTCCCTTCTGACGTCGGAATCCAGCGAGGCTGGGGCCGACTCTCGCGAGGCAAGCCCGTTCATGCTGTCCCTGGGGACTTTGCCCGTGGTGATGGAAGGTCCCGGGTCGGGCACTCGCCCCTGGGACAACAGGCCCCTGCCGCCTGTTCCGTCGCAGGACACCGTTTCGCCCCTGTCAATCCGCAAGGGCGGGCCGAGCGTCCAATCTGCTTCTTTGACGGCGAAGCCATACAAGCTCCATTCTATGTCGGATGTCCCTGAGCGCCGAGTCGTTTCCGAACCACCGTATGATCGGCCGAGCAAGGACGCGAGGCCGTTGCCCTCGATCTACGAGAACACGCCTGATGACCGGGTGAGGCGCAATGGCGGCAGACATGACATTGCTTCGAGCTCACTGGAGACGCCCACCCGTGCTAAGAACAAAGGGTTGGACTTTTTGGCGAGGGCCGAGAATACCATCCGTGTGGTCAACTCGCCGTCAGCAATCGGGGCCGAATACCCGGTGAAGATTCCCGAGCCCCTCAACGTCCGCAAAGTGTCTCAGAATACCGGTACTGCCAAGCCGGCATTGGCGCCCTCTCTCCAAGACGCGCAGAGGCACACATCTGACGGGTCGCATCAGAAGGGCCAGTCGGCAGATGGCAGCGGTAGCGACGCTGTCCAGTCCAAGAAGAGGGTGTCTTCTTGGTTCAAACGCGCCTCCAAGGAGAATGCTAGCGGCTCGAGCTTTGCGACTGGCACCGACGGCAGCGTCCAGTCCAAGGACACGCTCGCGGATTCTGAGGCTAGCAACCTCACCCGCCCCATGTCGCAGTCAACCGGCGATCCCTCGCTCCGGCGTGCGCACAAGAAGAAGTCGTTTGGCTTCGCGTTCTGGAAGGGTGGGAAAGACGAGGCGAAGATGTCGCTTGCGGGTAAGCATGATGGTAACTGGACGAGGGTGAATGACATTGGTATGCTAAAATTGATACTAGACTCCGATCCAGACGATGTCCGCGCCGCGCGCAATGACAAGATGACGAGGAGGAGGGCCAGCAAGGAATCCCGCATGATGAGCGGCACCACGCACAGCGTCTGGTCCGAGAGCGACGGCGGCATCCGCAAGATCGAGGTGCACCAGAACTGGCTGGCGCGCCTGTTCCGCGTCAAGCCGGCCATGCGCCACCTCTGCTTCAACCTCCTCAAACGGCGCGCCCGGCAGGAGGTGGCCATCTTGCTCCGCGAGTGGCGCAAGTACGGGATTAGGGATGTTGAGGTGGACAAGGAGCGCAACATTATTTTTGCCCGGGTGGGCGCGAAGAACTGTAAGTTTTTACCTGCGCCATCTCTTAGGATGTGGCCACACAGCTAACCAAGATGCGTCTAGATCTCAACATGAAGGAGGTGTCGTTCGCCGTCGAGCTGATGACGGTCATTGAGCACGGCAAGCGCAACCAGCTCAGCATCGCGCGCTTCACGCAGGAGAAGGGCGCGGCGAGCAGCTTCCACCGGGTCGTCGACGCCATCAACGCCGCGTTCGGCACCCGCGCGCTGCTCGTCACGGATAAGCGGAAGGTCAATATGATGATCAAGACGCTCAATTCTTGAAGGCGACGAGAAAGAAAATCCATCGTTGCTGCCCTCGAGGGAGTTTTCGTCCTGTAACGAATTATTTACGCCTTTGGTGGCCGGTTTTTATACCTTCTCTATCGTTTGGCTCAGGCCCTGGGTTGAGATCTCGTTGACGGCCTTGGTTACCGGCTCCGACGTTGGCTTGTCTTGGAACAAACCGGGCATCTAGATCGGTTGGACTGACAGGTTGAGCGGAGTATGGCGTGGAATGGGCATGGCACGGGATTCTTGATGTGTGGATTCGGTAATGGTGTTGGGCTAGGCGTGGTGTTTGGCATCTCGAGGGGGGGCAACGGGGAGCAGTCAGGGGTTGATTTTCCAGGGGTTGTAAATATTTATTGGGGCGATTGCTGCGGGAAATGCCCGCCCCTTGTTGTACCGAGAATAATCGATAGCTAAAAAAATGGAATTGCGTTGCTGTCAAGGAGGCGGGTTTGGAATCTCAAGGCTCGGCTCGTTTGTCCGTGGTGTTTTGTTCGTGCCCCCTATTCAGGGGCTCGTTGCTACGGGGAACCAGGCGACAGGGGGTTCGATTCTGTTGGCTTCCGAACCATGTTGCCGATTCGCGATCGGGATCTTCCGGACCGGGGCACCGGATGAACCAAGTTGTTGGGGGTGACCGGGATTCCGGATACCGAGAATTATTATTTGGTCGCCGGTGAGGGAAAAAAAAGAAGGCGTTTAATTTTTGCGCATCGTCGGCTTGTTCATCCATCACTGCCTCTGGGGAATCTCTGGTGTTTATTTAGGGCAATTCGCACATCACGGGCGCATCGCTGCGATTTTATCAGCTCAGATCGATCACCTTCCGCACTTGGTTACAAGGACCAACTTTTAGTCAGGCGACTTCCAGTTCCAGTTCCAGCATGCTTCGATCGGTTCGCGTGGCCGGGCCCGCAGTCCGCTGCGGCAGCCTCGGTGTGCCGAGGAGGCCCCTCTTCAGCACATGCCTCAAAGCGTCGTCAGGCGCAGCATCATACAGCGGCCCCGTTTCGTCATTTGCAACCCCCGCGACTCAGACTCAGCACCAGAGACGACTCTTCCACGGCAGTGCGACGACAAGGATGGCGGCCCAGACGAGAACCGAGAGCGACGCCTTTGGCGAGATCCAGGTCGCCGCCGACCGGTACTGGGGCGCGCAGACGGAGCGCTCGCTCGAGAACTTCCGCATCAACCAGCCCCAGGACCGCATGCCGCCGCCCATCATCCGGGCCTTTGGCATCCTCAAGGGCGCCGCGGCGACGGTTAATATGCGCTATGGCCTCGGTATGCGCTCTTTCTGTTCTTGAGGATAGCAATTGCCTGCCCGCAGAAGCTAACCTGGCAACCTTTTCTGGTTTTAGACCCCGCCATCGGCAAGGCCATCCAGCAGGCCGCCAAGGAGGTCGCGGACCTCAAGCTGCTCGACCACTTCCCGCTCGTCGTGTGGCAGACGGGGTCCGGCACGCAGTCCAACATGAACGCCAACGAGGTCATCAGCAACCGCGCCATCGAGATCCTCGGCGGCACCATGGGCAGCAAGAAGCCGGTGCACCCCAACGACCACGTCAACCGGTCGGCGTCGTCCAACGACACGTTCCCGACCGTCATGCACATCGCGGCCGTGCTGGAGATCGAGGGCGAGCTGATCCCGGCGCTGCGCAGCCTGCGCGCGGCGCTGCAGGCCAAGGTGGACGAGTTCGAGGCCAAGAAGATCATCAAGATCGGGCGCACCCACCTGCAGGACGCCACGCCGCTCACGCTGGCGCAGGAGTTCAGCGGCTACGTCGCGCAGCTCGACTACGGCATCAAGCGCGTCGAGAGCGCCCTCCCGGACCTCCGCTTGCTCGCGCAGGGCGGCACGGCCGTCGGGACGGGCATCAACACGTTCGAGGGCTTCGCCGAGGGCATCGCCGAGGAGGTCAGCCGGATGACGGGGACCGAGTTCAAGACGGCGCCCAACAAGTTCGAGGCGCTGGCGGCGCACGACGCCATCGTGCAGGCGCACGGCAGCCTCAACACGCTCGCCGCGTCGCTGACCAAGATCGCGCAGGACGTGCGCTACCTGGGCAGCGGCCCGCGCTGCGGGCTCGGCGAGCTGGTGCTGCCCGAGAACGAGCCGGGGAGCTCCATCATGCCGGGCAAGGTCAACCCGACGCAGTGCGAGGCGCTCACCATGGTGTGCGCGCAGGTCATGGGCAACCACGTCGCGTGCACCATCGGCGGCATGAACGGCCAGTTCGAGCTCAACGTGTACAAGCCGCTCGTCATCCGCAACCTGCTGCACAGCGTGCGCCTGCTGTCGGACGGCATGCGCAGCTTCGAGCGGAACCTGGTCGCTGGGCTGCAGGCCAACGAGGAGAAGATTGCCAGCATCATGAAGGAGTCGTAAGTTTTTTTGTGGCCACAATAACTCCCTTACCAGGACTAGGCTGACATAGGTTTTGCTTGCCAGGCTCATGCTCGTCACCTGCCTCAACCCCAAGATCGGCTACGACATGGCCAGCAAGGTGGCCAAGAACGCGCACAAGAAGGGCCTGACGCTCAAGCAGAGCGCCATGGAGCTCAAGGCGCTGACCGAGGAGGAGTTTGACACGCTCGTCAAGCCCGAGCTCATGGTCGGGCCCAAGCCGTACAAGGGCTAGATTCAGTCCCCCGTATATCCCGCTAAGGTCGTCTTTCCTGGGTCTGATCAAGAGGAGTCGGGACGACGAGCTTTTTCTCAGACAGGTGGTACCGCCATCAAGGTTCTACTCATGAACTTCACGACCCATGTACGATTAGGTAGCACACACCATAACACACCACACCACACCCGGGCCACGCCCGCCCACGAAGCCGTTGTGCCGTGGGCTCGCATGAACGGATGTACATACGAAAGGCAAGGCGGAAAAGAGGAGAAGAGGAGGAGGAAGAAGAGGAAGAGTCACAGATGTAATAACATGGACAAAAAAGCTGGAAACTGTCACCCCCTGCGCCTGCGACATCGCTTGTGATCCGCCGCCAGCACAGGAGGTACCCGTCGGGAAGTGTCGGCACACGCGTGGCCGGCAATGTCAATGTCCCCCTCTCGGCTTGCTGCTGCTGATAAGACCTCGGCTCTGCCGCGGCAGATCGGAGCTTTGGGGATTGTGGGGCCCAAGCTCCGGTTCTTGGCGCAAGTACCCTTCCCTCTGCAAGTCCGTGGGTCTGTGGGGTCATGATAAGAGACGGTCCTTATCGCCGCCCTCGGTGCTGTCTCGATTGTTCGCATTTCGGAAAGTCTAGGTATTCATCCAATTGCCGTTGTTGATCGTCGAGTTTTGAGATCAGCCCAGTGTGTATTATAAGTGGCATTTGGATGACAGATCAGACAGAACCTGCGGGTGCAAACGGCAACGGCAATTGGGGGAAATGGCGGGGTCTCCCAACCTGATGACCTCACTGCCCACTGTGCCATTACTGTGCTCTTACACGCCATGTCACATGCAAGCCTGGAACGCTCTGTCTCTCGCCTGCTCTTCCTTCCTCTCCACCGCCATGGCCAATGGCGCCCCTTCCCCAGGCCCGAACGACCGAACGCCAACCACATGTTACCTAAACTGACAATTTGGGCCTGGTATTGACTTGTGGTATTCATAGCCGAAGGTTGCCAGGAGGGGTCCTGATCTTTTTCGTCATCCCTTGTGTCGAGTACCTTACTCCGTAGTCTTCTTCTTCCACATCCGGCATCTTTCTCTTATCTGAACTGTTCCTCACACATCGAAAAGAAGCAAGAAGTGACAATTGAGTTGAGACACTTGTCGTATCGGTAAGTCGGTGAGACCTGCATGTCTAGCACCGACCAGCCCGTTGTTCTGCTTTGAGTTGGGACTTCACTTCCTCCCTGTCCTCTCCCGGTCTCCGTTGTAGCTGCATTCCAGCTATCCGCGGCCCGTCTCGGCACTGGTTCCAGCCTTCCTTCGCCATTGTTTGACTCATATGCCCCGGTCCGACATATAACGGAGGCTTACCCACTTGATGCCCAGGTCTCCGTCAAGCACACAAGAGCAACGCCAGACAGCCACGACTGTCATTCACACAACGCCATTGTTCTCGGCACCTAACCCCAACACACACCACCAAAAGAGCAACCATGCCCAGCAACGACGTCATCCTCCAGGGCGTCAGCGTCCTCGGCCCGATCCACGAGTCGCAGCGCAAGATCCTGACGCCCCAGGCCCTGGCCTTCCTCGCCCTGCTGCAGCGCTCCTTCAACCCGACCCGCAAGGCCCTCCTCGAGCGCCGCAAGCTGCGCCAGGCCGAGCTCGACAGGGGCGCCCTCCCCGACTTCCTCCCCGAGACCAGGCACATCCGCGAGGACCCGACATGGAAGGGTGCCCCGCCCGCCCCGGGTCTCGTCGACCGCCGCGTCGAGATCACGGGCCCGACGGACCGCAAGATGGTCGTCAATGCGCTGAATGCCAATGTGTGGACGTACATGGCTGATTTTGAGGGTATGTGGCTGTACCTCGCTAGAGGGTCTCGGTAAGCTGACTATCTAGACTCGAGTGCCCCCACGTGGGACAACATGGTCAACGGCCAGGTCAACCTGTACGACGCCGTCCGCCGCCAGGTCGACTTCAAACAAGGGGCAAAGGAGTACAAGCTCCGGACGGACCGGCCGCTGCCCACCCTCATCGTGCGCCCGCGCGGCTGGCACCTCGAGGAGAAGCACGTCACGGTCGACGGCGAGCCCATGAGCGGATCCCTCTTCGACTTTGGCCTGTACTTCTTCCACAACGCCGCCGAGGCCGTCAAGCGCGGCTTCGGCCCCTACTTTTACCTGCCCAAGATGGAGTCGCACCTCGAGGCCCGCCTCTGGAACGACGCCTTCAACCTCGCCCAGGACTACGTCGGCATCCCCCGCGGCACCATCCGCGGCACCGTGCTGATCGAGACCATCCTGGCGGCCTTCGAGATGGACGAGATCATCTACGAGCTGCGCGACCACAGCTCGGGCCTCAACTGCGGCCGCTGGGACTACATCTTTAGCGTCATCAAGAAGTTCCGCCAAAACTCCAACTTTGTGCTGCCCGACCGCAGCTGCGTCACCATGACGGTGCCCTTTATGGATGCCTATGTGAGTCTTTCTAGTCGGGTATATTCCAGGTCTAACTGACACCCCGAACAGGTCAAGCTGCTCATCCAAACCTGCCACAAGCGCGGCGTGCACGCCATGGGCGGCATGGCGGCGCAGATCCCCATCAAGGACGACCCGGCGGCCAACGCGACGGCCATGGAGGGCGTGCGCGCCGACAAGCTGCGCGAGGTGCGCGCCGGCCACGACGGCACCTGGGTCGCGCACCCGGCGCTGGCGCAGATCGCCACCGACATCTTCAACCAGCACATGCCCACGCCCAACCAGCTGTTTGTGCGCCGCGAGGACGTGACCGTCGGCGCCAACGACCTGCTCAACATGAACGTGCCCGGCAAGGTCACCGAGGCCGGCATCCGCAAGAACCTCAACATCGGCCTCGGGTACATGGAGGCCTGGGTCCGCGGCGTCGGCTGCGTGCCGATTAACTACCTCATGTTGGTCCCCACTTGTCACTCTCACTCTTTCCCCAAACAGCCCCACTAAAAACTGAGTATAGGGAGGACGCCGCCACCGCCGAGGTCTCGCGCAGCCAGCTGTGGCAGTGGGTACGCCACGGCGTGACCACGGCTGAGGGGAAGCGTGTCGACAAGGGCTACGCGCTGAAGCTGCTCAAGGAGCAGGCGCAGGAGCTGGCCGCCAAGGCGCCCAAGGGGAATAAGTACCAGCTGGCGGCGCAGTACTTTGCCGGGCAGGTTACGGGGGAGGAGTATGCCGACTTTTTGACTTCGTGAGTTTTTTCCTTCCTTTTGCTTTTCTTTTGCCTTCCTTGCTGCTGTTTGTGGGGGTGGGGGGTGAAAGTGTGTGTGTGTGAGGAATGAGAGCTAACGGAGATGGTGGTGGTAGGCTGCTTTATAATGAGATTACGTCGCAGGAGAGTCCGAAGGCGGCTTCGAAGCTTTGAGCCTCCTGTCCTGAGACTTGAGTTTCAAGACGTGAGAGTATCGAGACTTGGGTCTTGAGTCTGGAGTATCGAGTATTGAGTCTTGAGTCTCCCTCGAGTGGCAACAATGGAGGCTCGGGTTTCGAGTCTTGAGGCTATGTCTCGAGGGGCAGCAACAGGCGGATAGGCTTTGGGGGACGAGTTTGTTGGGTGATGCGAGGTTAGCTGGCTGTATCGGTTCTTTGGTCTGTGGAATGGAGATTGTAACTGGTTATCGGCTTTGTTTGTTTTGTTTTTGTTGCTTTTTTTGTTACGTGGACCTGGTCCGGGAAAATCGAAGCATTCTGCTTTTCTTGCCCATGATTCTGAACTCTGATTCTGGCTCGGCATGTGAGGTGTGTCGCCTTTTCTTCTTTTTTTTCTTTCTCTTCTTGTTTTCTTTTTCATCCCCCTTCCTCCCATTCTACCCCTCTTCCCCGCCGCCCTGCAGGTTTGTCGATGACTTTAGGCTCCTTTGGTTCTGACTGGGAATGTGAGGTGTGTTGCCGCCCTTTCGGAGGTGTTGTGGGATCTGATGCTGCTCAGCAAACACGGAACGATAGTTATGCGGCTGGGCTGGTGACTTGGCTGGTTACTTGGCTGGTTGGCGTGGCCCCTTTTGAAACCAGTTGCTGGCCATGTTACTCAAACCACCATTACCTAACTTCGTCTTGGGGGTTAGAAGAGAACTCAGCGACATGCTCCCTTCCTGGTGACTTGGGTGGTTGGCGTGGTCCCTTTTGAAGCCCATTGCTGGTCATGTTACTCAAATCGCCATTACCAAATTATCAATTTCACCATGGGTGTTGATTGGAAACTCGGCGAATACGTGGTGAGTGTTCATGCCACGTACCCGAGGCGATATATATCAAGCGAGCCCATGCAACTATCTCCTGCTTGACCACTCTGGAGGCCACAGCACCACGGATACGGATTCAACTACCATGGACCTAAATATGACAATGGCCGGCTCCCGCCTCTTCCACATCCGCAACGTAGAGGGAGATGGTGATGCACAGCGCAGTAACCCCGACGACGGCTCAGCTCATAGCTTTGCCTGGCCCCTTTTCATCATCCCCTTTATGATTATTTACTTCGTGGCCATGTTCTTCGTCGGCGTGACTCTATTACACAGGTACGATTATCACCTCATAAATCCTCGAGTACCCTGCCCTCCGTGATTTGCTAACCAACAATAACGTTACGTATCTAGTAGAACGAGTCTGCCGCGGCCCGCAATTCGAGCGGACAGATGGGTGCCGCACAATCGCTTGGAAGGTTCTCAGGTTTGCGCTCTTCATCAGGCTGGTGGAGAAATGCGTGGGGTGCTGCCGGCCCAGGGGCAGGGGGGACGAGGAGAGCAATCTTAGTCTGCTGGGAATCCCGCGTAATGTCGGGGTTGGCGTAGCAGCAGTTGGTGGTGACAGCAGCAGTAGAGATCGGTGGTATGGCTCGCCTGTCGCCACGCCTCCTTACACGTACATATCTTGTTCGTATGGATCGCCCCCGTGGGGTGACTCGCTGGGGTATGGGGGGCGGGATATTCCCCTGGGAAATATGGGGCGGAATACACGGGAGTCTTCGGGGGACGACCGGAGGCCGTCGTCGGCTGGGGCGTGGTCGGGCTCGACGCTGGCACCGCACTCGGGGGTGCCGGGGCGTCCGGCCACTGGGCGTGTTCCGGGTGCGGATTGGGAGACTTCTACTCTTAGGGGGAGATGAGGTGCCGAGGCTTGGAGAGGGATTCAGGTCCGGATGGGTCTGGATGGGCTCGCCGTAGTTGTCAACTTGGCCGTTGATACAAATATAACGTTGTCATCGCCGTGGCAGATGAGATGAGACCTCTTCCTCGCAGCGTGACGCCATGTACCCCATGCATGATTTCTAACCCTCATGCTTCAACAAACTTTGCAGAGTACTCGCCGTCAACGTCAAAACACCCCCAACGGATACGCCGCATGAATGCCGTCCACATCCGGCGTAACAGAAGGCACGCTCTCGTACACCCTACCCTCCACAGTCCCGTTGGCAAACGGCGGCATCCTCCTCACCGGCACGAGCTCGCTGACGTGGCCCGCAATGTTGAGTAACAGATCCTCGCTCCACGGCCGGCCGAGGATCTCCAAACCAACCGGGACACCGACGGGGGCGTCGGTCGAAGGGGGCGAGTAGCCAGCCGGCACACAGACGACGGGGTGGCCTGTCAGCGCGGCCAGTATACCGTTGCGCCCGGTCTGGGAGAGCGCGCCGATCTTGACGACGAGGCTCTTTTGCTCGGGGTAGATGAGGGCGTCTAGATTGTTGGTTGTGAATGTGGCTTCGAGGGCGTGTCTCAAGTCCTGGATGCGGTTCAGAGTTTCGAGGTAGGCGGTGTCGCTGGTTGACGAAGTGGATGCCCTCCTGAGGAATTGGTGCTGGGCTGGGATGACTAGGAACTTGTCGTTGCTGTACAGGTCGCTGAAACTTGTTGGGCGGGGGTGTTCGGGTGCTGTCGCGAGGTAAGCGTCAAGTAGCTCTCGGAATTCAAAAGCCTGTACGTCCAGCTTTGCAATGGCGAGGGTGTCGTAGAGGGGATCGGTGATGTTGACAACCTCAGCTCCGGCTGCCGTGAGCTTGGACATCATGCTCGCCATGATGTCGTTGACCGACGTTGTCTCGGCTGAGGCAGTGTGGTTGAGGAAGCCGTTGAGCAAGCCAAAGCGCAGCCCTTTTAGACTGCCGCCGTTCAGAGACGCAGCGTAGTCTTTATGTCGAGCCTCTGGAGGAGCCAACGCCGTGACGTTGTCCCGAGGATCGAAGCCGACGCTTGCCATGACAGTCAACGCCACGGCGAGGTCTCTGGGGTTGCGTGCCATTGCCCCAACAGTATCCTGCGTAGAGCTGACCGGAATGACCCCCGCCCTGGATATCAAGCCTCGTGTCGGGCGGAAGCTAAACAGTGAGTTCGCGCTCGCCGGGCTGCGGAGGGAGTTGACCGTGTCGGTACCAGTCGCAAAGAGGGCAAAGTTTGCGGCGACTGCTGCACCGCTCCCTCCGCTGCTTCCTCCCGGGGTCCGAGAGAGATCGTAAGGATTGATAGTCTGGCCCCCGAGCGAGGACACACTCAAACCCTCGAAAGCCATCTCATGCAGGTTTGTCTTGCCGAGGATGACAGCGCCAGCATCCATCAGGGCGCTCACCGTCGGGGCGTCCGCCGAGGGTTTGTTATTGGCTAGTCCCTGGCACCCACCCGTGGTGCTCATGCCGACTGCGTCGTAGTTGTCTTTGAGCAGCACTGGTACACAGAACAGAGCGCCCGTGACATTGCCAGCCGCAATCCTCTCGTCCAGGTGGTCAGCGGCCAAGAGGACTTGGGGATTCAGCGAGATGATGGCATTGATACTCGGGTTGAACTCCTCAATGCGTGCAATGAAGGACGAGACAATCTCCCGGCATGTTGTGCTGCGGCTGAAGAGAGCGTCGTGGACCGTGTCGATGGTAGCTTCTCGGACATCAAACACATCCCCGAATGCCCAGGCCATCGACCGACAGAGAAGCAGCAAGGTCAGGACTGCGACACTGTCCCAGCTGTTCCCGGGCCGCACCATGTTGAAAGAATGTCCGGTTTGTGCAGTGAATGAGCGGAATGCGTCAAGCCTAAGGAGGCATTGTCATCACGAAGGTATCAACAACGGCCCACTTGGAATGACGGGTGCGCCGGCAGACCTCGGCCAGGCGGTGCTCGTCCGGGTGACAGAACCGAGGACGACAAAAGAGGGTGTTGAGAAAGGGGAACTCAGAAGTTCCCTATGCTGGCTACAGAGATCATCCAACCAAGTCAGCACAGACCATGGTTATCGCACGGATAGTGGCATTCATCAACGTTATCGGGGCTTTGAACTAACCCGTCTCCTGTACCCCTATCTTCATTCCCTCTCTGTATGAGGTGAACCCCCGATAGATAGACTTCTCTTGCTCCGAGTACCCAACTAGAAGCTAAGTAGACAATTTTAAGCAGAGAAATGGATGAGACCTAGGAGAGAAAAGAGATGAAAAGTGAACTAAAAAGATAAAGGGAAACCTAGACCAAGAAAAGATAAATGATTAACTATTAAAAGGTAGCAAAACCTGAGAGAATGAAAGGAATGAAAGGGAAAGGTAGTGTCAGAAAGGTGTTCAAGGCTTTAAGATAAGAATAAAAGTCCCAAGGGAACCTGGAACTGCAGACTTGTTCTCAAGAGTGGTATTCAAGTTTCGAAGCTTACCCGTTTCTAGGAAGATATCTACGCAATAGCTTCAGCCATATTCCCAGGTTCCAGGTCAGGTCCAAGGTCCATGGGATATCCCAGGGATTATGACCAAGTTCTACCCGCCAAAGTCATTCGAACCAGAATGCCAAACCTCAAGCATCGAATCATCAACAAGCGTCCTCCCCTCAACCGACTGATCCCTCGTGCTCGCGCCCAACACTAAGTCCCGCATCAACACCTCGAGTGCCCCCCACCCGGCCGCATCTCCCAACTCTTCCTCATATCCCAGGACCCAATCGTCACTCTGGCGTTGCTGTTCCCTCACAAAAGCTTCCGCCTCTCTCCCCGCAAACGTAGTCCCCCAACCACCAACGGCTCTCAGACTCGCCCCTGACCTCGACCGCCACCGACCCAGCGGCCTCAACGCGCCATGACTATACCCATTTAGTACCACCTCCCTCGAAGCCCACGCCGAACAGCACTCCCCCGAACCGGAATCACTCCTCAACCAAGACTCCTCATTGATATCCTCCCACTCCTCATCCCCCCGATCCCCCACAACCCCACTATCCCGCAACCCCCTCCCCATGCTTCCACTACTCCCAGCCCCGAGCCCCCCGGGCCCGCGATGCCGCAAATCCCCCACCCGCCCCCAGTCAAAACTATCCACACTCAGCATACTCCCCAACCGCGCAGGCGTGATCCCCCCTCCATCATGACCATACCCCTGGCCAAGACTCTGGCTCTGACTCTGACCCTGACCCTCACCATAGCCCAGATGACCACGCCCATATCCCTCCCTCAACCCAAAACCAACACCCTCACCCTCACCACCCCCACCCCCACCACCATACCCAGACAAAAGCGAGCTAGGCCACCCCCGCCAACCCAAATCCCTCCCCCTTCCCCCAATACTCCGCCCCATACTCCCCGACGGCGACAGCGCCCCCGCCCCCGTCACCCCCGTGTCCAACCGGCGCGAAACCCGCTCCAAAAGCGGGACAAGCGTGCCCAGCCACGTGTTATTCGCCTGCTCCAGCTTATCCAACCGCGCCAGGAGGGCGTCCATCTCGCGCTCGCGGGTGCGGGCGAGGGTGGTGTAGCTGTGAAGGAGGTTCATGTTCTTGTTCATGTTCATGTGGGAGGGGGTGTGTGGCACCACCGCGGAGCCGGGGGTTGGGGTGGTGGGGAGGGGGTAGAAGGAGGGGTGAGAGGATGGGTAGCGGGAAGGGTTGGTGGTTGGGGTGAGAATGCCGTGGTCGTGGCCGGGGCCGGGGCCGTGGGTGGTTGGTTCTCCTCCTCCTTCTTTTTCATCATCATCATCTTCTTCTTCTTCACGGGGTTGGGAAAGGGGAAGAAGGGAGGAGTGCGAGTGATTCGCGCTTCGGATGTCGTCCAGGGCGTGGACGCGGCGGGGGTGTCGTTCGTTATTGGAGTCTGGGGTGTGGGTTAGGCGGTGCTGCCGGGGTTAAGACTTCAGGGGTCTTCGTACCTGCGTGATGGAGGGGTGATGGCGGTTGGACATTGGCGGGGGTCATGAACGGCTCGATGTGGAAGGGCTGAGAGCCAAGTGACGATGGCAAGAGTGATTCCAGCGACGATATGTCCGAGAGCGCATGGGGCTGGTAGGGCTCGTTTGCGTCGAACGTGGGATATGGCAAGGCGGGCTCGTGCATGCTCGATGTGCGGGATGTGCTTCCGTTGTACGGCGCGGAGAAGTTGAACTGCGGCGAGCTGTTCCCACTCAGACTGTACGCGTCTCCTGTGTCTCGACCGGAAATCGTCAGGGGCGAGTGAGCCAGCTCAGGGGTGAAGTAGCTGTCGGTTTCCGCGTCCAAGTCTACGGTACGCGGGGAGTTGGAGAGGTCAGGCGACCATGAAGGCGAGGGTATGTGAACCGTAACCGCATCAGAAGAAATAAGCTCGCTGGTGGTGGTGTAGAAGCTTTCGGGGGTGGATGGCCGGCGGAGAAGCTCGAGTCCTAGTGACCTACGGGCGTTTGGTAGCCTCTGGCTCTCAGTTGAACGGCGTGGGGGGAAGGGTTCGCGGCGCCGAGCCCGTCGATGGTCGGGCAGAGCGTTTGTTAGAGCCCAATTGGCACAAGTCGAGCCTTTTGGGAGCGCTGTCAGCTCGAGGGAAGAGGGAGCAATCATGCCGCGAGGACCGACCGAGGTGTCTGTGACTTGGGAATGCTCGACTCTCTCGCAATGAGCCCCCCCTTCAAAAGCCTCGAATGGACAGTTGGCATCCCCACCCGGAAAAAGCAGGTTATTCCTAGCTGAGCAGGGCATCTCGCTCCGAGACTGTCTCTCAGGGTATCCAGGTTCATCGGTGCGTTCCCCTTTCCCAGCAGGCTCACTCCGTAACTCCGGCTCAGTAACTGCTGATTTCCGGCGCACAAGCTCCAGATGTGCATACTCGATGGGAATGGATATGGCAATATGACGATACCCCCCGGTAGTCCTGCCCGCCACGGCCGAGTCCGGCAGCCTGATGAGGCCTTTCCGCCTCTGTGACTCCCGGTTTCGCCTGGATCTCTTGTGAAACGGCCAGAGGGAGAACCGCTTGACCCTTTTCTCGGGCTTCTCAGGCTTCTTGGGCTTCTCGTCGAAAGTGTCGGGCGTAGACATGTAGTTCCCCGGCGGAGGGGATGTCTCGCGGAAGAAGGCAATCAGCTCTTTTGTCGTGTCCCTCTCGGCCGTCTTTTTTCTCTTGCGGCTCAGCGTATCCGAGCGGAGCATGTCGTTGATGAGGTTGGACGAGCCCGGCAGACCAGGGAACGACTTGGGGCGACTGCCCTGTGGTGTGGGTGTTGACCTGATGGTGGTTGTCACAGGATATGCGTTTCGGTGCTCAGCCGGCCGGCCGCCTTCAACTGTCACCATGGTGTCCCGCCGGACGCGGATACGGCCGTCTTCTGGGCAAACCATGTTGGCAGGACTCGAGGTGTGTCAGGGCTCGGGTGCTTTTCGCCTTTGACAGACTACTTTAACTATTGTCAGCAATTTCCCTTGTTAATCATCCTTTGCGGTGCTCACAACTCGATTATGATGATCATGACGGCCGTAGGCCAACTAACCTTAGGAAATGGTGCAGGGGCTGTACAAATCCCCCCCCTCTCGCGAGTCTTGTCAGATCAGACGAACTAGCTGGCTTCTCAGCGCCGGAAGCCGAAAGAACCCCGGTTAGTTAACAGCAAAGGGCCCTTGAGGGATGGAACAGAACGGCCGGTACACCTGAAACCCTTCATCTGACGGCTGACGACTACTGTCTCTCTGCGGGCTACACCGAGGACATGGAGGTACTCGTACGCAGCTCCTGCATTGCCGAGCATCGGGCGTTGCCGTTGCAGGTAACAGCGCGTAAAATCATCTGACCGTGGCGATATTGCCATGCGAAAAGTCGTCTCGGTGTCGGAAAAGCGGCGACACGGCGGCCGGACGAGAGCGAGCAGTGGACCATCCAACCTCAGCGCGCCCGGGAATGCCCTCGGATTATGTTGGTGGTTGAGGTGATCATGGGAGGGACCAGGAGATTCTGAGCATATCAGACGAGAGGGGGGGGGGTGTATGATATCAGGAATCGGTCCCAAGTCGTCATACTGGCGGCGTTGGCGGAGGTTCAGCATCCCCTGTCATCTGAAGTCCCCAGCATGGCTGGTCATGTTGGAGATCCGATCAGCTTGCTGTAAAATGCCGAACCGGCGGATAGGTTGATACGGCGGATAGACCACGGGATGGCAAGCAAAACGGTAAAAGGGATCGTGAAGAGGACGGAAAAGGAGATGGCCAATGGCTTGATGTCGTCAAAAGAGATGGATGCACCTTTGTACATCATTTTGACAATGCTTCCTCGAAGCTTTCGTCCCGGGCAAATCTCCATCGTCCACCAAACTCGGAAAGAAACAACAAAAACATCTCTCAACTCCCCGAAACACCGAAGACTGGATGCACACCGCGGTCGGAAGTTATGAATAGAACCTCGCCACCAGACTTGACCCCCACCATCGACGAGATATCGGAGAATTTCAACCAATCAAACACCCTCACAGCAAGTTAAGCTCAGCTCAGCGGGACCAGATCTGCAACCACGCGGGAGACAGCAGGGAGCACACGTGGCTCCAGTGTAACGGTAAACGGCGACAGAGCACAAGATCCTGCACAAGGAGGTTACACATCGAGTTGCGGAAACCCCGTGTAGGTTCCTCAGATGGGAGAGAATGTAGTGTTGTCCGGCAATGTGATAAGTCGGGATTCCTTGGTGGCGGTTATTCGGTGCTTGTCACGGGAGAAAGGTTACTACTCGGGCTGCCTCCTTGCCGGGGGGCTGAGGTCTCGTGGCGCTTCCCTCAGCCATCTCTTAGAGAGACAGGAAGAGACAGGAGCCAGGGCAGCCGACCGTTCAGCAGCAGCTTTGGATCGAAGCATAGCAGCAGTTCCCCGAGGATCTTTCCAGCATCCGGGAGGATACGAAGCCCCCCACGCCCAGTGTCGTCCCTGCGGCGTCGACCCGGCCCTGAATGCAATGCAATGCGACGACTTGCAGTCCTTCCCCACCTACGAGATGAAGAAAGGACAAGGCAAAAAAGGGAAAAAAGAAAGACAAGAAAAAGGGCGAGGTTATTTCCGAGACCGAAGCAAACCACCCCGCCCCCCCGACCTGCCCGCCGAAAGTATTCCAGCGCGAACCAGCCCGTCTCAGAAAACTCCAATGCTCGACCATGGAACAACCCCAAACCAGCCAGCCAGATAAACCCGTCTATCTGCTCCGCCAGAGAAAGAATGAGACCAGTTCCCCTGACCGCCATGTGAACCGCAGCCTGTATCTATGCCATGCATGATCCCGATAGTGCCCGGAAAGGAAAAGATATGCCAGAAGGGCCAACAAAAAGTACAACAAAACAACATAATCATATACATCATCAACGCTTGCCCGGCTTCCGTCTGATGAACGGGTCCGCAGCCGGCTTCTTTTGCATCGTCGATGGTCCCTACAACGCCGCTAGGTTAATTGTCTGCGGGTATGGAAGGTATCACACCTAAACCGCTACTCACCTTTGGCACGTTGGGCCGAGGGCCACCAGGAGGCCCGACGTGCGGTTGGGATGGCTGAGCAGGCGCCCGCTCCGGAGGAACCAAGCCCAGCACTTCCATTGCCGAAGGATCAGTCGGGGGCTGCGGCTGTCTGTGCTTATTGTAGGCTACCGGCGTCTTCGCAGGGCCTCGCTCCGAGTTGGAGTGCGGCTGAATAGGCTATTATCAGCTCGAGTTCACTTGGCGAGGGCTGGTGTCAGAATCTACCTTCTTCGTGCTGGAGCGGCCGTCATCGTCCTCCCGCGGCCGCTTCTTCCCCGCAGACCCAACAGTGGACTGGATAACGGGCGCGCCTCCACCCCTCGGCAGCATCGACGTGACTTCCCCCCTCTCATTGAGACCACCGATGCCTGTACCACGGTACGGGAGCGTTGGAGGGGCCGGTTCGTCTTCCTGGGCATACAGCCTTGTCGCAACCGATCCCTGCAGTGCCGGTGTGCTGCTCCCTGAAGCCGCTTGCCGAGGAGTGTCAGGCGCATCGGTCATAGCGACATCGCCGTTCAAGTCCACGCCCCCCTGGGGCCGAGCTGAATCATCGGACGGCGGCATGAGCGATGCTAGCGGCACCTTGCGACCAGGCCGGTTGAGCAGCGCCATCACGTCGCCGTTTGTATACCGATCGCGCTGCTTCGCATCCTCGATGAGCTTGCCCCAGAATTCACCCTGCACCAGCGCGCGAGAATCGCCCAAGATCCAGAGCGACGACTTGGCGCGGGTCAAGCCGACGTTCATACGGCGGATATCCGTCATGAAACCGATACCGCCGGTCGGACTGGCCCGGACGCACGAGAAGATGATGATCTCGCACTCGCGGCCCTGGAAAGCGTCCGTGGTGTTGAACTCGATCTCCTCGGTAATCCCGTCGCCGTATTTCTCGGCGAACCGCTGCCGGAGCCGGAACAGCTGAGCCTTGTACGGCGTGATGATGCCGATCTTGCCCTTCAGCTCAACGTTGCTGTAGTCGGTGCGGAACCGACGGTACAGCTGCATGGCAACCTTGAGCTCTTCGTCGTTCACCAGCGACTGGTTTCTGGGGCCCCGCGACTGGGAGCCCTTGACGTCGAAGAACCGGTAAGGGCCCAGGAGCTCGCTCTGATGCCAGGGCTGCAGACGGAGTCTTCCCATATCGGCACCGTCTTGTAGCAAGCCCTCGTAGAATTCTTTGCTGGGGAACTTGCTGATCTCCGGGTGCATACGGTATTGCATGTCGAGCAGATGAACGTCCTTAGCGTGGTTCTTCTGCATCCGTACAAACAGACTCTGATCGTACCCGTACCGCGCGGCGGATTGCGAGAGGACCGTGGGAGGCAGCTGCTTGGGATCTCCGACGAGAATGCACTTGGAGCAGCCGTACTTGAGGGGAATGAGTGCGCTCAGCTCCACGCACTGCGCTGCCTCATCGATGATGACCGTCTCAAACTCGACGTTGAGGTTCTTGAACATTTCATGGCCGCTGCCGCTCAAGGTGGCGCACAGGACCTGAGCCTTGTCGAGGATGTCCTGCTGGATTTGGCGGCGCTTGATCTCGACCTCGCGCGCAAACGTGTTCCCGTTGCTCTTGTTGGCGTCGATCTGGGCGCCAATGTGCGCCTGGCGACGCTTCAGCTCGTCGAACTCGCGCTGCAACTTCATGGTGAAGGTGCGGTTCTCGCTGGCTCGAGCCGCCTCGAGCTGAGGCCGCAGCTCCGCAATCTTCTCCTTGAGCACGCCGGCATCCTGGTGCAGCTTCTCGCGATCGCTAGGGCCGCTGTTCTTCATCTCGCCGTCCATCCGGGCCTTGACCAACTCGTCAAGTGTCACATCCTTGACGGCAGCGTTGATCGCGTCACTGCGGCCTAGACGCACGACCTCGATCTTGTGAGATACCCCATTCATCGTCTTGACCCCCGCCTTCATCCGCAGCACCAATTCGTCCACGGCAGCATTGCTGGGAGCGCAGACCAGGAGCTTCTTTGAAGGCGCCTGGCCAGCGGACGCCGCACCGGGCCTAGCGACGGGCACCGCGCCGTTAGACGACTTGAGAACCCCCGTCAGTAGGCAGCCGACCATGGCGACAATGGTTTTGGTTTTGCCAGTTCCCGGCGGGCCCTGGATCAGGGTGAAGCCATCGTTCTCTTTGGCATTCAGGATAGCACGCGCTTGACCGAGGTTGAGTTGGTAGTTCTGCATTACGCCCTTGACCGCCTCATCCCCAAACATCAACATCGGAGACGGCTGCGCCTTGAGCACTTCGTCCATCAGGTCATAGTACTGCAAACTCTCCAGTGCCGCATACTCGCGTTCAATGGTCGTCATGTTGGTGATTTTGACGACATGGAACTCGGAACCGGGAAGAAGGGCCGGCAGGATCTGGTTTCCCTTGGCGTTGAGGCGGTAGACAACCTCGACGGTGTCTTTCTTGTAAGTGGTCTTCCAGATCCGCGAGAGACAGTGCAGCTCTGTCGGCTGGTTGAGCGGATCCTCGCCCCTCGAGACAATGACGATGTCTCCCTCCGACAAACCCCGGTCCTTGCTGATCTGGGCCGGCACTGACGCAGTCACTTCCATGAATTTGTCGACAGTCATGCGGCTGAGCACCTTGATGCCAAAGGGCTTGGACGTGGCTTCGTCCTTGGAGGTGACAAACGAACGCCACGCCTCGCTGATGAGCAGAGGAAAGAAGGTCTGCTTGTAGCTGTGGGGATCAGTGTAGGAGTCGGAGACGCGGTCGCACCGGTAGCCGTTGGGAGGGTCATTACCCTCATGGAAGATGTCCCACTCCAGGATGGCCTGGTGGAGGACATCCATGGGCGGGATCAGGCGCGCTCGCATGTCCTTTGCCGACCGCTGGAGCTTGACCTTCTTCACAGGGCCTCGCTTCTCGGCCAGCATGAGCAGCCGGCGACGCTCGGCATCGTTGAGATTCTTGTTCCGGGCCTTCGCTTTGAGCGCTATCCGTTCGTCGTCAGAGTCATCTTCCCCTTCCGAGGACGAGCCAACCATCATTTCGTCCTTGGCGACCGGGGCATGGTCCTTGCCCCGGACACCAGCGATGCCCTGGAGCCCCGAACCCTCTCCGGGGACGGTCTTGGGCGGGGCTCGCAGGGCTTTGGCTTTGGCAATGGCCTCGGCATTTCTTCTGGCCGTCTCAGCCTTCTCTCGGGCCCTTGCCTCTTTGATGGACAACTGATTGGCGAGGATCGCCTTTTGATCAAGCTTGGTTGGCTGTTTGGGCTTCAGGCCCTCCTCTTTCAACTTCTCCATGAGCGCAGACCCGCGTTTCTCGAAATTGGGAGTGATGTCGGCGAAACGATCCTTGGCAGGCCCTGAGAGGTTCAGGCCCCCCTTGGAGAAGTCAATCTTGCTCTGCTTCATGGACCGTTCTTTCTCCTTTGCCTCCCTCTCGCCGGGTTTGGTGCCCATGAACTGTTCCTCGATCACGGCGTCCTCCCCGAGCGCCTTGAGCAACTCAATCCGCTGCTCATTCGTCAGGTTGGTCTTCTGGACATAGTCGATTCTTCCATCCTTGAGCTTCTGCCGCTTGAGCATGTTGAGAAGGTGCGCAATACTTCTCGGACCGAGCTCCATGTCGTTTTGTTTTAGCCGTGCAAGGAGCTTCTTGATCATCTCGATGATGCCCACGATGAGGTACTTGTCTCGAAGCTGCAGCATCTCGGCGAGAGAGAACGAAGACTTCTTAGGTGGCTCCAGAACACCTCTCATGGCCGCTGTCGTAGCATCCCCGTTGCTCTGCGCGGCATCGTCGCCGCTATGTTGGCTCAGGGCAGAAGCCATGACTCCGTCCTGGGCGAACAGCTTGTTGCCCAGCTCCATGACGTCTCGGCAAAAGTCCTCCATGATCTTCTTGTCAATCTTTTCGTGCCACGTCCTCATCATCCTAAATGAGTGATCAATGGCCTGCCAGACACATTCCCACCAACGCTTGACAGCATTCTGCTCTTCTGCGGTGAGAGTCTTACGCCTCAGCTGACCAACGGAAGGATCGCAGAGGCCGTTCAGAATGAACTCGCAACACTTCAGGGTGGGGAGCATGTGGCTGAAAGGGCTACTGGCGTCCTTCTTCGCAGTGACGTTGTTGACCGCGGCGGAGAACGCATCCAGGAAAGGGGCGAAATAGTCCTCTAGCATTTTGGCCACTGCCTCGGACGGCAGGCTCTCGCCTGTGATGGCCTTGACCAGCTCAAAGCCAGCCTCGCGGATGGCCTCTTCGCCGTGGATCAGGGATGAGACGATGGGGTGGATGGTCGTGCTCTGGCGCTCCGAGCAGAATTTGTCGAGTTCCTCCTGCTTGAAATCAGACAGCCGGCCGAGCATCCTCCCTATCGCTGCCGTCTGCTGCTGATACCTTTGATTGAACCTCTCCTGCTCCCGCTTGAGTTGCTCTTTACGCTTGGGTATGAACTTCTCGATGCTTCTGAGACGCAGTATGGCCATCAGCATGGCCTTGGCCAGCTCGACATGCCCGAGCTGGCCATACCAAAGCATCTCCAGGAAGGATTCCCAGAGCAATCCGGAGTTCCGGTTGACAGCCTCTTGTACTGGAATCTGCTCGACCAAAGCTTTCCACTCGATCTCTGTTGCTCTGGCATCTAGTGCAAGTGCAGAGTGTATGATGCCCATGGCGGCCTGGGAGATTCCCACGTTGAATGTATCTCCGGGTTTGAGGCCAGCCGCTGTGATGATCACATCACTGTATTGCACCACCCGGTTGAGCAACTGGTTAACCATGATGAGCGCAGTCCCCGTATCGAATGGATCCTTCTGGTGCAGGTAGCCGTCGAGCGACTCGCTCAAGGTAACCAAACCCGCAAGAGTGCAGGTTGCTCGGGCGGCGCGGTCGGCGGTCGGATCCTGACGGAAGGTGTCAAAGAGGTGCCGCAGAAGTGATTCGCACACATCCGACCGCTGTATCGAGGGCAAGGAGCGGATGAATGCCCTTATCCAAGCAGCCAGAGCGGGCACCTGGACGTCCCCTTCGGTAA
Source organism: Parachaetomium inaequale (assembly GCA_033296685.1). Classification (NCBI taxonomy): domain Eukaryota; kingdom Fungi; phylum Ascomycota; class Sordariomycetes; order Sordariales; family Chaetomiaceae; genus Parachaetomium; species Parachaetomium inaequale. The sequence continues at coordinate 222,176 of MU854324.1, forward strand.
CCATCATATTTGGCATCAAGGATTTGTTCAAAAAGCGGCGGAATGCCGGGCTCTTGAAGATCTCCTCGACGAGCTGGCTAGGGGTGACTTGGTCAAACGCAGCCCAGAACGCGCTCGAGGACTTGTCCATGAGCGCCCGGAGGCCCTTTAAGACCACGGCGAGAGCCTCGTCGGAGTCGGTGGCCAAGTGCTCTAGGGCAAGAAAGTAGACGCTCGGCGACACCTCCATTGCCCGGAGGGAGTTGATGATTTGTTTCTCACTCAAGGACCGGAGGATGAATGAGAAGCCGCGCCAGAATTTGCATATCCTGTCCGCTGTTGGCATTCCCCTCGAGAGGGATACCTTTTGAATGGCGGTGGACAACTGGGGGCAGATGGCCCAGTCCCACTCCTGGTCAGTGAGAGACCCAGGGGCCCGTTTCTCCCAAGCACACTCGGCGAACTTTTGCCTGTAAGGGGACGAGAGATCATCGAGGAGGAAGTAGGTCATTGTGGGTATGATGCCTCCTTGCATTCGCAGAGGGCGCTTTTGTTGGGTGTTCTCGAAGACGTAGGTGAAGTCGTCGAGGTTCTCGGGGCGGCCGAGATATTCGATGCTGCACAGGGCCTCGAAAAGGGCTACAACAGCCGACACGTCGTGCTCGGCCAGCTTGCCCGTCGACATGACGCCCTGCTTCTCGAGGATTTTTCTCGCCCTCTGGAGGCCCTTGTCTATGCGTCGCTTGTCGAACTCGCCGAGCATCTTCCGCATGTAGTCAACCATCTCTGATGTGAGATGCCTGTATGTTAGGATACGGGTATTAGTCTCGGCTACGGTGGCGGTTCGAGAAACGGAATTGCGCTTACAGGCCGTTGAGGTAGGGCTCGCGGTTTCGGTGCCAGTTCCTCACACACGAATCGCACCCCGTGAGGCAGGCCTCGACAGCTTCTGCCCAATTGTCCAACCATTCCCCGGCAACCTCCCTGCCGAGGCCAAGCAGAACGCTAAGATTATAGACATTCTGAAATCTGCTCTCGTATTCCTGGATCCGGCGTTTCTTCTCTTCGGCTGATGGTCCGTTTTCGTCAGGTTCATTGGGCTCGTCGTAATTTGCGCCATCTTCATCGTCAAGTTTAGGACAGCAGAGATGGGCGTTCGGCGGGCGGTCTTCGAAGACGTGGTGCCACTCAATGGCCTGCTGAAGAATAGCGTTCGATTCCATGGCGGCTACTGGTGAGGAGCTGGACCAACGCGCTTCGGGTTGAATTGGGTGGGAAATGCGAAAGGAAGGATCCCAGTGGAGGCACCGACCATCCTTCGGCGACGTGCCGTGGTTTTGGAAGTGTACCGTTTAAAGAAGATTGCGGAATCGGCCGAGCGAAGGTAGGATCGGGATCGTCTGTGGAGGGAGACGAAAGAAATCGGGACCTGGAGAGGCCCAGCAGATGAGAAGCGCGACCAGCACAAGATGAAGAAATGCCCAGAGTTGCTCCGTCACGCTGAATTTGCCAGAAAAAGAGGTCGCCGCCAGCCAAGTGTCCTCAAAGTGCGGGTGTGGCTCGGCGAGGAGCACGCAGCTTCGAGGTTGAAGGTGGGCAACTTGCAAAGCGCCTTGGCGGGCAGTCGCGAAAGATCTCAAAAGTGGTTGCACGCGCGCGTTGATTCCCTGTGGGGCCAGCAAGTGGGGCGGCAATTAACCCCTGCAGCCGCGCCTTGGCACTCAATAAAGCTCAACACCAAAAAGCGGCCGACACTCATGAGACGTCATCCATAGATCGGATTCGGGAACTGCAGTCAGATCAAGCAACATGGATAAAGTTTGTCCGAGTCAAATCCCCTCATTCCGAGGCGACTAGAATATTCTGCTAGCTATTGCTACCCTCAAGCGTTTCCGAAATGATGGATTGGAGCCCGCGGCGTCCTGATAAAGTGGGCAGGCTCTCTGCTCTCACTGCAAATCCCCAGCAATGGCGAGAAGTTTCCTGTAAAGTTCCTTTGAAAATGGAACGAAATTCGACCCGCCGCTCCATGTAGCAGCCATCCTCGAGCAAGATGTTCCCCTATTTCGACCTCCCTACTCCTCATCCTCTTCCTCCTCTTCCTCACTGTCCGAGTCGTCCGACCCGGAGCTCGTTTCCTCCTTCACCACCTTCCTGGGCGGCTTCGCCTTGGACCCCGCTTCATCCTTGCTGCGGTCAAGCAAGTGCTCCAGCGGACAGTCCGGCGCCTCGTTCCAGTCCTTGGTCCCCGGCTTGGTAGCCTTCCTGCACTTGAAGCACACCTGGCCGTGGCGAATGAACAGCTGGTGCAGGCCGTACTTGAGATGGTCGGGGACCATGAAGTCGCCATGCCGGAAGCAGTTGTCGGGGTCGGCTTTCTCCGGAACCCACCCCAGCCAGCGGCAGAACTTGTGGACGTGCGTGTCCACGGCGAAGCAGGGCATCCGTAGGCAGAACAGTGTAACGCACGCCGCTGTCTTGATGCCGATGCCCGGGTAGCTCACAAACTTGGCCAAGGCCTCGTCCTTGCTCATGCCGTGCATGTGGTCAAGGGAGAGAAGGTTCTGTGTGGCCTTGCCAGTCTCGGCCACTGCTTGGCCTTGGCTTTCCACGGCGGCAGACTGCATCTTGGCCCGCTGGACGTTCTCTTCGTAGACCATGTCGAGTATCTGCTTGATGTGTTGGCTTCTCTTGGGTCCGTTCCCAGCGACCTTGATGACGTTCGCAAGCTCTTGGTGCGATGACAACCGAGCCTTGTCCCAGTTGATGCTTCCAGCGCCGGTGCCTTCTTGGCGGAGTCCGTAGTGATCGGCCAGCTTCTTGATGGCTGCATCTGCGAGTGCCATGAGAGTGTTTCCGCTGATCAATGTTCTCAGGAGGGCGTCGAGGACGCACGGGACCTCGCCGCAGCCGGCTACCTCGAGAGAGGCCACGGGCATCTTCTCGGGCTGCTTGACTTCACCATGCAGTTCTGTGAGAATGCTGTGCACTTCTTCGCAGGCTTCAGGTGTCGGAACCCGTCTGTACGGATACGGCGAGAAACCAGGTGTCAGGCCGTACGGGTTCTCCTTGCCTCTCTTGACCATCCGTCGGAGGTTGGGGTCCAGGAGTTGGCTGGCATCGACAATGAGCTTGCTTGCGGTTCTGGCAACAACGTCGTCCTTGATCGTGATGCCTTTGATGATCAAGACCTTTGGGGCGGGCTGGCCTAGAATCTTCTTCTCCTCGCTCTTCACCACGGTGAGCTCCAGTGCTCCCTTGTCGGAAGCGGCGTCCGTTGTCGTCTTGGCCGCCACTGGAGCAATCCGCACCCGTTTGGTCGGGCGGCCATCCTCCAGCTTGATGGAAGGATCGTCGGGCTCTTCCAACTTCACAATGGGTTTCTGTTCCTCCTGGTTCGTCTTCTGGTTCTCAGTCACGGCCTTGGTAACTCGAAGGGATAGGCGGGTTTGCCGAGTCTGCCTCAGCACCTTCTTCTCGGCGTTGGGTGCCAGCTCTGAAGTGACGGCAAGGCCACTCTGAGTCGCACCCCCTGCATCAGGGGCGGGATCGACGACTGATGACGCCGGCAACGTGTCTTCGGCGTCCTGGGGAGCTGAAGTATCCTCCCCAGCGACTCCGATACCCATACCATGAGGCAGGACCCAGCCACCTTTGACCGGCTGTGCTGGCTTCTTCCCACCGCGCTTGCGCTTCGTGCCGCCCCCGGTTGTCTTGGTCGAGGGTTCCGAGATGGCCATCGACTCCGGGGTAGCGGTGGTCACTAGGGCTTGGGAGACCGCTGTCGGTTCGATGGGCGCGCTAACCGCATTGCCGACTGCCATAACGGCGTCGGCAAGCTTCTTCGCGGCTGCACGTGTCCTCATTTTGAAGAGAAAGTCGGGTCGCGACTGGGTTGAGGGTCTCCGAGAAGCTGACTCAACCGGATGGGGTCATTAGCAGAGTTCAGTCATGATCTTCTTGGTGAACGAGCGAAGAGAGGTACGCGAAGCGCACGGAGGGGAAATAATGCCTGCCCTGAAAGCGACAGCGTTCAGAGTGTTGTAACGAGTGTAGTTTGCCAGTTCATGGCAGAGCAACACAATCGGTGGGAGCGGAGTCCAGGCTGTTCCCGGCTAGAGTCGCGGGAGTGAGGAATTGAACTTCCGTACCTTGAAGCAGCCGACCGATCAGCTACCGATGCAGCTCGCTCCCACCAAGTGAGCTCTGAGTTGTCTATCGAGGCAACGACGAGGCTTCCTGGATATCTGTGCTTGTGAGCACCGAGAGAGGACGTTAGAAAGAGCCTGATGGAACGGGCGCGGTAAAGGAAAATACCCGAGATTGAAGAAAAGGGAAACCTTCACGGACGACTTACGGCAAACTGGGCCAAGTAATGGATCAGTAGCGATGGGTGAGGAATCGGGAGAAGGCAAAGGCCGGATTATGAATATCGCGAAGAACGTGCAGCAGAACTGGAGCTGAGGGTGGTGGGAGTTCTGCCTGGGGGAGGATATCGGCTTGGTCATACCGAAGAGTGGGAAGTTGACTGGGAACGGAAACGCGACCGGTGAGGTTCGGGCTGGAGGTTTAGCGCCTAGCTTCCAGTGAGCCTGAGATAAAGTTGGCTAAGGCCTCAGGCCACTTCATGTTGGAGAGGGACAAAGCTGTGTGAGGATTAACTGAGGAAGGAGCGTCCCAGACGGACCACAGTGGCTTAGCGTGGCAACTACCTACCTTACCCAGCGATTGAGAGCATGTGAGCAACGCGACGGATGGCCACGCATACCGTATCTACTGACCAAGCCCGCCAGATATGCAATGCCTGGGCTGCATGTTCCTATGTACATTACGTTTCTTGCAAAGGTATGCAGACGATGTGTGATGAAGTGACCAACACTGTATCACGTGGTCTCGGGGGAGCCCAGGGAGTCAAGGACCACTCCTCGAACCCAACCTTGCTGATCTTTGTTGCCCTGGGGTACAAGGATGTGATGGGCAGTCAAGTAAAGCTCATGGGAGGATGCTGACCACGTGGTTGGTTTCTTGGGCATTGGACCACTGCGTTTATATCAGAGCTGGCCCCAAGCTCAAGGCCATCACAAATTCAACAGGCAAACAACGAAAACAAGGGAGATGAGTCAAGTATGTTCAGGTGTTGAACCTGTTGTATTGCTAAGCTGAGCGATCTGATGGAGTACATGCGACTCGGTAATGGAAGCGCTGACGCAAGTAGAACAGCCGAGGGCTTGGGGCTAGGCGAGCTGGCTTGGATGCTGAACCGACATGTTGTGAATGGCGTGGAGGACAAGGTAAGGTACTAAGGCAACAAACAGTTAGCCAGGAGCGCAAAACCACCGTCTTTGAAACGCTTTAAAGAGTGCGGGAAACATCAGAGCAATTCTTCTCGTCACAGACAATCTCGGCAGTCAAGGTTTTGTCGAATTTGGAAGTCATCATGGAAGCAAAGGGAATTGACGGGATATGAGCACAAAGGGCTTACCTGTTGGTTATTTCACACATGAAAAGTGTGTTAGTAGCAAGTAGCCGACATCCTGCCAGTGCACAGCATGACGGATTGCGACGATGGAAACTTCAGTTCATCAGGACCCGGGAGGAAGAGGGAAATACCAACGCGGGATCTGGAATGCGAAAAAATTGTGGTGGGTCGGCCCGATCGCGGAACGGGGCAAGCTTCTCCGGCACACCAGCTAACCCTAACCCGGGTTGTCGTTGCAACCAATCTTGGCTTGTTGACACAAATTACCCCTGAAACTCCCATCCCCTTTCACATCACTGCACCCTTTACCTACTTTCTCGCATAATCGAGCACAACCATCAGGCAATTTGGTTACTGCCTGATCACCTGATACTCCTTTATGTTGTTCTGCTCAGTCTCAGAAATGTGTCGTGTTTGCCACAAAATGCTGCACCACCACAACGCCGTCTCTCGGCAACATTCCACCTACCCAATTCCATGGCATGATGCTATCAGGTGGTGAACTTACTCTCGACACCTTCTGATGGGTTACCTGTATCATTGCAATTGATACTCTTTGGCTGCTAACCGTGCCCAACTGCCCCCTGCCATCGCTGAACTGAACCTCGGACGGGATCGGCTGGGCCAGGCATGCCGTGCTATTGTCAACAATGGTAAGAAGGTCAATGACTGGAAACATCGGACGTTCAGCTGACGCTTCAATGACCAGGAGATGTTCGGATCGTCATCTTGCCGCCGGGCCTGTTCCCCGTGCCTTGCTCGGCGTGATCCTCCACAGGCCCGGGCATTTTCAGGAAAATCAACCGGTGGCTTTCGGAATCGCGAACTCCCTGACAGAGTTTTCTTCTCGCACAGCCGCTACTAATCGTGAATTTTACGGCAACAGTTCTTCAAAGAATTCTTGCACAAACTTCATCTTCCAAAGGCAACAGTTTCACGACCACCGCAGTCTCTACAAAGAAGATAGCTATCTTGCGACTCTTCCCTCTTCCCTATTTTCTTGCGGTTTCCTCTCCCTCTCCCTCGCGCCTTTTCTCAGGACTTCTACAGAAGTCTCGCCTTGTTGTTTCGGAACCACTGGGTTCTTCTCTTTGGGGCTTGCTAGCGCACTACATTGTGCGATACTTGGCACCAATCCACCACAAGCACACAATATATCAATGCTCTGGGTAGCCCCGGATATATTCTGGAGTCAGATCACACTTCTCTATCGATCTGAATCAACTTCTTGGATCGATTCAGCTCGCCGTCCGCGATCCCAAGATGGCTTATCTCATAAACGGCGCTCTCGGTGCTCCGTACAACCCTGTTCCCATTGAGGATGACGACGACGACGACGACTACGGCCACATCGCCAGACGGACCCGACGAATCGAGGAAGAAGCCCGAACGGGTCGGCAGCTCGCCGCGCTGGTGGCTTCTCGGAACGCCCACAGAGCCAGCCATGACGGGTACGGGAGTCCCAGCCAATCTGATGATCTCGACCGCGAATTCCAAATCGAAGCCGTCTTGGAAGCGGACATTGCGGAAGTCATCGACCTGACCGGGGATGACGATTTCCCTCCGATCCCAGCACGGGCACCGACGGTTCCACGAGACCGGGTACGAGAGGTCCGAAGCCACGAGTTGCCCAACGGCATCCGGCTTCAGCCTGGAACGACGGTGGAACTGAAGCAGCCTCTCCCCAGGTTTGGGGTTGAGTTTCTTAGACTGACCTCCATCATCAAGAGCGGCTGGGACCAAGATGTGACACTCCGTGGTCTAGGTTTTGCGCGGACTCGACAACTGGGCGGCATGCTGCCTTCCCAGCTGAACGAGGTGGCAATGGTGGCGGAGGTCAGCAACTCAAGCGGGAGGCAATGGGTGGAGGAGGCCATGATTGACGTCAAGCCGAGCGACATACTATGCGTCAGGGAACTGAGGATCACAAATGCGCTTTTTCCTGACCACCGATTCAGTCGATCCGATTTTGAAGAGAAGGGGAAGCGGTGGGTGGAGAAGCATGCCCCTTTGGTTTGCCGGTACCGATACCACGTCCACTACAACGGCAGCAACGAGAAGCCCTGCGAGTGGGCGTTTGTCAGGATCTGCGAGAGGGAGTCGGACCCTAAATACAAGACCATGGACGACAAGAACATCAACCGATGGCGGGGCGGGAAAGTTCTGGGAGGCTCACACAATCCCGCCGGGCTCGGTCATCCGGTGTGCGACCTGGAGACGGAGCCATCAAGCCATGTTCGGGCTCTCAACCCCTCTCCCCAGCAAAGGTACACGGCGGGAGATGTGTTTTCCGGCGCGGGCGGTGCCTCGAGAGGTATCGAACGTGCCGGCCTCAAGCTGATGTTTGCGGTTGACCATTGGGCTCCGGCGGTGGCGTCCCTGAGGAGAAACTTCCCACACAGTCGCATCCACGACATGGATGTGTTCGACTTCATCACGGCCAAGGACACTGGGTGCAAAGTGGACATTTTACACCTGTCCCCTCCCTGCCAGTTTTGGTCACCGGCCCATACGGTGGCGGGAAGAAACGACGAAGACAACATCGCCGTTTTGTTTTCATGTACGGACCTCATCAAAAAGCATAGACCTCGGCTTTTCACCGTCGAGCAGACGTTTGGGATACTGAGCCCCAAGTTCCAGGAGTTCTTCAACCTTTTCCTCCAGGGTTTCACCAAATTCGGCTACTCGGTTCGATGGAAAGTTCTCCCGCTCGCCAACTACGGCGTGCCACAGACCCGGAGACGGCTCATCATGATCGGCTCTGCTCCCGGCGAGAAGCTGCCCCCGTTCCCTCCTCCCACCCACAACAAGGACGGCACGGGCGGCCTCAAACCGTGGGCCACCCCCAAGTCTGTGTTGGCCTCCCTGCCCCGAGGCCTGGTGCACAAACTCCATCAGCCGCACAACATCAAGCGCTACGACCCCCCCAAGCGCCGGTGGAACGCGGACACGCTGGCCAGGACAATCACCACCAACGGCGGCCAAAACTACCACTGGACAGGCAGACGGGACTTCACCCTCCTCGAGTACGCCGTCCTGCAGGGCTTCCCGACCTGGCACAAGTTCGAAGGCAGTTACGTCAAGAAACAAATCGGCAACGCCTTCGCGCCCTCAGTCGTCAAAGTCCTCTACGACCACCTCGTGGACTGGCTGTTGGAGCAAGACGGGTTCGACCCGGCCTCGGCCCGGCGGAAAAATTCCCGCGCCGGCCTGCCTGCAGACCTCTCTCCGGATGCTTACATCCGGCTGGATGACAACGACGAAGACGACAACGGCACCCCCTCGGCCCAGCGGAACGGTTCCCGCACCGGCCGCGCCTCAAATGCTTACATCCGTCTGGATGACGACGACGACAACGACGGCGACACCTCCCCCACCCAACGGACCAGCGCCCGCGCCGGCCTGCCCGCAAATCCCGCTGGGAACGCGTACATCCTCTCAGACGACAGCGACAGCGACGACGACGAGCACAACAGCAACAACAGCAGGCACCACGGCAACAGCAGGCACGGCAACAACAACAGTTCCGGCAACAACGTCAACGTTGACCCCAACCCCAACAACCGCCGCCTAAGCTCCGTAGTCCGCGACTTAAACCGCGCCGCCAAGCAAGAACTGAACCAGGACAATGACACTGACATGATGGACCTCGACGGCTTGGACGCGCTGTCAGACACCGAGACGCTGCGGGACGGGGAGGGACCACCTGAGGGCGGTGAGCATCACGGGAGGTGGGATGTGATGGAGATGATGGATGTTGATATGGTGCGGGCTGGGGAGGAGGGGGTTATTGACTTGACGGTGGATCGGGGGAGGGGGACTGCGGAGGATCCGTGCGTGCTTTCGGATTGAGGGACTGGGTAATCGAGAGAGTGTGTGATGTGATGTGGTGTGGGGGTGGTGGTGGTGTGGCTGCCCGCGGTTTGGGGGTTGCTTTGGGTTTTCCCGCGGGCTTTGAGAGTTTGAGTATTGAGTGGATGGGGCAACGGGCTGGGGGGGGTTGTTTTTGCGAGGGTGCTAGGTACTCGCCGGAGGAGGAATGCTAATTTGTTAGGAGGGAAAGACTGCGAGGGTTGATGTCGTTGCGGGCGATGGATGGGAAGAACTTGTATTTGCTGGGATTTCGTTGTGGGTTTTACGGGTTATCTCTCTGATGGAGTTCCCAACGGTAGTAATGGAGTCTGTGGTTGTCATTGAGGAAAGGCGCGATAGACTCGGCGGGAATCATTTTGTTGAGTAGGCGGGAGCGTTTACAGCTAGCTATCTATCATGGTCTTGTCACCACCGGCATCTAGTGTACCGAGAGCAGCTCGCCGCACGTCGGAATCTTTCGCCAACAACTTTGCTAAAACGATTCAATCGGTACGGGATGACATCTGTATCATACCTACTGAGCCACTGGAGAATAGACAGGAGAGCAGGCCATATATTGTCAAAGGCAAATGGAAGTCTATCAACCATCTGTCCAAGTGGTCCTGCTGACTCCGTTGAGACACAGCAAACGAAACAGTCATTGAAAACATTCCCATGGCAACCTATACCTCTTCCCATGCTCCAAAACCATACCCGAGTGGTTCAACTGGAACCAATGACACTCACCGGTGTCTTCTGCTGACGATACCTCCTATAGACCAATAACGCCTTGCAACCTTATCCCAGGAAACACACACATCGTAAAAAGCAAAGAAGCAAGTCTCCAAATGCTACCAAGACCACCCTACTCCTCCTCGCTCACCGAGCTATCACTCTCATGACCCCCGTTATCCGCCTTTTCAAACGCCTTCTCCAGCTCTGCCTCGAGATCCTGAATGTCCTGCGCCAGGGCATCGTTGCCATCCTCGTCCTCGTCCTCATCGCCATCGTCAAACGTGTACCGGTCCGGCTCGACAGCGACGGGACTCTCGGCCTTGGGCGGCCTGCCCGGCAGGTACGACGGCTCCTGATCGTCTTCCTCGTCGTACTCATCCCCTTCCTCATACCCTTCCTCCTCGGGCGCCTCCCCGTCGTACCCGCCCGTCATTCTGGTGTCGAAGTCGTCCTCGTCCGACGCCGCCCTCTCGTTGGCAAACTCGGAGAAGCGCCTCGTCACAGACGCTGGGAAGGCGGGCATGTACTGGCTGGACCCGCGGAACGCGGCCGGGTTGCCCTCCGGGTATTCGACTGTCAGGCCGCCGTCGTCGTCATCGTCGTCTTCTTCGGACTCGACCGGCGACAGGGCGGGGCGCTTGGGCTTCTTTTCCTGCTCTGATTGCGATGCCGACGGCTCGGGTTGCTTCCTCGCCGGCGCGCTGAGGTCGGGGAGCGTCAGCGCCACCGCCTTGTTCTTGTCGGCCTGGCTGCCCGCTTTGGTCTTTTGCGTGTCTACGGCGATGTTTTTACCGCCCTTTCCTTTTGCGGGCGTGCCCTTGCCGGTGCTGGCCTTCTCCGCGGCTTTCCCCCTTGGCTTCTTTGTTGAACTGGGGATCTTGACTTCGAGCTGGGGGAACTGCTGGCGTAGGCTCTCGACATTGGTGTCTGTCGGCGTGCGGGTGATGTTCATGTGGAAGGTGGAGTCGACGCGGTGCAGCACAAAGGCTTTGCGCGCGGGGTCGAAGATGAGGACGTAGTTGCCGTCGTCGGTGGTGCGGACGCCATTGTACTGGTACTTGTCGCCTTGGTCGTCGAAGCCGAGATTGTAGGAGTCGTCCTTGGCGGACTTCTTCAGGCGTGCCGTGTTTGGGGCGGTATCTGAGGAGAGTGTTGGTCGGTGATTGTCTGCGGTGGAGCGAGGAGTCAGCGCCGGTCACCCTGGCCCGGGATCGTCGAGGACCACTAGGAAGTAGGAACTCACATCTGACGCCAGTGTATGTCTCGGTGGACGGCTTGCCCAGCAAGGCATCGCTGAGGATGACCGGGTATTGGCCGACCTTGGTCGGGTCCAAGATTCCTGGAGCAGCCATCGCGGGTTGTTGCTGAATGCTGGAGGCGATTCGGGAAGTGGTGTGGATGTTGGAGGACAAGGGAGAGAGTCTGGGCAGGCAACCTTGAAGGCGACAGGGATCTTCCGAAGATGTCGGGGAACACTGTTATGTAATCCCTTCCGCTTTGTGGAGCCGGAGAGCCAAGGATCAAGGATCAGCAGGTGAGTTGAGTGGGGCTTCCCCAGATCTTGCGGTAGGATTCTTGGCAGGCGCAAGTGCTGGGCAATTCCCAAATGTTCGAACAGACAAGTTTGAGGAGGAGCGTTGAAGGACTGCAAAGTGGCTCGGAAGACGTGCCCTGGGGATCCAGAATTATTCATGGCCAATCTTGTTAGCGAACCTAACTTGAATGCAAACGATTTCGGAACCAGCTGTCGCCGGCCCTGCTGCATGAACTGGCAGCATCGCCGACGCAATATGTGTGCTACCTACATACCTACATAACGCACTCACTGTCTGCAGCTTGTGCTGTGCCTTTGTATGTATGTACATAGGTCATTGGTGTCGTGCTGAGGTATGTGACCGTTGAACACACATCCCACCTGAAATCCATTGCGCTGACAGTTTGCCTCATCCTCAGCAGGATGGATTCCTGGACACGCTGCTTAAGATGGCCTGGTGGGTGACTTCGGACGCTCGCACCGCTGAAGAATTCGACAGAAGCCAGAGGTCCAATCTATGACCGATGTCTCCTCCGGGATGCAGTACGCCGAGAAACACAGGTCGTCCGAAGCCCCGAGCGACATGCACTACAGCGCACAGTCGGACATGACTCCGGCCGGCGCTTTTCAGAACCGGTTTGCCTTGCGTAGTTGCGTGTCAAACTGATGGCCATTTCTTCATGTGATGGGGCTGCCGGTCCTTCATAAAAGGGCCGTCTTTTCTCCCACCATGCCAATCACTCAGCAGCCTTCATGGTCCTCCCCATCTACTTGTAAACCCTTCAGCCACATCGATGCCCCCTGGTACTAAACTCATATATGCCAAGCGTTCTGGGCACTGCAATGCCATGCAAGGTTGGCGAGTGCTGCTGGCAGCAGGCCTGCTGGCCATTGTGCAGCTCACTGAAGCCTACAAGCTTGACTTGGGTTCGAGAGGTGAGCATAACACAATTCAAGAGCAATACGGCTTCGAATGCCCCTTTATCTCACGTTGCCTACTAAACAACTCCAGATTCCTTGTCAACGGTTGCGCGGTCCATGGTCGAAGACATGATGTCATTCTACTCAGGCCACCACCTTGGGGGTACCCCTGGTCTCTTACCCAAGCCATATTATTGTAGGTCAGAGGTCCGAGATGTCCTTCATAGGTATCCTTGCTAACCCATCGTTTGTGATCAGGGTGGGAAGCGGGCGCTCTCATGGGCTCGCTGATCGACTACTGGTACGAGCAACCCGGGCCATATCACACTCCATAACCGTCTCTAGAGATCGGCATGGCTCCCATTCCTCCAGCCCTCGCTCCAAAGAAAGATGAGGCTGACATTGTTCTACAAGGTACTACACGGGCGACACACGATGGAACGATGTCGCCCAAGAAGGGCTGCTTTTCCAAGTCGGGCCGAACAACGATTACATGCCGCCGAACCAGACCATGACCGAGGGGAACGATGACCAGGGGTTCTGGGGCATGGCCGTCATGTCGGCCGCCGAAAACAACTTCCCAGACCCGCCGCACGGCAAACCGGGGTGGCTGGCGCTCGCCCAGGCCGTCTTCAACACGCAGGCCGCCCGCTGGGAGAAACAAGACTGCGGCGGCGGCCTTCGATGGCAAATATTCCCCTGGAACAACGGGTACAACTACAAAAACTCCATCTCCCAGGCCTGCTTCTTCAACATCGCCGCGCGCCTCGCTCGGTACACGGGGAACCAGTCGTACGCGGCCTGGGCCGAGCGAACCTGGGACTGGATGGTGGCCACGCACCTCCTGGACCTGAAAACATACTACATCTACGACGGCATGCACGTCGAGAACTGCTCCAACATCACCCCCTACCAGTGGACCTACAACGCGGGCGCGTTCCTGATGGGCGCGGCGGCCATGTACAACATCAGCGACGCGCACGCCGCGACCTGGCGCGAGCGGATCGACGGCCTGCTCAACGGCTCCCTCATCTTCTTCACCGGCGACGACAAGAACATCATGACGGAAGTGGCGTGCGAGCCAGTCAACCTCTGCGATCTCGACCAGCAGAGCTTCAAGGCCTACCTCGCGCGTTGGATGGCGGCAACGACGAAATGGGCGCCCTGGACGTACGACCGCGTCAAGCCCCTGCTGGCAGCCTCGGCCGTCGCGGCCACGTCGACGTGCACCGGCGGCGACAACGGGCGCATGTGCGGGCTGAAGTGGAACACGCGCAAGTGGGACGGCACCACGGGGGTCGGGCAGCAGATGGCGGCCATGGAGGCCGTCCTGGCCAACACGATCCGCCACTCGCGGTCGCCCGTGACGGACTGGGACGGCGGGACCAGCGTCGGCGACCCCGGGGCGGGCGGCGCGGATGTCGGAAGGAAGAATCGTGTGTTTCCGACCGTCTCGGCTGCTGAAAAGGCCGGGGCGTACATCCTCACTCTCCTGACCGTGTTGGGGCTGGTCGCGGGGAGCGTGTTTGTCCTGGTGGACGAGAACGACACCTCATCGCCCGCGGAACGGCTCGCGAGGCTCCACGCGGTGGTGGTCAGGGCCGGCAGCTGGAGCCGCAGTCTGCTGAAGCTACCGCGCCTGAGCAGCAGCAGCAGCAGCGAGCTGAAGGAGAAAGGGGTGGGCCGGTCCGATAGCGACGGGCCGAGCCAACAACAAGGTGGGCCTGAAAACGGAACGGGCCTGGTCCTGCACTCCTGGAGGCATGTTAATCAGCGTCCGGTCCCGAAGTTGTACCCGGGTCGGCAGTGGAGGGGCACGCGGTCCGAGTCATCGGTGGAAACTGCGCAGCATCATCGGAGGGAGGGCGTATCCGAGCCTGATAGGGGCTGGCAGAACTACTCGTATCCTCGGCTCAATGGCGGGAATACCGCGCCGAGAGAGACGACAACTCTCCAGGGGGTTAACAGTGGGAGAGGTGGCCGGGTGCATTGGATGGAGATAGCGTGGGAAGAGGAGTGAAGCTTCTTTGGGTTCGGGGTAGTAATAGTAGTAGCTAATATTGCATCAACGTAGTCAGATCTAGGAATGTGCTGGTTCCTATATTTGAATCGGGGGATTGGAAAAAGGCCATTGGCCCTCATACGGAGAATAAGCGCGTGATGCTCCTCGCAAGTTGACCCTGAGCTGGAATCAGACGATGGCGGGGTTGGATTGGACAAAGTGGCGGCCCAAGCACTTAAGCAAACATACCTATCTATTGCGTTTCGATGAGCAACTCAGATCCGGATCTCTCACGTGCAGCCTACTTCGAGACTCGAATAAGACAAATTGCCGGGGTTCCCAAAAAGCGACAACCTTCCTGCCGCGGCATGTAACCTTCCACCACCCTCGAACAGGGGCACGATGTTTGTACAACTTGCAGAATCCATGGAATGCGGCGGCTGACGACCCCATGACCTAGGATGCTTGCTGCTTGGGACTTTCGGCCGGCCAGCCGCACACACATTCCTGGGAGCGGAAAGGGGGTTCCATGTCGGTTTCTTGGAGCTGTCTGGTCGGCCTTAACACTTGACCGCCCGCACTCATAATTTTGATGAGAAACATCAAGTTCGGACCTTGGATTGCAAGATGGGCTCTCTCGCCCTGGCCGCTCTAAGCGTGCCTCTCTCTACCTGGGCCCTGCAGCTTGCCTACTCCTGGCTCATCACCGATAATAGCCACGCCTCGCTCACACCTTACCTCCTCTTCGTCGGTTTCACTCTCCTTGCTCTCAAGATAAACCTGTCCCTCATCAACAACTACCGGTTCGAATGCCGCGCCCGTGCCTTGGGCTGCGGCCATGTGGCCGTCTTCCCACACAAAGACCCAATCTTGGGGCTGGATGCGTTCGTCGAGGCATTGCATGCTCTCAGCAGCCACACGCTCCTCGATCTCTACTCCAGCCGCTTCGCATCATGCGGCACCACGCATTACACCATCGCCCTGGGCCGCTGGCTGCTCATGACCAACGAAGCCGAGAACATCAAGACGATCCTGGGCACCAACATGGACGACTGGCCCATCGACGGCCCCCGTCTCCTCTCCACGCTGCCCGTCCTCGGCCCGGACAGCATCTTCACCAGCAACGGCGAGGCGTGGCACCGCGCGCGCGCCATGCTGAAGCCCTCGTTTGTGCGCGACCAGGTCGCCGACCTCCAGTGCTTCGACCGGCACATCAAGAACCTGCTGGCCGCCGTCCCCGCCGCCGACGGCGTCACGTTTGACATCCAAGCCCTGCTGTTCGACATGGCCATGGACTCGTCGACGGATTTCCTGCTGGGGCACTCGACCAGCCTGCTCACCCAGGCCTCGCCCGAGGCGCAGCAGTTCGTCCGGGACTTTGAGTACGCCGGCCGCGAGAGCGCCAAGAAGGCGCGCCTCGGACCCCTGCTGTACCACCTCCCGCACCGCAAGCTCCGGGACGCGGTGCGCGGGCTGCGGGAGTATGTCCGGTTCTACCTGAAGCGGGCGATTGCAGAGAAGGAGGAGGCTGGGGGGAGCAACAAGGCGAGAGACCGCCGCCGCAACTACGTCTTTCTCGACGAGCTGCTCAAGCAGAGCCCGCCCGAGGACTACACCGTCGATCAGATCCTCTCCGTGCTCATCGCTGGGCGAGATACCACGGCGACCGCCATGGCGGCTGTCTTTTACTTTCTGGCTCGGGACCCGGCGGCGGTGGAGAAGTTGAGGGAGGAGATCAGCGGCGTGGGGGTTGAGAACCCGACGTGGGAGCAGCTGAAGCACATGAAGTATCTGAACAACGTCATCAAAGAGGGTAAGTCACCGGTGCCCCTTTTCCAACCTAGCGACTTGGCCCCCTTCCAGTCTAGCCGACTTGACTCCTGACACTCAGGGCGCCCAGCACTACGTCTCTTCAGCCCCGTGGCGACGAACTCGAGGACGTCCAACAAGGAGACCATCCTGCCCAGGGGCGGCGGCAAGGACGGCAGCCAACCAATTCTTATTCCAAAGGGCACGCCGGTGCGGTGGTCCAGCCACGAACTGCACCGGAACAAGGACGTATTTGGGCCAGATCCTGACGAGTTCCGGCCTGAGCGGTGGGACTCTGACCTCCGAGTTAGGTATGTACATATCATCGAGTGGGAGTGTTGTGCCTCCGTGTTGCTGACAGCAGGCCTCTCAGTTGGGAGTACATCCCCTTCAGCGGAGGGCCCCGGATCTGTCTGGGCCAGCAATTCGCCCTTACTCAGATTGCGTACACTCTGTTCAGATTCTTCAAGACTTTTCGTGCCATCGAGGCGCGGGGTTCCGGGCCGTTTCTGCTGCGGACGAATCTGACCATTTCCTTTCCTTATGGCTGTTTGGTGAGTGTAACACGGGCTTGACTGGCCGTTATCAGGGGCATCGGACCGCTTTCGGGCAACGAAGGAATGGAAACGGCAGAATTCTCATTCTTGTTTGTACTACTTCCAACTGTAGTATGCCGCAGCCTCATAGCAGCTATTGGTCTGTGAAGAGGATGAGCGATACCTAGCCTTAGTCCATTCTTCGGTGTTCTAGGTGCGAGGCAATAGGATCAGTTCTCATCGAATTTGAAAATAAGAGTACTTTTAGGAACCTTGCTTGATATGTTGTTATAAAGAGTAAGAGGAAGTAAAAGAGAGAGATACGGAAGGCAAGATAATCCCACTCCCCTCATGTTCAGGGGGTCGGTTACTGTACCCGGCTATCACATTACCAGAGTACGGCGCAAAAACAAGAGGGCTTAGAGGCCATGGCCTTGAAAAAATACCATTGACGCAGGACAGCCATTAGATACAACGAGTAAACCAAAACACCTAATACTCATCCCAAAAAAGCACATGGAAAAACACAGCGCCAGGTCCTCCAAGACTCCACGGCTCCGCAACCCCGTAAACCCAGAGAACACTCTCCAATTGCAAGTTGCCAGGCCCTCACTGCCGATTCGGCTTGGGCAAGTACCTACTCCTGAACGCGTGCCCAATCGTGCCTCCAATAACACTCATCCGGCTACCGATAGTGCCGTCCTGCATGCGGCTGGCCAGGGCCTCCTCAAGCGCCGACTGCGTAACCGAAGCATCTACAAAATCACAACCGTTAGCAACCAACCAACCATCCTCAACCCTGACAAAGCACCGACAACCGAAAAATAAAACGAAGAAGAAAAAAAGAACTCGCCATCCAAATCACTAAAACTACTCCCCATACTCGGCGCCCCATCACTCCCCTCCCTCGAAGGCCCGCCGCCCCCCTTCCCGCGACTGCTACTCCCCGGACGCCCCCCCCCACCACCACCACCACCGCCCGCCGCGGCCAACTCAGCCGCCCGCCTCGGCGACAGCGGGCCCTGCTGATAATGGCCAGCCGGCAGCCGCCGCCGCTGCCCGTCTGTCCCGCCACCACCCGCCGTCCCCGGCCGCCGCGAGATGACGGCCGCCGACCCGACCGACGAGTCCGACGTCTGCGACTGCGACTGGCTGCTGGCATCGCCTGCTGATGCAGCTGCTTGTTGCCGTCCCCGTCCGGCAAGGTCACGGAGGTTGTTTCCGCGCAGCGTGGCGCCTAGGTCTTGGCCGCTGCCGCTGCCTTGGAGGGTTGTTGGGGCACCGCCG
This sequence comes from Parachaetomium inaequale, assembly GCA_033296685.1. Classification (NCBI taxonomy): domain Eukaryota; kingdom Fungi; phylum Ascomycota; class Sordariomycetes; order Sordariales; family Chaetomiaceae; genus Parachaetomium; species Parachaetomium inaequale. Next base: position 240,310 of record MU854324.1, read on the forward strand.
CCGGTTTGGTGGGTGAAGGGGAGGAAGGCGGGCTCGGCTTCGTCGTCGTCATCGTCGTCGGCGTCGTTGAAGTGGTTGTTGCCGCCGCCGAAGCGTGGCGGGCGGCGGATGATGCGGCTTTCGACGGGGCTAGAGGAGGAGGAGGAGGATGACGTGGTGGATGCTGCTGGGCTGGGGGACGGGATCTCCGTGTCGTCCTCCTCTTGTGGCGGGTGTTGCTGTGCTTGGGCGACCGGGGTCGGGAGGTATGAGAAGCGGCGTCTTTGGGGGTCGCCTAGCCGGGCTGTGCCTGGCCTGCTGCCGGGCTGGGCCTGGACCGCCGTGCTGGAGGATGAGTTTCGAGAGCTTCCGGGTCGGATGGGGATAGCGCTCTTGATCGATGGTCCGACGGCGGCGGCAACGCTGTGCTCCTCCTCGTTCTTCGGAAGCGGGGTGGCGGTGTCTTTCCGCACTGAAAGAGCGGACGGAGCGCGGCCGGTTCCTAGACTGGCGCGTCTCGTGGGGTCCATGGCGGCTTGGTAGCTCCCAGCAGGCTCGGCACCGGGCACCGGCGACGGGGCGTTAGAACCCCGGGCTGCCGCAGCCTTCAGCATGTGTGCCCTGAGCTGAGAGGTATGGCGCTCAGTCAGGTAAGCGGCCATCTGGAGGAGGAAGTCGACAGTCACGTCGAACTTGGCGGCTCTGGCACAGTGTCAGTATCGCATCCAGCCCGGGAGTCGAGGCAGCCTCACAGCATGGTCCCTGGGCAAAGCTGTCAGCAACACGGCAGTATGACGGACGAAATCAGACGTACAGTCAACATTGTCAAGCAACGAGTCGGACAGGATGCTCCAGAGCGCCTCGGATTTCTTCTCGCTCCAGTTCACCTTTGACAGAAGAGTCAGCCTTGAACAGAGCGCGGGAGAAGCACAGTGCGAAACTCACTGTCCCGGGGTCGACGAAGTCTCCGCGGTTGAAGGGCAGCCGGATGTAGACATGGTATTTGGGCTCCCGGCCTTCTTCGGCGGCTTGCTCGGGCCTCTTTCGCCTGTCGGCCGCGGGCTGGTCTGTCCTCTGTCTGGCCTCCATGATCCTGTTGTTCCGTGGTTGATGGAAGGAGGTTGCTGGGATGCCTGCTCGTGTAAACCAAAAATGGAAAGGTCGGGATGAGCTGTGGATTAATGGGGTTGCGGGATTGCAAGGGTGTGATTACATATTTTTGACCCGTTGGCGGATGATGCATTTAGGAGTCACAAGGTCTGGGCATTGTGGCCCATGCTTCTTCTTTAACCAGCTTCGCTGTTGCTGGGCAGATTTGCATGGATGCACACGTCAACTCGAGAACCAAAAAATCGCGTCGCATTCTTGCCCGACCTTGAACCACGCCCAATTCGCCAAACACCAGTATTCACAGCATCCCGCCTTACATTCCAGAAGAGCCACTTCGGTTCTATTGGTTGCATATTTCCCTTGTCGCCTGCTGCAGCGACCCAACATGGCGCCGTTAATTCTACACAATGTGCCCGACGAGGAGCTCTACGTGGGCGACGACGGCATACAAAGACCCTATGCGATGGTGTTTCCACAGTATGCATTCCCGAATATTCGGGTATTTAGTGATGTCTTCTAACCTGTTGCGCCACAGGCAGGACGGGTCGCTGCGATCGAGGAAGATGACCCACGAGACAGGCTCCTTCGGCAAGTCGACGCGCCGAACGAGATCCAAAACCGCCACACCAGCCCGGCGAGAAGACCCCACGATAGCGGCGGCGGACAAAGTCTTCAGCAGCTGGATCGCGAACCAAAACCAGAATGCGACACAAACAAGCGCGCCGGCGACGGGGCAACGACGACCAACCCTCATCCCCTCCACTTCCTCTCAGAACCTCTCGCAGGCGCAGGACGAGAGCACGGCGCCCTCCCAAACCCGCTTCCTCAAGCAACAGGAGCCGACCGAAGTAATATTGCGCGGGTACCGCTCGGCGCAGCAACAATACGCCGCCCTCAACCACTACGAGCAGCTTGCCGGTCGGGTATGCGAAGACTACTCGCGCGAGCCCCCGGTAGAGAGCCGGCGCTACAAGTCGGAGCTGCGCGACCCAGCCTTCACCCGCCGGCGCGCCCTCACTCCCGAAGAGCGCGCCAAGGTCAACAAAGCAGACAGCGGCCAGCACTGGGTGAAGGTGACATTCGAGTCGGCCGAAGCGGCCGACGCAGCCATCTATGCCTCGCCGCAGAAGATCCTCGGCCATCTCGTCTACGCCGAGCCGTACCACGGCATTCCGCCATCGCGGGACGAAGCCATCCCTGACCCATCCGCGATGGGCAGCGGGCTGCACCGGACACCGTCAAACAGGCGGCACTCGCGGACCCAGTCCGGCTTCGGCATGCAACAACAGCCCGGCGGCTTCGACTGGTCCCCGCAGCAGTCGCAGACCTCGTCCTCGCTCACCGCCGACACCATGACGGTCGACTCGACGGGCGACACCACCGCCTCGTCAAGCACAGTCACAGGGAGGACACCGGGCGGAGAAAACGGCGCCAGGCCGGCAACGCACGAGAAGCCCGACGACGAGTTCTGCAGGGCCATCCCCACCGTGCGCAAGGCTAAGCTCCTGCCCATGGAGCAGGCGCTGCTGCCGGCCCCGTCGTACGCGCAGCGCATCGCCAACCACATCCCGTTCCTCATGTGGTTTAACGGCGCCATGATCGGGAGCGAGGTGCCGCGCACCGAGCTGGGCGAGTTTGACTGGAACAGGGCCAGCCTGTACTGGAAGTTGATGTGGTGGCTGGACTTTTTGCTGGGCCTGTTTGGAGGAGACGTGAGGGATGCCGACAAGGATGATTGAGGGGGGACGTGGGGCAGACTGTTTAATGTTGTGTATGTAGCAACGATGGCTGTCGTTTTGGGCCGGCGACATAAAAACTTGGACTCAAAGAGGTTGGTTGCAGGCGTTTCGCAGCATTTCAAGGCGTACCTATTGTAGTCCGGATAGGACTTGTTTGTTCATTATGTGTCTTAGCGACGGTCTATTAGGTTACAGGGACTCGGGAAAATATCTATCTCCTCAGATCCGTTGTACACTATCGTTGCAAGGGGGTATACATTGATTCAAATCCAACTCTGCGATGCCCTGCCATCAACCCTGCCACCGTCATGTACTGTCGCTGGTCTCGCTCCATGTCCCCTCCCGTCGCTGCGGATCCCCGAGGCTCGCGCCTACTTTGTCTCGACTTTCGTCCTCTGACGGCGACCCCCGCCGTAACCCTTCGTTACGCCAGGGGTGCGATTCGTCGTCGTCTTCCTGCTCTTGATCATCTTCAACGGCACAGTCTTCGTCTCGCTCTGCTGTGCCATCGTGGTCCTTTTGCCCTTCTTTCGAAGTAGACGACGACTCGGCAGCGCCGTCCTCGATCCCGCCGAGCAAATCCTCCGTGTTCAGCTTCAACGGCTGCGGCTGCGGAGAAAACGGCCGCACGTTCCTCGACCGGTTGAACTCGGAGAAGACACTGTCCGTATCGCGGTCCCGCCCCCTCCCAAGGTCCGAGGTGACCGCACCAGCCAGGCTCTGATACCGGTCCGTGTCCACCAGCAGACTGTCCGAGCGCGTGTCCTTCCCGCCCCGTACCGTGTCCGCGCCCGAGGCATCAGCCAGTATGCTCTTCGGCGGCAAGATACTAAACAACGTCGCAGCCCCCTCGCCGCCGCCGCCGCCGCCGCCGGCCCCACCCCCAACCCCAGCAGCAGCAGCAGCAGCAGCACCCCCCTCCTTGCCGCCCCCCCCCCCCCCCCCACCACCCCCCTCCCCCCCCCCCCCCCCCCCCTCCCCCTCTAGTACCCGGATCCATCTCCTCCTCCGCAGCGAACAAATCCACCCCCTTCTCCAGCACTTCTTCAAGTCCACCCCCCGTCCACCCCTTCCGCGCCAAACTCTCAAAGATATCCACCTCGGCCCGGACAAGACTGCAACTCGCCTCCACAATCCGCCCACTCGCCTCCTGACTCTCGCGGAGTAACGTCCGTGCGTGCTCCCCATGCAGCACGGTCAACCCATCCAGCCGCGCAGTCAGCTGCACCAGATGCCCCCTCAGCTGCGTCACATCCCGCCGCCGCTGGCGGTGCATCTTGACCCCCTCCTTCTCAAGCCGTCGAATCTCGCGGCTCTGCGCCTCGACCGCGCGCGCGTAGCTGTCCTCCTCGTCGTCGACCGCGCCGCGCCACTTGTCCAGCTCGTGCAGGAGGGGCACCTCGAACGCGCGGTAGACGGTTTCCGATAAAATGTGCTGGTGGTTCGCGACCAGGTGTTGGAGACCTGCCGTCGCGAGGAGGGTGTCGGCGGTGCAAGTACCATCCTTCGTCATAATGAAGCTGTTGCTGAGGGGTGCCCCGGACGGTGGGCCGAGGTGGGCGGGCTCGGCGCGGGCTTCTTTCAGGCGGGCGCAGGCCTCGAGGGCGGCGCCGAAGGTGGAGGCTGCGGTGGAGAGGGATGCGAGGGCGAGGCGGTAGGCTTTTGCGCTCGCGAGGAGGTCCGCGTAGGCGGCTTGGGAGTGGGCCAGGTCGGTTTTTGTGAGGACTGCGTGCTGCGAGGGGCGCGGGGGAGGAGGGGGCGGGAGGTTGTATTGCGCGAGGGGGTTCGCGGTCGAGGCGTACGAGTAGGTCGGGCTCGCCGGGATCGGGGGGAGTTGGGAGGCCGTCGGGGAGGGTGGGGAGTTTGCTGCCATGGTTGGTTGCGCTGTGGTGGTGAGGTTGCGGAGAAAGGTTGCGATGGCGGCGTGGGTTGGAGACGGGAGGGTTTGTTGACTTGGGGTTCGTCGGTTCGGGGCTAGCAACGGGTCTCCACTCAAACTTGGTTAGAAGGTGAGGTCCCTCAACTGAAGTATATGACCGGGATCAAATAGAAACGGACAGAAACGCCAAAATCCTCGGGCATCGCCTATCAGGCCTCGACGAAGACCAGCATGCGAAATTGTGCATAATAAACCGGGCAACTGCCTGCCGACAAGTCAGCCGCGACGCCCATGTGATGCAGCGGGCCAACAGCGGCCGCGCAGCGGTGTGGGGCCGATAAGATAGTGCGCACAGGCCACATCGGGATGGTGGGGTCAACAGAGGGCTGACCAGCTTCAGCTTCTCAAAACAACGGCCGGGGGACTCTCGAAATGTGGACAGAGTGAAAGGCGCAAAATCAGTATCTATGTCTACCGTCAACGCCCAGTTCGCCCCGCCAAGTGCAATAACCCATGGTATCCATGCAAAGGAAATGTCTAGAGCTCTGACTTGCCCTCGCCGTTGCCCAACGCCGGCAGCCGTTCCCTCAAGAAGGCCTCGACATCGTCCAGTTCCTCCAGGCACGCCGAATGCCCCATGTCCCTAGACAACCCAGTTAGCAAACACCAACCATCGACATCCCCAAGACCGACTCACTCGTAAATCTTCAGCGTGGCCTTGTACCCCATCCCCTTGAGCAGCTCGTGCGACTTCTTCCCGAGCTCCGTGTTGACCACCTGGTCCGAGTCGCCGTGGGCCATGAAGATGGGCGTCTCCTTGTTGAACTCGGGCGTCGGCACCAGCTCGGCGAACTTGAGGCTCAGCAGCAGGTACGACGAGAGCGCCACGATGCCTGCCAGCTTCACTCTGGACGTGAGCCCCGCGAACAGGCTCATGGCGCCGCCCTGGCTGAAGCCGCCGAGCACGATGCGGTCGGCGGGGATGCCCGCGTCCATCTCCTTTTGGATCAGCTCGTGGAAGTAGGCCTGGCTGAGCACGATGCCCGCCTCGTCCTCGTTGCGGCGCAGGGACTCGGCGTTGCCGTCAATGGTGTGCTGGTGTTGGTTATGAGTGAGCAGGGCATGCATGGGTGTTGTGGAGAGAGAACAGGGACATACAATATCATACCAGCCCGGCATCTTCATTCCCCAGTTGCACGTGATGGGGATTGCCGGGGCGTGCGGCAAGATGAACTTGACCTCGTCGAGGCGCTGCCGCCGGCGCCAGTTCTCAACTGCCCCGGCCCAGCCGTGGCCTGTGTCCCCGAGGCCATGGACGAAGATCACCGTCGCAGTGTGTCGCGCGGTGGCCGGGAACAGCAGGGGCGGCGCCCGCACGATTGACGCCATTTTGCGCAAGCCGGCTGCTAAGGACTGGGACTTGGGGGAGTGAAGTGGTCGCGTCGACGGCGGGCTTGAGATGCGGTAGCTGGATGCCGATGGACAAGGCCGCTCCAAGGTTAGGAGGAGGGTTAAATGTCTACCCCCCATCAAGTGGGTTGCTATTTGCTAACCAAGGCCCTTCCACCAATCAGAGCTTCGTATTTGATACAAGTGAGTCTTGGAATTCAGTTGCTGGCTGAAACTCCAGGTTGTCACCTTCCTTCCGGTGGTTGCTTCGCGGCACGGCTGCCTGCCCACCACCCGGCGGCCACGCTGCAATGGAGAGTCAAACTTTTTGGCAATTCGCTGCAGGTGAAGAGATGTTGCAGTTAGCCGCGATTGGTGCCCGCGCTGCGTACCGGCCCTAAGCAGAGAAATCTTGGCACATCGTCTCGATGTTGTTCAGCCTCGGTCCTTCGCAAGACCTTGCTCCTATTCCCGCGACCTATCTGGTCCTGTCTCATTGTGGCTACTCCAGCCAGAATGCCGGACTTCCGGAGGAGATGGCGGTCCTGGAGACATCCGGGCAAGGATAAAAATGACGGTAGCACGATCCCTAACGAGGCGCCAGCAGTATCAGCGTCGGTCCCCAGAACGCCCTCGAGCGGACTGCATTCTCAAGCGGAACCTGAGGCAGCAGCAGAATCGTCGATAGGGACCGGCTTGGGCGATGCAGTACATGTTCCCCCGGCCCTCCCTGTCACGGGTGCCGATCCGGCCGGATCCCAAAGTCTCTGGCTGCGGGCTGAGGATGAAATGATCAACGGGACGGACATGGAGAAGAAGAAACTCATCGAGGCTTTCCTTCAGGCCCTGAACCAAGAGTGGGCTGCCGGCCGTAGTGCGTCTGCAGAGGCTGCCACTGGATCCCTCACCAGACAGGAGCAGATGAGCGATCTCCTCGCTGTCAAGGTCGACGAGCTAAATGGCAAGAGCCACAGGGTTCGGATAGGAGACTGGGATGTGGCCGCCAGTCAACTCTTCGCAACCGTCCTCTCCTTCATTGTCACGGCGAAAGACTTGATCGCAACCGTCGGCGGCGGCGATCCGCATGTAACGCTCGCCTGTGCGGGCGCGAGCGTTATCTTGTCGGTCAGTCTCTGGTCATCTTTGGTCATCTCTAGGGTATGGGTGGCGACTGACACGCTCCGCAGCTCCTCACACAACACGCCGAGCAGCGCGAGGCCTTGCTCAGCGGCCTAGAGACCGTAGCGAAGCTGATATGCCAGTACCCGCTCGTAGAACATGCCTACCAGGAGCGTGCAAAGAATCCCGCTCTCTCGGCCGAACAAGCCAGGCGTGTCGAGACCGAGTTCGAGGGCAGTCTCGTCCAGCTCTACTCCCTGATCCTGGAGTTTCAAGCCCGGGCAGTCTTGTATCTGCAAAGAGGCCGCTTCAAACAGTTCGTCCAGGACACGGTCGCCTGGAACGACTGGAAGGACCTGGAGCGCCGTCTCAGCAGGGCAGACGCACACTGCCGCAGCTTCAAGGACCTCATCAACGACGAGAAGCTCCATCACGACATCGACAAGATGCAGATCAAAGTTTCCAACATCTCAGAACGTATGCAACAGCTCATCGACCTCCACACGAGCCAGGTGGCGACGGCGCAGCGAGAGAAGGAGATTCGCTGTCTCCAGAAGTTCTTCCACTCGACGTGCCCGTACCAGGCTCGCAAGGACCGGAATCCCGACCGGGTCAACGGCACCTGCGAGTGGTTCCAAACCCATGGGCATTATAAGGACTGGAAGGACACGCCGGGATCGCGTCTCCTGTGGGTGTCTGCGGATCCCGGCTGCGGCAAGTCCGTCCTGGTGAAGTTCTTGGTGGACGACGCACTTAAGACGGCTGGTTCGAGAACAACGTGCTACTTCTTCTTCAAGGATGATTTTGAGGACCAGAGGAGCGCTGCGAGTGCCCTCTGCGCCGTGCTCCACCAACTCTTTGTCCAGAACGAGAAGCTCTCTCGGAAGACTCTGTTGGAGAAATGGGACGCCCATGGGGACGCATTCTTTAAGCAATTCGAACTGCTCTGGGATGTCCTCGTCCGCGCCGCCGAGGACGTGAACGCTGGCGACGTCACGGTCATTATGGACGCCCTCGACGAATGCAGCGCGGACGACCTGAAAGAGCTAACGGGGGCGATAGAGAAGCTCTACGCATCCGGGCCGCCAGATGCCAACCTGAAATTCTTGTTCACGAGCCGGCCGTACGAGCGCATCGATCGCCAGTTCCGGCCCATCCACCGCAGCGGCCCCAGCATCCGCCTCGCGGGCGAGGACGAGCAGGAGGTGGAGCAGATCACAGCCGAGATCGGGCTCGTCATCAGAGATCGCGTCCAGGCCATCAGTATCGAGATGGATCTTGAGCCCGACGAAGAGCAGTTCCTCGAGACGGAGCTGATGACGGTCGAGAACCGGACCTATCTGTGGGTGATGCTCACGCTCGACGTGATCCGGAATAGCCCCACGTTCACCAAGGGCACGGTCCGGCAGGCGCTGCAGAACCTCCCGACTTCGGTCGAGACCGCCTACGAGCGGATCCTCGCTCACAGCACCGACGCCGACAAGGCGAAGAAGCTGCTCTAGATCATCTTAGCGGCCGTACGGCCGCTAACCCTCCGGGAAATTGCCGTTGCCCTCAACCTGACCTCGACTCACAAAACCATCGCTCACTTGCAGGCCGAGATGGAGCCGCTGGCGCGGTTTCGTAAGACGATGCGGGACCTGTGCGGTCTTCTTGTCACCGTGGTCGACTCCAAGGTCTACCTGCTTCACCAAACCGTCAGGGAATTCTTGATTGATCCCTCGGCTCGGGCGCCGCTGTCTGGGTGGAAGTCCTGTCTTGGCTGGGGTCCGTCCCACGGTGTCCTGGCCGCGGCATCAATGCGGCTCCTGCTGCTCGACGACTTTCACACGAGGCCGCTTGACCCGTTCTGCAAGCCTGAAGAGCTCGAGACATTGTTCAACGAGCTGGACGGCGTGGACTTCCTCACCTACGCGGCGACGAACTGGGCGGAACATCTAGATACGGCATCTAGGTTGCCCGCATCGGACGGAGAGCAGAAGCGGCAGCTGCTCGAGCTAGGCACGCGCGTCTGTGCCATGGACTTGGGGGGGACACCATGGCCGCAGGTTTTGCATGTCCTCAGCCAGCGGGATCCGGCGACAGGCCGCGGCGATGAGCGGGCAAGCCCGACTGAGTACTGGGATTGGTGGCCCACGGGCGCCGAGGACTACTACCGGGGCATGCCAGCACTCCACGTTGCCAGCCACCTGGGCCTCAAATCCTTAGTCCAGCACCTCCTGACGGTACACGGGACGGACGCGAAGGGTCCCCCCGACGGCGACCCCCTCGCACGCACCGCGCTCCACTGGGCATGCCGCAGCGACAACGGCGCCTGCGTCTCGGATCTGCTCCAGGCCTCTGACGACAGCACCCACGTCAACACGATGGACCTGGACGAGTGCACGCCGCTCCACGATGCCTGCCGCGGGGACCTCGGACACACTACCACCTTCTTGCTCGAGCAGGCCGACGCGGATCCCGAGACATGCGGCGCGACCCATGGCGTCACGGCTCTCCACGTGGCGGCCGCCGCGGGCAGCACCAACGCTCTCGGGGCCTTGCTCGACGCGCCAAACGGACTCGATGTCAACCCGCGCGACCGGCACGGCCGCACGCCGCTCATGTACGCCGCTGCGGGATGGCAGCTGCAGGCGGTGGATATGCTGCTCAGGGCTGGCGCGGACGTCGAACTGCAGGACGAGGACGGCCGGACGGCCTTGTTGCACGTAGGCGGCCGCCGTCTCCGACCGCCGCCGCGTCGCAAGGCACTCGCCTGGTCTGCGGCTGTGCCGCTGGCTCGCTCGGTTGGGGAGTTATTTGCCGGTATCGGGAGGGGCCTGAGAGCCACGTGGAAGGGGGCGAAAGAAGAAGCCAACAGCGATCCCCGGGTTCTCGAGAGGGTCGAACAGCTCAAGGTGGCTATCAAACTACAGTGTATGCGGACATGCTCGTACGAAGAGGTCCATTCGATTGTCTATGGGGACAATCCAACGGGTAAGGCCCCTCACGTACCTAGGGAGGTAATGTGCTCCACATGCATCGGGGCTAATAATGATTGCGGTAGACATTGAGACTTTCTTCGACATGACCGGACCATCTTCAGTTGTTCTTGATCTCAGGGTATTCGAGGACATGTTCGATTTCCTCCAGCTGTGTGATGTTCTCCACTTTGTCGCCTTGCCGCCCGTCACGCTCAAGAGGCCGACAGGTGAGGCCGACGACGATGAAAACGGCAAGGAAGACATGGTCAGGCTTTTCAGCTGGCTCCGGGGCAAAGGCGTCACGCACATCTTGAAAGTCATTGTCGACGACACGGCAGCGCCGTGCCACGGCGACGCGGCAGTCACAGAGGCGCTGCGTCAGTTCCATGTCGAGAGTCTGGACTGGCGGAAGCCGGACCTCGGGCCCGAGGCCATCTGCAGCATCGGCCGGGAGTTGCGCGAGGTCCACCTCTACTGGAGCGGAGACGGCGCCGTCTGGGAGGGGTGGAGCAGCCACGAGGGTCTGGGGAGACTGGAATGCCTCGACACCATATACCTACACTTGGTTCAGGACGAGGTAAGCTATGGCGATGGTTTCGCCTTTTCGCTTGCTTCTTGCTTCAATATTCGCTCTGATGCTAACATCACTGTCATGGCTGTAGGACATCAACAACTATACTGGTTTGTACGAGGATGCCAGGACGTGGGAGAACAAACTCAACGCACAACGATGCAGTGAGCATGCTATGGAGAAGGCCGTGGGGAAATCGACTGTCCGGGACTCTGTTGGGAAGGTTGACCGCAAGCCTATTATCGTCCAGGTCGTCAACAGGTATGGGGGACCTTTAGCAAGACTGGAATAAGTTCGACCTAGTGTTCACGCAGAAGGCATGAATGAGGTTGATGTTCTCCTTGGCTATTGGCCTCCCGAGTGCCTGTCAGGGTTAGGGTCTGCTGCTCCGTGGGTCTTGTCGGTCCACCGCGCGGCTTCCCCATCGAGATGGCGACATCTTAGCAAGAATTAGTAACTGCTTACCAAAAGAGGCAGTAACAAGCCGATGCCGAGCGCGAGACCGAGCGTGGTTTCAAAGCGTCGAGTGCGAAGTACTTGGATGTCCGACAGCCAGTCTGCTGCAAGTTAAGTGAAACCGTTGAAAAGAGTACTTGAGTCAATGCCATCCATGTTTGGGTCGTGGATGTTGAGGCACCCCACCGTGTTCCTCTTGCCAACTGCAGTCCTCATCCTGGCTCTGTTTTTGAGCTCATCATCCCCGCTGGCACGCAGCCTGCCGTCCTTGGCCAAGATCAAGAACTATTCGTCGATTTTCAAGTCAGCACAGCCAGCCAAAATGCCGAAAACACCTGTGTATTTCTTCAGCCATGGAGGGGCAAGTTTACCCGCCCCTAGCAAACACCCTCCCTAGCAACACCCCACTAACACACTCCCAGCCCGACGTCCAGTACAACACCACACACCCGGTCTATCCCGTCCTCCAGGCCATCGGCAAGGAAATCACCCAGAAAGTGAAGCCCAAAGCCGTCGTAGTCTTCTCGGCCCACTGGCAAGCCGAGCCCAACGAGATCCACCTCAACAACGCCGAGCACACCGACCTGATCTACGAGTACGTTTGCCCCTTTTATTTACCCTTGAGGAGTAAAACACTCACCCCCTCCCTGCCCCTTTGCTTGGCTGACTGTCTATCTACGAATAGCTTCTACGGCTTCCCCCCCAAATTCTACGACGCCACCTTCCCCAGCGTCGGCAGCCCCCCGCTCGCCTCCAAGATCCTCTCCCTCCTCTCGGACGCGGGCATCCCCGCCAAAGGCCTCACCCGCGGCCTGGACCACGGCGTCTTCTCGGGCTTCAACGTCGCCTTTTCCCCCGACACCAACCCGCTGACCTGCCCGCTGGTGCAGGTCAGCCTGTTCAACAGCGAGGATGCCGCCGCGCACTACCGCCTGGGGGAGGCGGTTGCGGCGCTGCGGGAGGAAGGCGTGGTTGTTATCGGGACGGGGATGAGCGTGCATAATCTGCGGGATATGCGTGTCGCTGCTTTGCAGGGGGGAGGGGGGCCGTTACCTTATGTGGTGGTATGTTCAAATCCAAATCCGTCACTCTTTCTTTTTTCTCTGCTTTTACGGCGGCCATGGGGGGTTTTCCGGGCTATTGCTCCTGATAACTACCCTGATTTTTTTTAGAAAAGAAATGGCTGACCCTGATTTTTGTTGGGTAGTCGTTTGATGAGGCGTTGAAGGCGGCGGTGGAGGCGGAGCCTGCGGTGAGGAGGGAGAGGATGGTGGAGGTGGTGAGACGGCCGGATGCCAGGCAGGCGCATCCGTGGATGGATCATTTGATGCCGGTGGTATGACCCCAGATTCGTCTTCTTCCCCACCCCCGCGTGGCCACCAGTGGTTCCCGAGAGAGTGCTCCTGCTCCCGATGACCCTTTGGGAAGAAGTAGCTGACATTTCTGGACAGTATGTGGCGGCCGGGGCGGCTGGGGAGGACAAGGGGGTGCAGACGTGGACGATGCATGAGGGGAGCTTTGCGTGGGCGCAGTACCGGTTTGGCGATGTTCCGGAGTAAGGCTAGGTTTAAGTTATGTTAGGTTTGGGGACTTGGTGGTGATGGTCACGGGCTTTGTGGGACATCATGGTGATAACTACCGTCATCTTTTATTCTCTCGTCTCTGTCTAACCTCTCTCTATGTGCGGCATTACTGAGCCATGACCGCCTGCAAGTACCCCCGAGACAACAACTGCTGCCGACCGCCAAAGCACATTACTTCCACGCCTAATACCCATGGATGTGTGTAAGCAATTCCAGCAAGCAAGTCCTCCAACTCTCTCCACGCCCATCAAGGAACAGAACAGCCGATCATCCTCACCGATTGACCGGAGGTGGTGACCGCGGCCGCTCACATGACAGCCACAACACTATCATCCACCATCTCCGAGATATCCCCCAGAAACAGGCTAGCCACGACCGACACCCCGCCAAACGCCACGCTGCAGTAGTACACCCAGGGATACGCATTGGCATACGCCTGCTGGCCCGCGGCAACGAGCTCCGCCCAGATCTTGTCGTCGACGCCCGGCAGCCCGCGAATCTCCTTGACGAGCGACACGGCCGTCAGCTGGATCGCCTCGCCAATGACAGCCGGGTCGTGGATGCCAGCCTTGACGCACGCCGCCCCGAGGCGCGCGCTCAGCTCGGGGATGAGCTTCTGCACGAAGACGTTGAAGTAGACGGCGTAGCCGACGGCGCCGCCGACGATGCGCACCGCGATGGTCAGCGCCGTGACGGTGGCGATGACGTCGCCCGGGCAGATGATGGTGGCGACGGTGGACACGGGGATGGTGATGCCGCCGACGCCGGTGCCGGCCACGAAGAGGATGGCGTAGACGGCGTGGATGTTGTCGCGGGTCGCGAGGGCCAGGCAGCCGCAGCCGGCGGTCATGAGGACGGAGGCGCCGAGGATGAGGTAGCGGATCTGGGAGCCGCGGAAGAGGGAGAGGAGGAATAAGCTGACAATGCAGCCGGTGAAGACGCCAAAGGCGAAGGGCAGGCCGCGGATGCCGACGCCGACGGGGCTGGGCAGGGGTTAGTCGGCGTCTAAGTTAGAGAACGCGAGGTTAAGAATAAAGGACTTGCTCGTGTCCGTAGACGTTGTACGCCTCGGGCGGCCAGAGCAGCAGCACCGAGAAGAAGTTGGCGCCCGAGATGAAGGTGATGATCATGGTCAGCGCCAGAGTCCGCGGCGCCTTGCTGAGGTTGCGTGGGACCATGGGGTTGGCGGTGCCCCAGAGCTGCCAGGCCACGAAGCAGGCGAGCAGGAAGACGCCGGCGATCAGAGGAGCCAGGGTGTGCACACTCGGCCACGGATACTGCAGCTTGTCAGTCCTGTCAGATGCCAAACGGCAAAACAAAAGAACTCACCTGGTATCCTCCGGCCAGAATCCCCACCTCAAACCCAGCCAGCCCGACAATCGACAGCAGGCCGCCGACAAAGTCCGTCTTCTTCAGCAGATCGATGTTCGCCTTCCAGCCGTACAGGCGAGCGCGGGGCGGGGGAAAGTAGAAGAGCACGGTCGCGACGAGACCGGCAAGCGCCCAGCCGGACGTCACGACCGAGATCCAGCGCCACGACTTGTGGACCGCAATCATCTGGGCGTACATGGCCGAGGGCAGGAACGGGAGGATGGTCAGCACCATGCCGGCGATGTAGTAGCCGCGGTGGGAGAGCGGCACCAGCTCGGCGGTGCCGGCCAGGGCCGTGAGCTCGTTGATGCCCGTGCCGATGCCGGTGATGGCCATGCCAGCTGGAAGCGCAGCCGTCAGCTTAAACATACGGTTGAGGATGCTGCTTTGGGGGTACTCACCAATGAACATGTCCATGTCGCGGGCCGCGCCGCAGATGATCTGGCCCGCGATAATCGTGACGCTTCCGATGATGGCGACATAGCGGCGGCCCATGAGATCCGAGAGGGCACCGACAAAGGGCGAGATGGCGGCTGTGGCGAGGAGGTTGGCCGTGATGAACCACACCCAGTAGCTGACGCCGCCGAGGTCGCGGTAGATGTAGACAGGGGCACCGGCTGTCCAAGGTCAGTGATCAACACATGAATGCCACGATCAAAGCCAAAGTGACCTACCAAACAGATACAGCGGAATCTGGGCGCTCGTCCACATGAAGGCCAGCGCCGTCAAGGCCAGCCAGTGACCGAGGGTGCCCTGGACAAAGCTGTCAGTCAGCTGGGTCACAGAAACCAGAACCCGACCAGAGAAAGGCACAAACCGTGTGGTGCTGGTCCTCCTCGGCGATGCCGCTCTCGTGCATGATCAGGTCGCCAGGCATTATGTTGGTGAGCTCCCAGGCGCCATTGCGCGCGTCGTCAGAGACATTGGTCTCCTTCGCGGGAGGCTGGTGAGGCGACATTGAGAGACGATCTTTTTCTTTTCTCTCTGCACGGCCGTAAGCTTTCCTTCTGACCTGTGCCATGTTTGAGAGAAGTAGAAATCTGGGGGGATACCTGTAATAAGACGTAGGGATGACCGCAGGGACGGGGATAGATTGGTTTGCTGTTGTGTAATGGCCCAAGAAGCGCCACTTCGTGTTTTGTGTTGCGTGCTTCAAGTTGCTTGCTTCAAGTTGCTTTCCGAATCGCGGGGTGGGAAATCAAAGAGGGCAAGAAGGAAGGAAGAGGTTTTATATCTGAGTGAATACCTGAGGCCTTCCCTCTCCTCAGGCTCTCGTCTCAACTTCCCCTAGCGCTAGGCCGTGCGAGTTCGGAATAGACTGTGCAGTTCTCAGGGGCAGGACAGCACCAACAAGATGGCGAAGTTCTGGGCGCAGGGAGTTGCCCTGGCAAGAGCCGCACGTCGAGTGAAGACTCGGGCCCGAGATGGATGTCTTGGAGGGCGTGGGGGCAGATCTAGTCTGCGTGGGGAGAGGAAGGGTCGACCCCAGGGGTCATGACGAGCTGGCGGAGTCTTGATCAGCCGTTATCGAAACGGAAGCCTTCCGGACGGTACCTCACGGGCAGTGCATGCTGTACGACGAGTCCCTGGACTTGAGTGAGTGGCCTGTCCGTCTGGCTGGTATCTGCAAACCAACATCAGCAGTTACATCCGCAATGCATGGCACTTGCAGCGATCCCCATGCCTGCTTGCCTCAGGGGCAGTCTTGAAAACCGGCCTTGTTCAGACTTCTAAGTTCTTGGACGAGAAGCCATGCGTTTCTGGGGGGGGTTTTGGAGCCAGGATACCCGGTTCCCGAAGCAGCCCTGAACCAGACGGCCGTGTCACTGTCCTCTCAGTCCACGAGCCCAGTGTAGGACACCAGAACATCTCAACCGCAACACCGTGAGAAGAGCAGCGGGAGTGCCAATCAGGCCTTTGAGCCAGGGCTGAAAGAACTGACAGCCGAGGCCCCAACGCCGTGTGTTCTAATCCCCTGGTTGTGGTGTGCATGGACGGAAAGGGTACCAGCTAAGGCGCGTGATACTTTTCGGAGCAGCAGTCACCCGCCGCGCAGCGGCAGCGGGAGCAGCAGCAGCGACAGTAGGCCGTCGTGGTGACACAAGGGCCCGCCAACCATATCCCCACGTCCTTGGTGATACTGCAGGCTGAAAAAGGCGCCGGTACGTGCGAGACAGAACCCGGATCTCGAAAGGCTGTCGATTGAGCGTTGGTCCCCCCCTCGACCAAGACCCAAGTGGGGGGAGAGCCTGCAAGATCGCCGTGCAGCTGTCGTTGTTTGTTGCGCGTCTCCGACGTAATTGTCGAGGATGAGTTGAGTTGACATCTCCTCGGCTGCAAGACGGAGTGCGTAGGGAAGCTGTTGGTTGGTGCAAGAGGTGAAGGAACCGGCCGACTCAGGGCGAGGAGAGAGGGATGTGATGCAATGTGAGCTGTCGGGCCGCAGGGAGACCGAGACAGGGTGCGTGGTCGCACATGGACGCATCCCTGCGCCTTCCAGATCTGGCTGCTCAAGGTTGCTGCTAGCTGCTTGCTGAATGAAGTCACGGTGAAGGGCCGGGTTGTCTTCACCGCTCACGGCGCCCGCTACCGCTTTGTGGCCTGCCGGAGATTTCGACGGCAATGCATGCCGACTTTGATGCTTGTGTCACTGCCCCTGCTTTGCATGTCAGGGCAGCCTCGCCTGGGATCCCACCCATCACCAACACTGTGACTTCATATCCGAACGAAAGCCCCGGTCCTGGGTTGAGCCTATCCCCGGTTAGAGTGTTTGCGCGATGCCACATCCAGCCTCTTTCAGCTTGGCCATCATGGACAATGAGCTTGCCTGTACAAACGCACAGTGAGAGCGCTTGGCCGAGGCCTAGATCAATCCGCAGCCTGACCGGGGTCGGGGTGCGGCATCTCGGGCCCGACCTGCATGCAGCAAGCACCCCCATCCATGGCCTACCCGGCATCCCACCCACTGAGCAGTGGCATGCAGGGGGTAGGTAAGGTTGGTACTGTGTGTGTTAGCGTTTCGGAAATGACGTTACGCACGTACAACGCACAGAGAAGAAGAATAAAATGACCAGGGTTAACAAAACATATATAAAAAGAACAAGAGGGTGGTCGTCGACAAGTCTAGAAACATGCTTGTGGTTGTTTTAGTTAAGTCATTCGACTCCGCTAGGTGATCGCCGGCCGATTTACCGGCCTTGGCACCCCGTGTCCGGGCCCGGTCCCGGGCACCCAGGCGGGAGCCCGAGCTCCGAGAGACAAACACCAACCGAAGCATCTTCCCCAGATGAAGAAATGGGCCGACTGCGGTCTTACTGCGGCCCTTTGTCGAACGAAGCCCATCACCGTTCGAGAAATCTGGCAAGACAGCGGTTGGCTGTCCGGGCACCAAACACCAGAAAGGCCGCCAGGTCTTCGGCGAACACTGAAAGCAAAGGCGATGATGCTATCGAATGCTTGGAGGAGGTTGCAGACAAACGAGAACAGGCGATGAAGATATAAAGATGTCAATTAGTAGAGCATGTCGTCGCCCGAGTGCCAGGCCGCAAATAACAAAAGAAGGAGGCCAGTAGCCGAGCCTCATCCAGTATACCAGAGATAAAAAAAAAAAAAAAAGGTGAAATAGACAGACGTGCGCGCTCAAGTCGCCGACTCGCCCCCTCGAGCAGTGGTATCCATCCAAGCAGTTGGTACAATCCAAATCCCTGTGTGTGGTATCCCCCAAACGCCGTCCAGACCAGCCCAGTAGCCCAGTACCCCTTTTCCCCCTCACTGACCTCCCAACCCCCCACCCAGTCTGACCCTCATGTATAGATAGCACCCGACAGACAAGATGCCCCCTCACAAAGCATAATTCTCAGTATGCAAAAAGATCTCCTCAAGCATATCATCCCCCCAAATCTCGGCCTGCAGCGCCGCCACCGTATTCGCCACACCAACCCGCATCGCCGGCGGGCCGCACACAAAGACGGCCGTCCTCCTCCCCAAAATCCCGCGCCCGTCGGGCCCGCCCGTGGCCCACTCCTTGAGCATGAACCCGAGATCGGGGCGGCCGTACTCGACGCTCCACCCGCCGTCGATCTCGTGCGGGATGGGAAACGCGAAGCGCATCAGCGACCGCTGGAACTCGGTCGGCGTCTCGGGGAACCCAAAGTCGAACCCCGACGGCGGGCCGAACGTGCTCGTCGGCCGCGGCCGCGCGGCCGTGAAGCCGGCCACGTCGGTGCGCAGGTGCGCGAGCTCGGGCGGCCGGACGGGCGGCGCCGCCGGGTCGCTGCTGCCCTCGGCGGCGGTTTGGTAGGAGTGGTCTTTGACGTCGGTTGGGGCGTCGTAGGTGCCCGCCGCTTGGCTGAGGCGGGGGTCCGCTTCCGAGAGGATCTGGCTGTAGCGCTGTCGCGCTGCCGGCGGGGCGTAGTTGAAGTGGGGGGTGCCGTCGGGGCGCGCGGCGCCGAGGGGCGGGAAGTGGAATTCGCCGTCCATTTTTTTGTGGTGGGTGGCGGCGCCGGGGTGGCCCTCAAAGGCAGGCGGTTCGAGGCTCTTGGACTCGCTGTCGCGGCCCTCGAGCCGGCGGAGCGTCTCCTCCGCGGGGGATAGCCCGCTCAATTTGGGCGGCGGGCCGGGTGGTGGTGGCGGGAATGTGTGTGGTTGGAGGTACTTTTGCTGCGGCAAAGCCGTGATGCGGTCTTCGTCCTCGCGTCGCAGCTCTCGCTCTCGCTCCGGGTCGCCCTGCGCCTCGGCCATGATGAGGGCGCTGTTGCGCTTGCTCGCGATGCCCGCGACGAAGCCGTCGAGCCTGTCGTGGAACATGTTGCTCAGCGGCCTGGGCGCGCGGCCGTGCTGGGCGGCAGGGTTGGCCATCTGCCGCACCGACGCCGTGACAAAGAACTTGCATGTAACGCTCTCTGGCGGCGCGGCCTCGCGGCAGATGCGGAGCTCCTCGCGGAACCAGTCCATGGCTTCGAGCCGCTTGAGTGACCACACCACGACGATCTTTTTCGTGATGGCCTTTCCATCGCGCATGCGTTTAATCAGGTTCAACAGCTGCGACATGAGCGACGTGATGCCGCTCCCACCGGCGATGAGGATGCACGTGTCGAACGCCGCCAGCTCGCGGCGCATCCCGCCGTACGGTCCATCAAGAAAGGCGCGGTAGGTGTGGAAGGGCCCCTTCTCAATGGCCGTCTCGAGCACCTTGCGCGTGAAGCCGCCGTACGGGCGGAAGACGAGGACGCAGTCCCGAAACTCCTCGCCATACTCGGATGGGAAATCCTCGCTGCAAAGAGAGGAAATAGTAAAGGGGTGGTTCTCGAACAGCGAGATGCCGGGCATCCGGAGATAAACGTATTGGCCTGGCTTCCACCGCATCTGCGTCGGGATGGTGATTTTGATGGCGTTCTCCGTCATGATGTTGATGGCGGCCTCGTCGCCGACAAGCCACGCCATGCGCCACGGCCTCGCCCAGTTCAGCTTGAAGATGCGAAGGAGGTTGCAGAAGACGATGATGCCGGCGGACGCAAACAGATAGCCCCACGACATGAGGAAGTTCTTGGTGTGCCAAAAGAGCACGCCGACGTAGATGTAGCCGACGGGGGCGTGGAGCATCGAGAAGATCTCGTACGCTGTCCTGCGGATGATGGGCAGTGAACCCACGCAGAGCCAGCAGAGCGGGACGATGCAGGCGATCCCAGAACCATAGATGATCCCGCTGCCGGGAGGGAACAGCGTCTCGAACACCTGCATCCCGCCATCCTCCCAGACCGGCTGGATGTAGAAGGGAACCATGTGGACCAGCGACATGAAAAGGCAGAGATACCCCAGCCAGCGGTGGAAGACGTTGAGCCGCTCAGGCCCAATGCCCGTGATCATGGTGAGGATGTTTGCCTTGGTGCTCGTCGCGAGGATCCAGGGCGTCATGGCGACGGCGATCATGCCGGAGCGGATGGACAGCGGTGGCGACCCAAACCGGATGCTCTGCCAGTAGAGGGGCTGCTGCAAGAAGCAGAAGATGGTGACGAACGAGAGGGCGATGAAGACGCACCCCAGCACGGCGAGGGAGCTGAAAGTAAACCGGTGTTTCCTCCACACGATATCCGGAATGGGGCGGTAAAAGACCCATCTGAACAGGGCCAGGGTGTCGTTGAAGAAGCCGACGGACGAGAAATGCGCCTTTGGCTTGAACTTCTTCTCCTCCATGTGCGGCTCGTCCGGGAAGAAATGCCGCCCTGATTCCGAGGCCGTCGCAGCTGTCGCCAGTGCCGCCGACCTGTCCCACCCTGGGTCCATCGAGTACAGGTTCTGAAAGTGCTGCTCCATCTCCTGCTTGTATATGGCCTGCCGGATCTTGTCTTGCCAGTAGTGCCATACCCTCATAAACACGGCCAGCCCTCCGACGGCCAGCGCAAAGTACGTCCATCCCAACCCGTACTTGCCAGACTGCGACCATGGATCCACCGTCAGGGCCTGCACTAAGCCGGGTGGGCTATTCGGCTCAAGCGGGATATTGATTCGTTTCGTGAGTTCGGTCAAGGTCCGAGAGAAAGCGTCGGCAGCGCTCCGCAGCGCCGGCTGGACTTGTGAAGCCATCTGCTGTATTTCCGTGCGCCCGAGCCTTGATGAACGGTCCAGCCCGGGCACCGGCCCTCCTGTCACTCTCCACCGCGATGGCGTAGAAGAGAACGCGCCGTTGATGCTGCCGTTGACGACGAGGCGAGGAATGCCGGACCACCTGGTTTAGTCGAGATTGCAGCACGTCGACGTATGCGAGACAGCCATCGGAATCAGAAAAAGGAGGTTCGTAGCCGGGAAGGATCGGGGAAGGTGGATGTGCCGGCGGCGCGGGAGAGGGGCACGGTGATATAACGTAGTCCCCTGCTGTCAATGGGTGTGCTGTGTCCGAAAGTGTGGGAGTCGCGCTTGGATCCGAACCAATCCCAATCCAGTCGATTTGCGAAAGCTGGAGAGTCCTTCAAGCCCAAGCGGTTGTCAGATGTGAAGCCTCTCTTGGCGTGATTCCAGCTGAGCTTGTCCTGTCGGGGCCAGACTGCTGCTGGTAATGTCTGTCCTGAAGGCGATCCGGGATGGAGATTTGCGAGCAAGAGGCACACACCAGGTTCCAGCGGTTGCGCGGGCTTTAATATTGGACACCAACGCTGCACGGCTGCATCGGTATCACACGGTAGTGTAGAGGCTCCGCGGGACAAAGTCGGCAGGGTCTGTCGACCGACCGCCTGTACTCGGCAGACCTGCACAGGCGGGCGCTAGGCCTCGGGCCTTGCAGGCTCGGGGAGGGAGGGACAGCAGGTTAACCAACTCTGGTCTCTTGGGCGGCGTGGTTGCACAAGCGGCGGGGGACACGCGCAGTTGGCAACGTGCGCACATGGGGGCCGGATGCTGTGACCGCAAACGTGCCGTGGGCCCAGGAACGACGGGAGAGAGTGGGAGATGCTTGATGAGATCAGGTACTCTCCCTCCAGCCGGGGCCGTGGGAATGGCACCGTGCAGGCCCGCCCCTGGCCACCGTCATCTCAGTGACCTTGGGGAATTCATCCAGTGAGAAGGCCGCGATCAACGGATCGCGAGAACAGCCAGGATGCCAGGATGCCAGGATGCCATCAGCACGGCCGACCGCCAAATGTGACCGCCTGCTTGCCTTGCGTGCAGCAGCTGCGGGACGCGAATTGGAATTGCGCAGTGCCCATTCCCCACAGCAGCGACCACCCCCGGCGGCCCTGATGAAGAATTCATGCAAGCCAAGATTGTGACTCTCTGGCCCCCCCAGACAGGCGTCAAATCGCATTCGAGCATCGAGGTGACGGTTGAGCTGCGGCCCAGCGAATGGGGGGCCAGTGGCAGCGAGTGACAAGCTGGCGTTGGATGTTCCGGGGAGTGCGGGCCAGTGTGGGGAACTCTGAAGAACGGTGACAGGGGGCAGCTGCAGGGCTGGGCGGCAACAACGGCCCTGTGATTGGCCGCCGGGAACTTCCACTGGACTCGGCCGTGGTTGCTGCAGGGGCTTTCAGGTACCTGCCTCCGAAGCGGGGAACTGATGAGAGCATCACTTCAAGTTCCAGAATGTCCTTCCGACTGCAAGCTGTCTCGTGCAGTTGCCGAGTCGTCTCCGTTCCATGCAATCAAGCGATGATAAAGGGGAAGGGCTCTGTCTGCTCCGGCACACTGGGTCGGCCGTCTCTCGTAGCCGCCGTGAGACGGTGACTGGAGGCAATAGATTGCGTGCCGAGGAACGCCCATTGCTGCGTCCATCCCGATTCGTCCTCGTCCTCGCAGTCAAACAATGCCATTCCAGACTGTTGAATCTGGGACGAGCCCGTGAGGACCTGACGGAACCTCCCGGCGCATCGACATGGCATGACAACGGTGACATTTTGGAAGTTGACGATGCGGTGTGGAAGCTTTCCAAACCCGTGAATTATTCGTACTGAGTACCAGGTAGTCAGTCGTCTCTGCCAGTTCAGTTCGCATACAGCGCCCTCATCTTCTCCCCATCAAAAGCCAACCCGCTGACATCCGCACTGAGCTCCCGTCCCTGCACCATCTCCGCCAGCACCATACCCGTGCCAAGACTCATGGCGATACCCCACGGCCCGTGGCCGGCAGCAACAAACACACCGCCCCCGGCCCCCGGCCTCGTCGCCACGCCGGCACCGAGATCGCGATCCCGGATCCTCGACACAATGGGGGCTCCCCACGAGGTAACAGGCCGGAAGCACAACCCCTCCCTCACAACCTCCAAGTCATCTTCGGCCTCCTCCGCCGACCCCGACCCGAGAATCTCCCTCGCTGCCTGCCTTAGCTGCACCAAATCCTCAGCATACGGCACCGCCTTCCCCCCCGCGGCATCCGGAAGCGGCAGCGCCGACGAGTTCAGCCCCGCAAAGTAGATGTGCCCCCCCAGCCGCGAAAACATCTCCGGGCAGAACCCCTCGTTGTGCGTGGTGAAGACGGCGTGGCACCCCTTGCTGCTCTCCTCCTCCAGCCCGGCGGCATGCCACCGCGGCGACCTGACAAGCAGCGAGTGTCCGGCCAGGCTCTTGATGGGGATCTGCAGCTCCGAACTGGGGAACAGCGTCTGAAACACCTGCCCCGTCCACGACCCGGCCGCGATGACCAGCCGCGCACAGGGCAGCTCCCTTTCCGCGGATGACGACTGCGTATTGGTGTCTGCAATGCAGACGCCGACCAGCTCGCCCTTACCGTCGGTGCGCACCGCGACCGGCTTGGCCGGGTGGTGCAGCGTCACCCCGCGCCCGACACACTCCTGCAACAGGAACCGGCACAGCAGAAGCGGATCGACCTGCGCGGTGGTCCCCTCGTCGCTAATGAGCTCAATGTGATCCCCCTCCAACCTCCTCAGCCAAGTCGGCGTCTTGCCGTCGAGCGAGTCCAGCACCACGGGCGCGGCATCAGCCCGGCTCGTCCCATCGCGCAGCCAGTCGTCGCCGCGTGCCTGGGAGACGTCGCGCGCCGCGGCCGACGCCGCGTAGCTGACACACGTGGCTGCCGAGTAGCCCCATTTCTCGCGCCCGCCGTGTTCCTCGGCGAGCCGGCGGTGTTCGTCGAAGCTGAGGGCGCCGAGGGCCGACAGCGCGGGCCCGAACCAGTCCCTGGCGAGGAACCCCCCCGCGTACCCGGACGCGGAGGAGAAGAGCTCTGGTGACGGCTCGACGAGGTGGATGGTTGTTGGGTCCTGGTACTGGGAAAGATAATAGGCTGTGGAAACGCCGATGATACCCGCCCCAAGAATGACAGTAGGGGAAGACATGTTTAGAGTAGTCAGAGGGTGGTGAAACTGAAGCAGACAAGCGCTTGCTGCAAACTGACCGACACGGCAAACACGACTAACAAACAACAGGAAAGGGGGAAACGTTCATATACATGAACGGCAAACACCCCGCGTTCCACCTCTGCCCCAGACACATCCGCTCGAACGGGGTCGATGGAGTCGCGGCATCTGGACGAGGCACGCTATGGAGAAAGAGGAGATGGGACGCCCTTGGATTAACAATAATTCTTCCCCGCTCCCCACATGGAGGGGTTCCCAAATTTTCGGAATTGGAAGCTCGAAAGCCGGGAACTGCTCTGTAACCATCACACCAGGATCCCGCCAAGGAGCCAACTTCACTTGTCAAGGTTCAGCGTCCCCGGTCGGAAGATGGAATCCAAGGTGATCATTGTTACCGGCGCCAGCCGAGGTATTGGCCTCGCTGTGGCCCAGTCCCTGCTGGATGCGTCTCATAAAGTTGTCCTTGTTTCCAGATCCGCCGATCAGCTTGAAGAGCTCAAGAAACGCTATCCTTCCCAGGTCGCGTACCTTGCGGCTGACATGACGGTCGCCGATGTGAGTAACGCCAGGATCCTCTGCTCTGTCTGAGCTCCCGAAAACTCAAACAGGGTATTGACTTCTTCCAAGACGGCATGGAAAGCAAAGGAACTCGCCATTCTCACCTTCGGCAGGATAGACGGGGTTGTGGTCAACCATGGCATGCTGTCTCCCATGACTCGGATCGAAAACACCTCGATTGAGGAGTGGAAGAAGCTCTACGATGCGAACTTCTTCAGCGCACTTGCACTTGTGAGTCGGGGTAGCAAAGGCACGGACGAGACCCATGCTGACGCTTTACAAGACAAAGGAGACGATCCCCCACCTCCGGGCTTCGAAGGGTCGAATCGTCTTCGTCTCCTCGGGCGCCGCGACAGGAGCTTATACTTCGTGGGGAGCGTATGGATCTTCAAAGGCCGCCTTGAACTCACTGGCAAAACATGTAGCCGTCGAGGAGCCAGCCATCACTTCAGTGGCCATCAGCCCCGGCCGCGTCGACACCGATATGCAGAAGGAGCTGCGGGAGAAGGGGACCGAGATGGCAAAGAAGGACTACGACACTTTCCAGGCGGACTTCGAAGAGGGCAGACTGATCAAGCCCGAGCAGGCCGGCGGAGTCATCGCAAAGCTGTCCCTGGACGCCAAGCCAGAGCTTTCCGGAAAGTATTTCAAGTGGGATGCATCGGAATTGGCTGAGTATCGCCAGTAGTTGCGAATGGATAGAAATCTGCCCGCTTGCTGGTCAGCATTGAACAGGCCAAAGACGAAGAATCAGGCGGGTTGGAGAGGGCAATCAGAATAAAAGAAGGCTCTTTATGTTCCTCCACATTTGAAATTTCAGTATTAGCATGGAATAAAGTTGTTCATCACAAGCTGCATGTTCGGTTCCAGTGTCAAAAACGACCTACCATTTGCAATGGCTCTTGCCTAGCCCTTTCTTCAAACCCAGTGAGGCCTGGGTGTCCGAGTCAGTATCCTCCTGACAAAGCGGCGCTGTCTTGCTGAACTAGGGGAGTCGCGGTGGATCAGGGTGATATGTTTCCATCATGGTTTATCGGTATTGGAATGAATAGTACAAATTGAGCATCATGTCGTGGACTCGACGTCGAGGATTGGGTTTGGTTTGTGCGAAATGCTGTTAACTGGGCCTTGTCAGCTTGGTCCAGAAGTCAAGACAATGCAACTGTAGGCTGAATTTGGGAGTAAATCAGGAATGTCGTTTGGCTTGACGGTGTCTATCACCATAATTTGGTCTGATAGGGGCGACACAAGATGTTCATCATTTGAGGGAGTCGAGAAGGAAAAGTGTCCGGTTTTGGCTTACCTTACTTGAGCATTGTGCTGTCCACCGCCAGAAGCGTAGCACATACAGCCATCTGGATTTGCTGTTGTCGAAGGGGAGAGGAGGACAAGCTTTCTGCAACCGCGTCGGATCCTCTTTTGATGCAGTTTCTGCGCGTCGGTGCCGGAAGAACTCTGTGTTTGGTCAGGGAGTGGATCGTGGAAATTTTCGAAGTTGCTAGGGTTGCAGTGGGCCCTGTCAGAGTGGTGTGGCTAATGCACAAATGAGGGGCACTAAGCCACACGAGGGGTGGGACGCGTTCGGCGTGGCCACCGGCTGGCATTGGCACATCAGCAACCACTGGCTGAAGGACGGCAGGCAGGTATAAAGGCTGCTCACCAACTCCATGGGAAGGGAGCACCGGCTCTTTCTTGGTTCACAACAACCATGTTTGTTCATCCACCAAAAATCTGAAGAGCTCATTCCGAGGATAATTTCATTTTGCTCTCGACCTGAGACGCGCTATCACGCCTTCCCTTCCAACACCGACCATCAAGCGTTGTTGTTGCCTTCGCCGTTCTTGAGGGGCTGGCACCCTCTTCCCCGGGCATCATCATGTCGGATCATGAATTTGGAGGTTTGTCGTCAGCTTTCATTCTGCCTCTTTTATTCTGAATAAATCCATTCCATTTTCCCCCAGCGACCTGCTTTTTCAATATCAAGGCTGTTTGTTGCTTTTGCAACCGCGCATTCAAGTGAACTGCGGCCTTCCAGCTTCCATACACCCACCAAACCTGCAGTTGGCGAGGGAGAGGTTGATATCTCATCCACCTCGACCCTCACACGTTGCTCATATCCAACACTCTTCTGCATTGGGCTTGCCAAAATGGGCAGGAATATCCGCGCGACCGACCGGTACTGGATGCAACACGATACAGACAACCCAAGTAGTGCCCATCACACCTCCCTGCCTCTGAAGATAGCTAGCTGCCTTGGTTCTTGGCTTCGAATGCTGACGTTTACTACCTAGGCAATGATGACCTCTCTCTGCCAAAGGGTACGTACCAAGTTTGCTCCTCCTTTTGGGTCCCCGGGCTGTTGCGGTCAGAGCTGCTGCGGTCTCTCGCTGTTGGTTTTATTATCGGCGGCTGAAGTTGTTGTAGCTGCTGTCCGTGCTGCAGAGCGCGGATAGTCCATGACGCAGAGGAAAATGCCCGGACTCGATCGATCCTCAACCCGGGCCGCCGTTGACGACGACCGGGCCCTGAGAACGCCGAGATCTTCCAGTGGCCACCCCCTCGAGCAGCAGCAGCCGGGCTCCCGAGTTGCCTCTGCTACCGGTGGGCCGATCAAAATGCTGACCTCACCGTCTACTAAGCCACCGTCCAAAAGATAGTCGGCGAGATCCTGTCGGGATCGTCCGGCATCGCCTTCTCCAAGGAAGCTCGCGACGTCCTCATAGAATGCTGCGTCGAGTTTATCACCCTCATCAGCTCGGAGGCGAACGAGATCTCGGAGAAGGAGGCCAAGAAGACGATTGCCTGCGACCACATCATCAAGGCGCTCGATCAGCTCGGGTTCCCGGATTACGTTCCGGCAGTTCTCGAAGCCGCTGCCGAGCACAAGGAGGTTCAGAAGGTAGGCAAACCACGTCATCCTTTGCCTTGTCGATGCTAATGCAAGGAAACAGGGGCGTGAGAAGAAGGCAAACAAGCTCGAGCAGAGCGGCCTGTCGCTGGAGGAATTGGAGCGTCTGCAGCAGGAACAGTTTGCCGCCGCTGCGGCGAGGCATAACTGATTGTCCTGGGCAGGGAGGGGCGCTATTCTGCCACGTACGTTGTACGAGAATTGGCGACGGAGTGCGCGCAGGGCGGGTTGCTGGTTGACTAGTTGCTTTGGGATGGCATGCATTAATAGGCGTTGGAGCGCAATCGTTAGATGGTTGGCGGTGTTGGCCGTATAAATGAGCCTGCCGTGCGCTATATCAGGAGTTTTACGCGAAGCGTTGGGAAACTGAGTGGCATTTCAGCATTGCTTCGCACGACGAGCATGACGTAGGAGTTGTGTTCGAGGCCGAGTGTTGGATGCCGGCCCACGTCCAGGGCGGGATGGGCAAGCCAACGAAGGGCATGGATACTGCCCATGGTCGTAACAGCCGCCGACATTAGCTGTAGCAAAGCTGCGCTGCCAACATAGATCAAAAGGAGGGTCGAGCTCCAGGACTGATACATGCTCTATTCGGACCACCTCTCGACTCACCAACCTCTTCCCGCCGGGCCTAGATACAACCGACGCCCTCCCCCAAAAGCGCCACGCAACTCGATTCTTCTGCAGTGTATGCCCCTTCCTCCACGTAGAAAAGAAGTCTAGTAGCCGTCCTTGCCCCACTTGTTGTACTTGTCGTGGAGTCTCTGCAAAGAGAGGTTAGCTTCCCAGACACTCGCGTTCACACAGGACGGGAGCTCGTACCTTGGGAAGCTCGACATCGGGGACGACGACAACGTTGACGGCGCTGGGGGCGTCCTTCGGGGGCGCGCTGGAGTCGCCGCCGGGGTGGTACTGGTACTTGCCGTGTGTCGCGTCCGTCTCCCACGGCATGCTGTTCTTGGCGAGGGGGACGGGGCTCTCGGAGGTCGACTTGGTCGGGCTGCGGCCTATGTGCGGAGGATGCACCGGTTAGCATGATTGGGATGCGGGATGCCGTCCCGGGGGGGGGGGGGGGGGGGGGGGGGGGGGGGGGGGGGCCTTCTCGGAGCGGGAGTCGCGAGATGACTGACCGAAGTAGTAGCCAGCACCGGCAAAGGCGCAGACCATGACACCACCCAGAATCTACATGACCGTCAGCTTCTCATCGGTCCGTCCCGTTCCCCATTTCCAGCATCTCCCAAACAGCCAATGCGTGCAGGTATCTCGTCGGGCCGCAGCGTCCAGGGGCGCCGGGGGAATTTGACGCACCATAATCTCGGGGTTCTTCTTCGACTCGGTCCGCAGCGCCTCCTCACCGGTCGCCAGGCGGCGGGCGGTGGTGCTGAAAGCTCGGCGCGCAATGATCGAGGCCATTGGGACGGTGTTGGTGTCGGAAACTGGTGGGGTGGAGGCGGAATTGCTGTCGGGAGAGCTCGGTGTTGCAGCTTGGATGTGCTCTCATACGATTGATTTCGTCAATGGCCGAGCTTCGAGAGCTTGGCGTTGAACATTACGTAAGGCATTTTTGCCTGCCAAGTGCCAACAGCCAGTTGTCTCCAGCTGTCATCCCTGTTCGACTCCTTGACTCGCTTCCGGCGCTCAAAGCAGCTCGGACCCCTCCCCTGTCACGGTTCGTCATGCAGTGCATGAATGCAGGAGCATGCAGCCCTGGATCCCGGCTTTTCAGAAAAAGCAAGCCAGAAATTAATTTTTTGCATGTTGCCTGACATATCCAGTTCCACAAGAAAGAACTGAAAACTGTGCTTTTTAAAACATAGGATTCTTCTTATCGAATCCCGGCTTCACATGATGACAAAGTCGAGCAGAGAGGAGCACACTGGCCGCTGAGCATCATCACGCTCAGGGGTACGATGGCCCGTGCGATGCTGCACCCGGGTGGGCAAAAACGCAAATGCCAAGCCGAGACGGCTGAGCCCAACCAGTGAACTCGCTCCGTCACGGACGGCAGGAGGAAAGAAACCCCATTCGCCTGGTCGACGTCGAATCCAACGCTCGGACGAGCCCGAGGACCAAGATTGTGGTTCAGAATCTGCTTCACGACACTCCTTTCTCCTCTCTGCCGTCTCTTTGCTTTTTATTCACTTCTGCCGCTCTTTAACCACCGTAACTGTACCGACCGCCTGCCTCGAGCCGTGGTCGAAGCCTTGCCTCCCTCGAACTCCTGCAAACTCCTGCAGCGACGCACCTGTTCGGACGCGGCATCACCGGGCCCAGGCTGAGGAATGCGCCCGGACCCCTAGACTCGAACAAATATCGACCGCCCTCGCTATCGCATCCGCCGCCGCTTCTCACGACCAACTATGTTGCCGCGAAGGACCGACTGACACACGAAGCCCGGTAGTAACGCCGCCCGCGATCGATCCCGATAAACCCGAGAACGGCTCCCACAATGGTCTCAGGAGAGGGAACGCCGCAGGGCGTCTCGCCCACCGCGAGCAACGATGACAGCTTTCCCCAGTTCCCGCGCTCCGAACGCGGCGGGCCGCCGAGCGTCATCTCCTCGCGAATGACCGACATCATGACCGAAGACGGCGGAGACTCGGAGGCGCAGCGGGGAACGGGGAGCAATCGGAGGAGCGCTCTCTACTCGGATGGCACATCCCGGCCAGGGACCGCGAGGACGGGCATGTCGCAAAGGAGCCCTTGGGCTCAAGGGTCGTCTCTGCGCCGCGGGCTGTCGGGCAAACGTGTGAGCATCACTGGCAGCATTGGCAGTTCATCGCAGGGCGCCCGGCCGGCGAGCTCGATGAGCAGGAGCCATGTCCCTACTCTCACATCGCACGCCTTCTTCCGGCCCATGAGCTCGCAGAAGCTACAGGCCCAACGAGGACTCGCCAGGCCGACGACGATGAACCGGCAAATCGGGCTACAGGACGAAGCCGGCGAGACCAACCGGGACAGCATGGTTTCGGACCAAGGAGCCCGAGTAGGCATACATCCGAGTGATGAGGGAGAAATGCGGCCGCCGCCCTCCAGGGGCACCGAGTTTACCGAACAGGAAACATACGACCGCAGAACGGCCACCACGAGCCCGACCCAAGGCCACCATACCGCCTTGAGCCAAACGGATAGTGTCCGCCCGCTGCAGAGGAAGTCAGAGGCTGCGAGGAATCTTACTCTCGACATCAAGAAGACGTACAACGCCGGGCCGAATACCCCAGCCCCTGTCCGCACCCCACGCTCTTTGCGATCCAGCTTCCTCATGCCGAGAATGGAGTCCAGCAGCGGCAACCGCGAGATGCAGGGCGGTGAGAAGCTGGAGTCTCTCGCCTCGTCACCTCAGCACCCGCCCAGCACTGCGGGGGGGAAGGCGCCCTCCAAGGAGAGCAACAGGGCGAAACCGGGCCGTAACTACGAATACTTCCTGGGCAACACTGTCTTCTGCTTAGGGGGCCGGCTACAAAACACCAGGCACCGGCCTGTGAATATCGCGACGGGAGCCTTCGTCGTCATCCCTGCCGTCCTCTTCTTCGTCTTCTCGGCACCGTGGATATGGGACAACCTGTCTCCAGCAATACCCATCACCTTCGCTTATGTATTTTTTATTTGCATGTCGTCCTTTCTTCACGCATCTGTCACTGATCCAGGAGTACGTCCCCCGTCACAGCCATTTCTGAGGTATTCAAGCGCTAATCTTGTCCTGTCCTAGATCTTGCCTCGAAATGTGCACCGTTTCCCGCCGCTAGACGAGAACGAGGATCCTCTACGGCTTGGCCCTCCCACGACGGAATGGGCCCTGGTCAAATCCTCGGACCCAGCAACCGCCGCAATGGAGGTGCCCACCAAGTACTGCAAAACATGCAACGTCTGGCGGCCGCCTCGCGCTCATCACTGCCGGCTATGCGATAACTGCGTCGAGACCCAAGACCACCACT
This sequence comes from Parachaetomium inaequale, assembly GCA_033296685.1. Taxonomy (NCBI): domain Eukaryota; kingdom Fungi; phylum Ascomycota; class Sordariomycetes; order Sordariales; family Chaetomiaceae; genus Parachaetomium; species Parachaetomium inaequale. The sequence goes on from MU854324.1 coordinate 271,669, forward strand.
GCGTCTGGCTTAACAACTGCGTGGGCCGCCGCAACTACCGCTATTTTTTTACCTTCATCAGCAGCGCCACCCTTCTCGGGCTCTACCTCGCCGGAGCGTCCCTCGCGCAGATCCTCATTTACGCAAACCGCCAGGGCATCTCCCCGAGCGATGCCATCAGCCACTTCCGCGTCCCCTTCGCCATGGTCATCTACGGCTTCATCGCCTTCCTCTACCCCGCCGCGCTGATGGGGTACCACCTGTTCCTCATGGCCAGGGGGGAGACGACGCGCGAGTACCTCAACTCGCACAAGTTCCTCAAGAAGGACCGGTACCGCGCCTTCACGCAGGGCAGCTGGTTCAAGAACTGGTTCGTCGTTCTGTGCCGCCCGCGCCCGCCGACGTACTACCAGTTCAAGACCGCCTACGCCGAGGGCGACCAGCGCCTGGCGTCTCACCGCCGGGCCCAGCGTCCCGCTCGGCGGGAGGTGGTCGACTCGAAGGAGGGCGTCGAGATGCAAAATGTCAAGCCACGGCCGCAGCAGGCGCAGGCCGGCTTTGCGGGCCCTGTCGCGATACGGAATGCCTCCAACTCAGCGTTGGGTGGCGGGTCATGATCCTGTCTCCCGTTTTCTTTTTTTTTTTTTACCCTCCTTACAATCATTTGACTCTGCTTCAGTTACTTGTCTTTTTTACCCATTTTCCTTTCTGTGGCCGAGTGTGATGTGATATCAGCAACGGCGTTTTAGCGATTAATGACTTGCGCCGAGGAAGAGACCTTGACTTGGTGGTGTAGGCACGACGCCTTTTCTCTGTATGTAATTAATGGTTGGATTCCTACATTCATATACCCCCTATATAGCTCGACTGGAGGAGCCGGATGTACCTTGTACTTGTAGCTAGCTAGAATTTCTTTTCTACTTTGGATTCGTTCTTGATAACCCCGTCTCAAGATGTCATGCCACAAGGCCGCCGTCACGTCACGTTGCAGGATACGCTTGACACCGTTTCGGTAATTGCTACAGGACTGAGCGCGGAGGTCAAAACCGTACAGTCTTGGGATATTCGCTTTCTACAGATACGTGTACAACATATTCCAGCGCTGATGGCACCGAAAGCCCCTCCCTCCTCTCATCCAAGGTCCGTGAGGGTACCACATCGTATCCGCCTCGAACCAGAACCAGCCAGTGAATCTACAAACTGCCCCATCTGACCGACGGCCGAACTATTTTCATACAGGCAAGGAAACCTCTGGCCCCCTCGGCTGTATTCTTCCGACACAAACCTCCAACCAGAAGGGAAAAGAAGCCAAACCCAAGCCAAGCCAAGCTAAAACAGCCAAAAAAAAACCGACCACGCCGTCTCCTCCTCTCCTCCCATGAAAATACAAACCAAACTCACACACCAGGTACCCACCAATCTGCCTCAGATCCCTAAACAGACCCACACATCCTTCTAAGAAGAAGAACCGCCCTCCACGAGACCCTCCACGACACCCTCCCCAACCATCGCCTCCTCCCCAGCTGATACCTTCCCATCAACGCCAGCATCGGCATCACCGGCAGCGGCAGCAGCCTCTTCTACGTCGGCCGCCGCCGCCCCATCCTTCCCGTCCTTCCCCTCCGACCCGCCGCTTGCGTTACTAGCCCCACTGCCGCTGCTGCTGCTGCTCATCCCCTCCTGGCGATCGAGCTCGCGCTCCAGGCTGCCGAGGAGGTTGAGCCCGTCGTCCTCTTCTTCTTCGTTGTCGTTGTCGTTGTCGTTGTCGTCGCCGCCGCCGCCGGCTGCTGCTGCTTCTTCGTTTGCTGCTGCTGCTTCGTCTGCTTCGTCTACTTCGTCTGCTGCTCCGTCTGCTGCTGCCGCGGTGGCGGGGAGGGATGGCGGCACGTCGGGCGGCGGTTGGAGGGAGACTTCGGGGATGGTTGAATCTGTTTGGTCTGTTGGGTCTGCTTGGTCTGAGGTTTGTGCGGTTGGCGCTGGTTCTGGGGCGGGGGCTGGTTCGGCTTTTACGGCTGGAGCGCTTTCGGCTGGTGGGGATGGGGTTTTGGTGGTTGTTGGGGGGGTAGTAGGTTGCGGTTCGGTGGCGGGTTGGGGCTGGTCTGCCGGTGCCTCAGCTGGCTTCTCGGCGGGTGCTGGTGGAGATAGCTTTGCCGGTTGGGTTGTAGGCATCGCCGCGCTGTGGTTCGCAATGTGCCTTTGTGCTGCGTTCTCCCTAAGAGGCGGCAGGATGCTCTGCGTCGTCGTTTCAGCCGCGTACGCTTGGCTGATGGTACTGCCCGTGCCCATGTCCATGGACACGGTGCACGACTGCACCTCGAGGTAGTTGGACGCCGCAAATGATGTGTTGGCTGTAGGGGAGATCATGGGCGATGGCTCCGTCGGCGACAGGATCATGACATTCTTCAGGGGGCTCCCTTGCGCCGCAGCGTGCGGTGGTCCGAGGTTGGCCAGGCTCGGCGGCTGGAAGCGCACCTTGGGTATGGTGACCTCCACCTCCTCAACCTCCTCCGCGGCAGGACGGGGCTCGCCAGGCTCCTCGACAGAGCTCGGCTGGATGGGCTCTGACATCTCCGAGTCCTCGGCCTCCGGATCACGGGCTTCGCCACTGGCGTCCTCGACGTTCGGCGTCTCGGCCCCTTCGTCGTCTCCGGCTTCCTCGTCGCCCTCCTCTTCTTCCTCGCCCTCGCCGCCCTCCCCTTCTTCGTCTTCGGAGGGCATGCCCGAGATGTCGGCCATCTCGCTGTCTTGGTTGGCGCTGTCTTCGGTGTCCTCGATTTTAATTCCCTGCTCAGGCATGGCAGTCAGCAATCTGCCAAGCATATACTAGTGAAATCAGAAACTCACATCAGGACCAACAGTTTCTGGCTGAGCGGCCGAAGTGCCATCTGCATTAGTAGCTTGTGACCTCGTCGCGGGCAATGGGATGGGCAGCTTTCCCTTCTTGCGTCCACGACCAGGCCCCTTGGCCTTGCGCTTGGGCGGCGGGGGCCTTCTCCTGGCCGGTGTTGTCTGCTGCACGCCCAGCTCTCCCTGGGCTGCCGTCGGCGCCGGCACAACAGTGGTGGAGATGATCTCGCCGTCGACCTGCTGCCCATCGGCAAGGGTCACAGTTTGTTCGTAGGGGTTGCCGGCGGCGTCGATGCGGCGGACGGTGGCTCGGGTAACCGTGGGCCCCGCCGCTTGCGGAGCTGCGGCCCTCGAAGCCAGCGTGACCGTGTTCTTGTGCCGCTTCGCCAGGTGGGATATCGTTTGGTTCTCGGCATTGCGCGGCACCTGCTTCCACACCTTGACCATGTACCCGTCGCTCGTCGGCTCCCAGTCCTTCTTCTCCCCCTTGACGGCATCGACCTCGGCGTCGGGCTCCTCCTCTTCTGTCGGCGCAGGGCGCTTGTATAGCCGGCCGGATCGGGCGGCGCGGAGGAGCTCTTGGGTGTGCGGCGGGAGGAGGTGGGATTCTCGCGGCATGCCGTACGGGAGTTCGACGGCCCAGCGATCGCCCTGCTGGGTCATCTCCTGCTGTGACGACGGCGCAACGCTCACCCACTCCTGGCGCCATTGTCGCACAGGGAGGCCTGTAAACGTCGGAAACATGGCGGTCAATCACTGTTACGGTTCAACGAGAGCGCGACAGAGAGAGAGCAACGCACCTTCGAAATCATCGGGTTCCGGAAAGCCAGCGCGGGCGCTTCGGCGGGTCTGCGTCGCCGTCCGGAGCTGCTGCTAATGCAGGCGCGGTGTCAGATAATGCGTGTCCGCTAGGTGCAGGCAGGCGTCTCAACTCACCGACCGCTGCATTGCGACACGCGGGACGCTGCCTCGCAGTCTAGGTCCTTGTACTTCCACCGAGAACAGAACCACGCCGGGACTGGTACTTGAGATTATTTACACGGGAGTAATCCTAATCCAAATACATATAACGCGGCGGTGGTGATGCCGGAAAATCGTCCGTTGTTGGTAGCCAATGGTCGAGGTGGTGGCGCTGCAGGTTTGCGACAGGACCGACAGCAAGACGGCGCGATGGGAGGACGAGGCGGAGAGGTGCGGGTTTAGCCAAGTGCGGTCTTAGGTGCGGTTTTCGGCGCGGTGGAATTGGCAAACACAGGTCAAACGTCAGTCGGTGTTTCGCAGGGGAGGGCTCATAAAAGGTAACGATGACACAGGTTGTTGATCCAAGACGGATTTGTTTGTGCACGTCGCAACGCGACCATCAATGGGTTGGATATGGTGTAAAGCTCGCTTATAGAGATATGCTGCTTGATCCACACCGAGCAAAGATGTGCATCAAAGCAGCTTATGCTAAGAACGGTGTCAAGGCCCGACACACAAGGAGAGAGGATCACGGACAGGCAAGGGTCTTTTTATGATGGTCGAGTTAGGTAGAGAGTAACAGTGGCGCAAGATTCCCAGGCAGCAGACATGTAGTCTTGGTAATGCAGAACACGCCCATGGCCAGCCCGGCACAGCGCCCCAACTCCCGATATCCCCATGTCGCAGGCATTGCCACTATGAAGGCCAGGCCTGCTCCGGGCCGGCAATGATGCCATCGAAGCTAGTATACACACCACGGCAGCATTAGGATCCCAGGGCTGGGTATCTCAAGGCAGCCGCAGCGGAAGGTCTCGGTCGGGAGAAGCTCAGTCCCAGCTGCACATCAGTCAGCATCACTTCGAAGCAAGGTCACCAGCTCCAGGAGAGGGAATACGCACCCAGTATCCTTCTGCCTCATCGTCTCGCCGTGCCCTGCCTCATCTTTACCCTGCGCGCAAGTCAGCCCTCGCGCCCTTCACCAAGCTCCCCCCGAAAGACAGCAATCCACATACCGATATCCCCCCCTCCACCACAAGCCGATTCGACTGATAAAACTGGCTGATCACCGTCTGGCGCTGTATCCCACAAACCCCCTTGGTCAGCACACCACCGCTGTATCACAGCCACCGCCCAGCGGCAAGCTCCGGAGAAAGAAAAAGCGCACCTTCAACATCTGCAAATCCTTCAGCCCCTTCTGCACAAGCTCCTGCACCCGCCGCGGGTCCTCGACCCCTTTATTCTCGCGAAAGGCGTCCCGCGTGCGGCGCCGCGCATACTCGCGGAAGTTGTAGGCCGAGAACTGGCTCCCCTGGCGGAGGAGCTGTCGGTACTGCGCAGCAGACAAAATCTCTGTTAGCATTTCTAATCCAATCTTTCAAAGACTCAAATGAGGGTGCTGGATCTGGTTTGCCACCGGGCAGACAAGAAAAAAGCCGCCGTGAGAATGGCAGAGAGAGGAGGAAGGAGACGAAGACATACCAGCGAGAGCACCCTCTGCGCCGACTCGGGCTTGGCGGCCGCCTGTACGGCAGACATGGCTCGGTTCTCCAACAAAGACAGAAGCGTCGGGGAAATGGATAGACCTGGCGCGTGTTGTTTCCGACGAGGAAAGAGGTCGCTGGCTGGGCGGTGTTGGCGATGACGAAAGTTGACGGCGCGACTGGTCGGGAATCGGGATAATCGGAGATAACGCGCCTTATCGCGACGCCAAGACCGAGCCTCGGTAAATGCATGTAAGGGGATGCCATCCGCTACCATGCACAAAGTAGGTCTGCGGTTTCATTGATGTTCCAAACAAACAAAACAACTATACCCGTGTAGGTTGACGAAACACTGATAACCGGGCTTACTGCCCTTGTCCGGCCCCCAAGTGTAACAGATGCCCTCAAGATAGCAAGTATCCCACACGCTAAATAAAGCAAAGGAGAATACCTCCCCATCCCTTCCCATCCACAAAGACCATGCCAGGCCAGGCCAAACCATAAACTCCCTCCCACCGCTAGAACAAACAAACAGCCACAAGACAGCAAACCTCCTCCCCAAACCCAAGCAGTAGAACCCTCCCCCCCAACCCCCAACTTCAGTCCTCGTACTAATTAATACCCATACATATCCCCCCCTCCCCCGGCCCCCGCCCAGCCCTGCTGCATCCCCGGCGGCGGCACCCCATCCGACATGTAACACCCCAGCTCGTGCTCATACCCGTCATTCATGGTGGCCAGCGCCTGCTGCTGCGGATAGTACTGCTGCTGCTGCTGCTGCTGCTGCTGCGGGACCACGTGCGGATCGTACACCGCTCCCGGCGGCGGCGGCGGCGCGCTCGTCTCAACCGGCCCCGCCTCCCCTTGCACTTGGGGCGGCTCGGCGGCAGTCTGGTGGGTGTCAAAGGCCTCGATCAACAGGCCCAGTCCATCGGTGGTCGGTCGTGCTCCGCCGCTGGTAGCCTGCTGCGGCGCTTGCCCGTGGGCGAGGGCCACTTGTTGTTGTTGCTGCTGCGGCGGCAGGTTAGGCGGGGGTGGCTGTTGTTGGGAAACGGACAGGCGGAGGTTGGGGTCTGTCGTGTACACTGTTGGTGTAGGCTGCTGCTGCTGCTGGAGGGTGAGCATCGACATGTTGGGGCTCTGAGGCGGAGCGCCGTTCTTCTCGTCGGGGGCTGGCGCCACGATACGAGGTTGGATGGGCTTGACGGTTGGGGGGTTGGGTGTTGGGTGAAGAACGTGGGGAATCGGTTCTCTCTGCGAGGTGTTAAACACATCCCTGATGGTCAGACAAGGCACTCACGCTGTCGGCCATGCTGCCCTCCGCCCCAACAGTCATTGCGTTCTGGGAGTTGTAAAATTTCTCCAGATGGTCATACCAGCGAGACGCGAGGGGCCAGATGTTCTTGCTTTCGGCCAGGATGTTGAGGATACGCTGGACCATCATGGGAGCATTGCGGGCGATAGATGGGTCGGAGCAGACTTGAGAACAGTTAATACCTCTTTGAATGGGCATCTTCTTGTCTTGGAAAGAAGTAGACTTACTGTTTGGAAACTTGCACGGATAACATGCCAAAAAACCACAAGTGTAGACACAAAACGCCTGTAAGTCTCGTCAGTATCAAGCCCCTTAGTCGTTTGCTCATGTTGTTCTCACTGCCATCTGCGCCCCAGGCCCTTCATCTGGAGATTTGTCGGCGTAATGAGTCTCGATCTGCTCGTAAAGAATATTCACATTCCAGAAGAGCTTGTGGGCCATATCAGCCCAGAAGGCTGTCAAATCAGGATCCGATTTGTCGTGGGATATCATCCTGGATACTGTCAGTCGAGTTGCTAGACGGTAGTCGTAATGCCTACTCATGTAAATATGCCTTGCGGGTAACAATGTTGCAGAGACGCGTGATCATGGTCACACCCAAATATGCCTGTTCAAGCATTAGCAACATCCGGACCGAGTGAGCGCCGAGCGCAGGGCATACTAGGTCTTGGCCCTCTTGTTTGTATCCTTTGAGGAGAAGACTGCTCCAGCGGTAGTCATTCGGAAGGCCGGTCTCCCATTCAGCAAGCCGTCTCTCCATCTGAGCGTACTCGCTGTCTGGCTCCCATGGCCGCACGCTGCGGTTGTTGTTGATAGCGCGCCGGTAGATGGCTCCCCAGTAGTGGTGTGCTTGGATAAGCGTTGCAAATAAGGACCTCCCTTCGTCGGCAACCAGGGCAGGGTTCTCCAGAGCCGGCGGTGTGCCCTCAAGCGCCGCTCTTGACTTCGGCTCTCGCGCGTTGGCGAAGTCATTCTCGTTGCTTGGAAGCAGCGCTGTGATATCGCTCGCCGACAGTAATACGGGGGACCGCGGCCCTGAGTGCAGGTTGTCCTGGCTGTGCAACATCCACTATGAGTTGTCAGTGTACACGAGTATTGTCAAGCTCACTCCCAAGCCGACGTACCAATGTTCTGCGAGCTGATTCGGCCCGTATGATCAGCTCTTTCGTTGGGTTAGGTACGACATAAGTCTCCTCCCGATGTAACTGCATCAGAGTCGCCATCCGCATCGCAACCGCCATGTTGATCTGGTTTCTTGTTAGATAACCCCCGCGCCACACCCTTAGGGAGAGGTTATGACTTACAGAACTCCTATGCTTCAACCCGCTTCCTTGCTGCGCGATACTCAAAAGATAAAACGCCTGGCACCTCTCGAGGGCCGGCTCTCTGTACAGCTCGTTCTGGGCCAGGGCCGACGCACGCTCCATGAAGGCCTCCGAGGCCCTCACGGCACTTCCGTACCGCTCGACCAATGCCGGCGTCAGCCGTGCCGAGACGCTGAGGATGCCGAGCAGGAAGAACACGCTGACAGACCGATGCTGGGTCCGCAGCCGCTCCGGAAACAGCTGCTTCGGGATGAAGCCGAGTTGGAAGTAGTGGCGCGTAAACTGGTTCAGGGACTCGATGATCTCGGGCAGTGGAGGCAGGAGATCCCAATCATCAGAACCCTTAGCCAGAGTAAGGGGGGCCGAGAGGTTCGAGCGCGGCGGAGCGAGGGCGTCCCGGCTCTCGCGGCGGACCTTGGTTTCGTCCCGCTTCTTGCTCTTGTCGGCTCTCACCCGAGGATGGCGGTACTCGCGGTCCTGATCCGGCTGGCCGCGCACCGGGAAGACGCTTAGAGTATAGCATCAGCACTGACTATTCCGTGCCGAAGGGCTGCCCGGGGTCAACGGGCAGACTGGCAAGTGGCATTCTCACCAATCGCTGGGGCCAAGGCCGGCTTCGAGACACGACCGGCACGGTGGTTTGGCCTTGTCGTGATGGCATTTGCTTCTCATACGGCGACATCTAGCATTACGCGTCAGGTCTAACGGCTTCTACGGGCACCGGGACAAAATGCAGGCGTTTGGACCGCACCAGCCGGCGACAGTCGCGAGCATAGAATCCGCAGATGCTGCAATTGGACACACACGCACCTTCGGCAGGCGATTGGCGCTCTCCGCCGGACGACAGCAGACTGCGCGCCCTCGGGCTGAAGCTGCTCTGGACCCAGGTCTGGCGGCGGCGGCACCATGGGCGGGCCGGACGGCTCCATCTCGACGTCCATGCCGGCGCGCTGAGGCGAAGCCGGGGCCTAACTAACAACTAGGACCCAGAGGTCTTGTCGTCTGATTCGAAAACTCCAGCAACGCTCAACGTCGAGTTGTCTTTGCCGGAGCGCCGTCGCGGGCCGGTGGGGCTGGGACTGGTGTTGTTGCCGGCAGGGCAATTCAGGCCCAATCTGAGTCCGTCAATTGCCAGGACGAGTTCCGCAGCGGGCTTTGTCGACGGCAGGCGGGGAATTGCCGGCCGCCTGAACTGGAACGCTGGGATCTCGTGGGGCAGGAGCGCCTGTCCTTTTCACAGCGCGCCGGGTCGTCGTCTCTGGAACTCGAATTGGTGACGTACTTTGTAACCGGCCAAGAAAAAGCAAATATTCCGTCTCGGTTCACACGCAACTCTCGAGGGCCAAAGGCTCCGAACAAGCCACCACACGTGATATTCAAACGGGGACGGCAACACACACAAGCCGGTCTCGTGGGGGTCTCTTCGAGCTGTGAGATGTGTTTTGTATGCTCCGACCCGTGGTGAACATGAGCATTCCAGCCTCTAGTTATCACTCTCGAACTCTATCAATCCCCTCGCTTCTCCTTCGCAACCCGCCCTCCCATCACAGCACCACACCGCCAAGCCCCGAAGCACCTGAGTGAACCGGGACAGCTCCCGATTGGGATGCGAATCATCTCCAAGCCCACGTTCCAACCCCTGCCCAGGCGGGGCTTGTTCTCCCACAGCCGTGCGAATTGCACACTGTCCGGGCCCTCTCAGCACCTGGGCACTATAACAACCAGGGATGAGTACATAAATCTAAGAGAGCCAACTTCTCAGCAGCAACACTCGATCCAACATATCCCATCCTCCCGGACCAGGCAGTTCAAGTCCCGAACAAACATCCAACACCACAGAAAGAAAGAAAAGGGAATAACCCCATCCCACAAAAACCCCCACGCTGCAACACGGCCAACCACATGCAGCATGTGACAACCAAAACGGAAGCTATTACCTCGCGTCTCGGCCAGCTGCATGCCATCCCTCACGTATGGAAGCTAAGATAGGTATGCAAGGCGTTTTGTAAGTGCTGTATGTATGTACCCGAGGGGCCGAGAGAGCAGCAGCGCCTCATCTCACATAAATCTCATCACCAACTAATTACCTGATCTTTAAGTTACCAACCCTGAACTGAAGCTCGCAAACGAACAGCCTGAAAACGGACGAGGCTCTGGGTAATGTGTCACCTTCCCTCTCCCTTCCCCCATTGCCATCCGAGAACGCTTCCCCTCCGGTTCGTGTCACACCCCAGCAAACGAGCCACCACAATTCCATGTACATGTAAACTCCCATGACGCTGGTGGGGAGTCAACAAGGGCAAGGGCACAACGAACAAGGAACCAAAGACTAGCTAGGTAGGCAGGAAGCATGCTGATAGAGTTCAAGTTATGAGGAGGCGACAGGCTGCAAAAGACGGGGTAGATGGGTAGCTGGGTACGGTAGGTAGGTAGCAATACGCAAACTCCCGACATGCACACCACAACCACAGAAAGCTCCGTTCCAATGCTCGTCATCCCCAAGTCGTCCGTCCCCCTGGGCATCTGGAGAGAAACTCCATCCCATGCGATGCGGTGACCGCCCCAGTCCCCATCCCCGTCCGCCGTCCCCTCACATCGCCCCCTCGCCCCCCCCAGCCCAGGTTCCAGATCCCCGTTTACTTGATCAAGATTACGCACAATCGGCTCAGCCATCCGCACCGCCTCCTTTTTGGGGTAATGATCCGTTTCAAAAGTCTACATGATGGTGCATTTTGCCCCAAGCCTCTACATCCTAGAAGCATGGGAACAGTACAGGTAATTCGCTCTATCCTCATCCCAGTAAGATCCGCATAAAAACATGGAAGAAAAAAAAAACATTGCCAGCAACCGCAGCAGGTGTTGGGGAATAGTGAAGTGACTTCTAGGGGTATGATGTCGGATTGAAGGGGAGCCATAGGGTCTATATACACATTATCTGTGCATCTCGGTGCTGTGTCATGTGTCGTGCCGTGCCGTGCCGTGACATGTCATCGTGGGTGTGTGGTGCTGTGTGGGGAAGGGCGGGATGGGTGAGGATGTGCTTCTCCGGGCTGTCTGCTGTGAGTCCGCGAGGGAGACGACGCCGATGCCAGCGAGGAGGCTGGGTAGGTGTTGTGAGCCGAGAACGGCAGTGCCGTTCTGGCCGGGCTCAACGCTCTCATGTCTGCTGCATGACGGCCTGTGTGCCGCCAATTTGCCTCTTGACCTGCTCGCGGGCCCAGCGAGCAGTTTCCATGGTGCGGGACTGGAACTCGCGGTTCGCCCGCGTCTCCTTGATCATGGCCGTGACCCATTCTTGGCGGAAGGCATCGGCCAGCTGGCCGTTCGGGTACGCGTCTGCGAGATCACTGTTGCAAGTTAGCCATCAAAATCTCCGAACGCAGAATCAGAAATAATTACCCAATCACACCCATGGCGGACCGCATCAACGCCTCGCTGCGGTTGGCATCGTTGGCGATGCTGTTGAGCAGCTCAAAGACGGAGGGCACAAATGGCTGGAGGACGCCGGCTGTAGCACTCGTGTTAGCAAGCAAACCAAAGGCAAACACCCTGCTGTCAGAAGGTACATACTCTTGCCACTGGTCTTCATTGCGCCAATGATGCCGCCCCACGCATCCATGATGCCCTCGCGCAGCGCAATCACATAGTCGAACATCTCATATGAGCCATCGGCGGCAGCGGTGATAGTGGCAGCCTGCTGCAATACCTGGGCCACGACGGTAAGGTACGTCTCGAAATGGCCGCTAATAGCACCGGCAATATCGCCGAAGCATTGGAGAATCGCCGGCTTGAACTGGTTGGCGAGGGCAGTGCTCTGCAAAGAAACAAGTTAGTAATCCAGTCCTGGGGAATAGTAAAAAGAGGGCTGGAATGGTAACATACCCTCAAATTGCTCAAGAGGTAGTTCATGAAGTTGTCGCAGTACGGCTGGCTGCGCTCGCCCATGGATCGAGTGATGTCGCTGACAAGGCCAATAGCCATCGAGCAGAGACTCGGCTCCTCCTGGTTGGCCAGGGCGTTGTAAAGGAAGGGGGAGAAGGCGTCCATGTACTTGACAAAGTCCTCCTCCATCGCGTTGGCAAGGCTGCTGATGGCCGCAAAGACCGATTCCGGAACGCTCGACTTGCCATTAACAGTGCTCAGAATCTGCAGAAGGACCTGCATGATCCTGTCGCCCTGGGGGGCAATCTCCTTGTCCAGCCGCTGGACCGTGGCTTGCAGGACGGTGCAGAGACTGGTCTGCATGTCCTCCAAGATGATACGGTCCTCAACGCTGACAACCTGCTGCTGGAGGGGAAGAGTTTCCTCCAGGCGCTGGACGGCAACGGTGGAGAGGGAGGCGATGGCACTGAGGCTGTCGTTGGCGGCGCTCTGCACAAACACGTTCAGAACCTCATATGCGGCAGTACGCACGGCAGGCTCGCAGTCCATCCTCCCCGTCACCGTCAACAAGTTGGTAACGCTCTGGTTGAAATGCGGTGTCAGGGGGTTCTGGGCGGCACCCAAGTCGCCGGCAAACCGCTCGGCGACGTTCATCAGCGCCCAGCAGCACGACGCCGCCATCTTGGGGTTGTTCATCAGCCCGTTGAAGAGCGAACGGACCAAGGGATCGAGGTGCTGCTCGGGGTCAATAGCCTCGGAGCAGGCCTCGGTGATGCGGCCGAGCGCATAGGCGGTGGAGTCCCGCACGTGAACCGAGGGGTCCTCCATCATACTAATCAGAGGCTGGATGCCCGACTTCACGATAGGATCCAACAGCTTCTCCTCCGGGCCGTCCATGATGGCGCCGAAAGCAGAGACTGCCGCGTCCCGGTTGTGCCAATCTTCGTGGCGCAGGTTGGCCTCGACGAACTGAATAACGGGCTGGATGACGGCCGCGCCGACCGCCTGGGCGTACAGCTGCAGGCACTGGTAGGCGGCACGCGAAATGTTGTACTCGTCGTCGGCGGCATCTTCGTCCTGCTTGGTCAAAAGTCCGAGCAGCACCGGTACGACCTCGTTTGTTGCGACGCGGCTGAAGTTGTAGAACGGCCGCATCTGGTCGGAGCTCTCGACTTGGGCGTTGTCGTCTTCGATGGCGATTTCCTCCTCGCACACGGTGCTCCAGAACTCGACGGCAAGCTTGGCCACGTCCTCATCCGCGCTCTTCATGCCCAGGATGGTGAGACCAAAGAGGGCCTTCTCCATGTAGAACCTCATGTTCTCATAGTAGAGGGCCATGATGCGGTTCAGGCAGCCAAAGGCGCCCTGTTGTATCCGGGAATCCTCGGCCTGGGTGGCCTCGCAGACAACCTGCATGATGTAGTTGCGCTCCCCTTCGTGCTTGAAGTTGTTGCCGACAAACTCGAGCGAGTCGCCGAGGGCAGTAATGGCAGCGAGGCGGACCTCGCCGTTGGGCTCCTCCTTGCGCGCGCCCTGTACAACGGCCGTCAGGATAGCGTTGGAATGGGCGACCAGGCTGTTTCTAAGCTCCGTGTCTTGGCTCTCGCAGACGAAGCCGATCGTGGTCAGGGAAGCCTGTTTTTGGTGCTGGGTGCCCTCGCTGACGTTCCGCACCAGCGAGTGCATGAGATCGGGCCACTGGTTCCGGGGCAACTCGATCGCGGCAATCGCGGCGACGACCTGGGCCGTCGCCTGGCCGGCCTGGGCATTGGTGGATCCCAGTGTCTCCAGGGCCAGCTGCTTGATGCGCGTCTTGCTCTCCTGGTCGGTCTGGTTGAGCCATTTCGCTTGTAATTCGGCTTGCCTCGCAAACTCGCGCGCACTGAAGGCGTTCTTCAGGGCAATACCGGCGGCGGCTCGGATGTGGCCCTCGGTGCTGTCATTTGCGAGCGCTTGGACGAGTGTGAGGAGGTATTGCGACTGGGAGCCAAACCATGTCAGTAGGAGGGACTCGCGAGCAGTGCAGCATGTGAGAAAGGCAGTCTTACAAAGTTGTTCTCCGCGGCGTGGGTAAGTTGCTGCTCGGCCGCGTTTCGCAGAGTCGCGTCTGGGAGGCAGTCAGCAAGGGAAGCGACCCGGTTGCAGGGGCTCGGCGCGATTTGTGCAGCCAGCAACGCATTTTCGGAACGCGGGGGTAATACTGACCGGGACTCAGCGAGTTGGTGAGGACAGTGTTGATGTCCGGTGCGCCTTCCATGGTTGCGGTCTGAATACTCTGGCCAGAGGTCGAGGTGATGGAAAGCGGGGGCTGCGGAAGTGAGAGGAAGCGTTGCTAGGGAGAAGGACGAGGCCGTTCGCAGCCAAAGTTTGCGCGGGAACACAGGCGGGGGCCGTGGGCTCCACAGGGTATCGGACAGGCCTGGGGGTTGAGATGCAGGCCAGCAAAACACGTCGAGGTGTTTTGGAGAGAGGAGGTCGTGGCGGGCCGCCCGAGTGATGAGGGTTTCGGAGGTGCTGAAAGACAGCTGGAGTTGAGGGGTGCGGGTCTGTGTTTTGTTCAAATTTTTTGTTGTCAACAATCGCAGGTCCCCGTTTGGTGATTGTGGATGCCGCCAATGCCACACACGACTGCCGAGCGGGTGTCGAGGAACGGGCTTGCGTCGCTGAATTAGAAGGAAAGCGTGCGGCAAAAAGGAGCGTGTCGAAGGGGACGAAGGGCTTTGCACGGATGACAAAGACTGGGCGCAGGAAAAATCTTGTTGCTGGTTTCGAGGAAGAGTCGGAGGCTGCAGAAAAGGCGGTCTTTGAGAGATGATGCGGAGTTGACAAGGCAGTCCAACGTCCCCCGTCGGTTGTTGGCAGGCAGGTGCCAGTGGTGGGAACCAGAAGGGTGTTATCGACGCCAAGAACCCGCACTGTGTGACTGAGCTCACAACCACCAAGAACCAGCGGATCAGCCGGCCGAGTCACAGTGTGAATCCGTAGGGCTACCCCTTGAAGAAGGCGTCCCCGCGCAGCTGCAGTCCTGCACCTCAGCTGGAATGGGGCTCGACCGGTCTCGAAAGCAGCCCACCCACCAGAAACAGTCAGGAGTCAGGGCTTCCCTTTTCTCTCTTTTCTCTCTTTTCTCTCTGAGGTTATCCCCTTCTCAAGACACATCGGGTTCTATTGAATATGACGCTACCATTCTTGCACGTGGGGATGATGAAGCGAACTTGATTTCGACTCTCTCGAGCAGACTGCAACATCGCCCCTTTGGTGGGGTCGAGGAGCAAACGGAACGGCGAAGCCCTGCTTGACCGCCGCCGTTCCCAAAATTCAAATACCTGCAGGGGCAATCTGCAGCTGGCGCCCTCTGTTCTCTGAGTTTCGATGAAACTCTTGGCATCTGGGGCCTTTTGGGAGTTTGATGTGGCAGAGCGGTAAGGGCAGGGCCAGGACGGGCCGGTAACATCTCATAGAGCTCTCTCTCTTCAAGAGCATTTTCGCCCAGTTTGGCTGAATCTCTCTCAAAAAGCAGGGTGTCGAGCTTCGTTGGCCAGAAGTGTGCTGTCCCAAATTCCCATGTGAAGGGAGGGGCTGCAACCCTAACCCTACTTTGAGCCCGTTTTCATGTTCCCAGGCACCAACAAGCAGCCCGAACTCATTCCCCTTCAGTTTCCTTTCCCGCGCCCAACTTGGACAGCCTTCTTTCACAGCATCTTTACAGCATCAAACACGAAACAAAGACGGATAAAACAAGAAATCAGATACTATGCAAATGCTTTGTCAAATAGTCCCAGATGACGCTTCTGGTATCAGCAGCAAAAACAGCCAACTTTTAGGACCCCATTGTTCTTTTTTTTGAGAGTGTTTCCAAAAACATGCTCGTGCTCAACACCTTGTGTTCCGACAAAATTCGAATTGCAGTTATACAATGCGTCCAAATCACATCTCATCCGCCTTCGCCTCGAGGACGTTGATGATGTCAGGAATCTTGGCCGTCCCGTTGGCGCCGTCAGGGGCGGTCGCCTTGGAGAGAACGGGGCTTCCTTGCCGGCTGGGGGTGAACTGCGGGCGGAAATAAACACGTCAGTCGCAAAGTCCAGTGTAATAATAGAGGCAACAGGAGAGCCGTAGGACTTACGTTGCTGGCAGCACTGAGGAGAGCAATCAGAGAGCTCTGGACCACGTCCTCGTCGATGCCCACGCCCCAAACCTTCTTCTTCGTCCCGGCCGCCGTGCACTCAATGTACGTCGCGGCCTTGACGTCGCGACCCCTGCCGACGGCGTGCTCCTTGTAATCCTGGACGTCGAGATCTATGCCGACCGTCCGAAGGGCGTTGGCCAAGCTGGAAATCGGGCCGTTGCCGCGGCCGCGGAGCTTGTATTCGACGCCGTCAATGGACACAACACCCTCAAACAGTCTCCTGAGGCTTGTTGTGTCTTGCGTCTTGCCAGGCTCCGGGGGCGCCGGCGACGCGGATCGGTCGGGCGAGATGGTGTAGTCGACAATGCTGAAGCGCGGGCTCTGGGCGAGGAAGTAAGTCTCGCGGAACAAGTCGGTGATCTCTGTCGGGAGGAGCTCCCGGCCCTTCTTCTCGGCCATGTCCTGGACCACCTTGGAAAAGGCAACCTGGAGGCCACGCGGCAGGTCGAGGTGCAGGTGCTGCTGGATGATCCAGGCGGCGCCGCCCTTGCCGCTTTGCGAGTTGACGCGGATGACGGCCTGGTAGTCCCGCCCGATATCCTTGGGGTCGAGAGGGAGGTACGGGACCTGCCAATACTCGTCGTATCCCTTGCCCGAGTCCTCGCGCAACTGGAATCCCTTCTTGATGGCGTCCTGGTGTGACCCGCTGAAGGCGCACACCACGAGGGAACCACCATACGGCGCACGCGGGTGCACCTCAATCTTGTTGCATTCTTCCACTACCCTGATGACCTTGTTGAGGTCGGAGAAGTCGATGTTGGGCGAAACGCCCTGGGTGTAGAGGTTCAAGGCGAGGGTTACGAGGTCGACGTTGCCGGTCCGCTCTCCGTTGCCGAAGAGGCATCCCTCGACTCTGTCGGCACCGGCCATCTGGGCCAGTTCCGCCGCAGCCACGGCGCAGCCCCGGTCGTTGTGGGGGTGGAGGGAGACACAGATCTTTTCGCGCTCAGTGATGTTGCGGCAGAAGTACTCGATCTGGTCGGCGTAGATGTTTGGGGTCGCCATCTCGACGGTAGCAGGCAGGTTGAAGATGATGGGGTTCTCGACCGTGGGCTCCCAAGCCTTCTTTACCGCCTCGCAGATCCTAACGACAAACTCTGGGCTCGTGTCGGAGAAGGTCTCCGGGCTGAACTCAAACGCCCATTCGGTTCCCGATTGTGAAGGGTCGTCCTTGGTCAAGGAGCGGACCAGGGCGGCACACCTGCTCGCCAGCTCGACGCTCTCATCCTCTGAAAACCCAAAGACGATCCTCCGGAAGCATTCGCTAGTGGCGAGATAGATGTGGACGATGGCCTTCTTGGACCCCTTGAGAGACTCGACGGTGCGGCGGATGAGGTCCTCTCTGCAGGGAGACAGGACCTGGAGCCAAACATCGTCGGGGATGGCTCCCGGCGTCTCGATTAGGCGTCTGGTGAAGTCGAAGTCGGTCTGCGATGCCGAGGGAAACGACACCTCGATCTCCTTGTAGCCGAGCTCGCACAGCATGCGGAAGTACTCCCACTTCTGCTCCCCGTTCTGCCGCGGGAGTCAGCCAATTGCCCCGAACAGTACCGGGCCGAGCGGATGGTGGCATGGGTGACTCACCATGGGGTCAACCAAGCTTTGGTTGCCGTCCCGAAGGTCCGTTGCCAGCCATCGGGGGGCCTTCTCGATGGTCTTATTCGGCCATTGGCGGTCGGGGAGGTTGAGAGGCGGGAACGCCTTGTATTTCTTGGAGGGATCCTTGAGCCTGTAACAAGCGGTCGTTAGTCCTTGCGTCATGTAGCACGGAGGCAGCTGCAAAGTTGGGCGAAGGTCGGGCTTACATGGGCATTTTGGGCGAGGTGTGGAGGTACGAGAGGCAGTTGGAGGGGTAAGCGTCGTGTCTTTCCCGTCAATGCTTCTCTGGCTGCACCAACAGGTAGGTAGAGAGCCGCGTCGTTCTCTTTGGATGTCGACACTGAAGTGTTAGGTTTCGGAATACACAGAAATCAGAGGATACGGCGCGCGTCTTTGCTGCGGCAGTGGGGAGAGGGCGGTTACAAAAGGCTAGTGAAGGAGAGACCTGAGTCATAGAGGAGTTCAAGTTTCGAGGCGAGTCCCCATCTGCCCCAGCCCGAGAAACAAAAAGGCCCAGTTGCCAATTTCCACGTCCCGGCTGCATTTTGCCCCACACGATCACAACCGGGCACGCCTTCCGCCACCTTTTGACGGCCAGCTCGCGAACCTTCGAAGCACAAAGGGCTGCGCGTGTTGTCCCCCATGGTGGGGTTGGGAGCCCCTCCTTTTCTCCGGCTGCACCAATTCGTTACACCCTCAGCCGCTACCTACCATTGGCGCTTTCATTTTTCTTGCTTTTCCTCGGGTACCTAACTTTGGCCCATAGCAATGATATCTTCGGGTTTCTTTCGTTTATTCAGGCCAGGCTCGATCATCCAGCGCTGACACATGCCCGCCTCTAACCTTGAAGAGATCTCAGTGTGCCAAGCCAAAATGGAGGGGAACCACTGACAGGCCAGGGAGTGGGGGCTCCAGCGCCTCTCCCCACAGCGGGGCATTACAAAAAGCGGGGCATACGAAGCCCTTCGGACGACCAAACTCGCGAGCGACCAGTCAACCCGACAGCCGACGTTGTTTGGACTTTGCCGCTGCAACACGGCCCGTTGATCAAGGAGTCCCATGTGGGAGAATGTGCAGGATGTAACCATGCCGCACAGCATTCGAACGAGAGGAGAGACGTGATTGGACAACTCCGACCATCGCCACGTTCCGACCCGAGGCATGGGGGTCTGTCTTCCTCGCTGTCTTGTTCTCCGGAGCATAAAATGACTAAAAAGTAAACGCCAGCATGGGCCGACCAGTCGGCCACCACTGGTTACGGCGGCCAGAGGAGGCTAGCCAGCTGGGCTCAAAACCGTGAAAAGGGTAAAAACCAACTCCGGCCCTGGCTCTCGCGATCCATCCATCTTTCATTATGCCCAACAAGTCCATATCGGAAACAGTCCTCGTGCTGGGTTTTGCACTTGTCGGTTGATAGACACTGAGGATGCAACTTCCTTGGCCAAAACGAATTGAAGGACAGCCAAGTCACCCGATGAAGCTACGGCTCAAGAGGGACGGACAAGAATGACTGCCTCTGTTAGACATATAGACGAAGATAACCCTGTGGCTGGTAGTGATCACACAGGACCTCACCAGTTGGGCCAGACGCGGGATATGAACATCCATGATATTTGTACCTCTCTCCATCCCTCACACAGACTAATGTCAATCGAATTGTGACGAGAGGAGGATGCCCCTTTTGTTTGCCCTACGGATCTCTTGCCCAAGTGACCCTCACAGTAAACACGACACCGCCGCCCAACTTGTACTCACGAACCCTCTATTTCACCTGAGAACAACAAAGACTGGAAACGGGACACCCCGTGAAAGAAGATCACCAACAACGGGCATACACAGTGCAATATTGACTCCGTCAACGCTTGATATGAACATCAACACTGTCAACCAAAACCGCCTTATTGATTGAACACAAACAAATAGGTATAATTAACTAAATATATTTGCTCGACCCGCTGTCGAGATGCAGAATGCGAAAAAAAGAAGAGAAAAAAAACACTAAGCCACCGTCCAGCCACCCCTTCTATTCAACCACACCCTTAAAAAAGAAGAAGTATCTATCACCAAGTAAAACTCTCCTCCACAAAATCCACCACCGTCCGATGCGCCTGCACCTTCCTCACCGCATCCCGCACATCATCCGCCAACCCGCCCGGTCCACACACCGACACGCACATGGCGCCCATCTGCTCGCCGACCTCCTTGGCAAGCAGCATCGGGATATTCGGCCGGCCGGGAAACATCTGCACGGTCGTCGACGCCGAAACGACCTGGCTAGCTGTCTTGGGCCGCGTGACAAACAGCCGGATCTGCAGCACCTCCTTGCGGTTGGGCAGCTTGAGGATCTTGTCCATGAAGGGGCGCGCCCACTCGAGCACCTCGTAGTCGCGCACGATCCACACGAGCGTCACGCGCCGCGTGGCGGCCGTGCCCGCGTTGTAGCCGTTGATGAGGTGGCGCAGGTAGCTGATCTGGTGGGTTATCCCGGTCGCGCCAGCGAACAGCACCGCGTGGCCGTAGCTGTCGAGGCTGTGGTGCCCCGCGTAGGGCCCCTCGAGGGCGGCGCGCATGGTGATGGGGCGGCCCTGGGGGGATCGCGCGGCGGTGTTGTACAGCTTGCGGGTGAAGCCCGTGTGGGCGCCGATGATGAAGGAGACGGTGGTGCCGACGGCTTCGCGGGGCTGCCGGGGCTTTTCCTTTTCCGTGGTCGGGAGGACGCTGTCGTCGTCGCGGTATCGGTGCTCGAACCAGGCGATCGAGAAGGGGTGGTTCTCCCAGCAGTTGACGCCCGCGAAGCGGAGGTAGGCGTGCTGGCCGGGCTTGACGTCGACGAAGCGGGGGAGGTGCATCGTCACGCGGCAGGCTTCGCCGGGGACCGTCTCGACGATGGCCTCGGTGAAGCCGCGGGTTGACCAGTTGGCGTAGGCCAGGCGGAGCATGCGCGCCGTTCGTTCGGCGAGCCACAGTGCCATGATGGCCAGGATCCACGGGGTCTGGGGGAGGCCGCCTGCGACGGACGCCGAGATGCAGTGGACCCAGGTGCAGACGAACGCGATGAGGGCCAAGATAATGTGGACGTTCAGAAACGTCTCGTAAAAGGCGTGGCGCACGGGAGAGAAGGCCAGGACCAGAATGATGGCCATCGCCGCCACCCCAACCGTGCCGGAGCCGATGAACCGGTCGTTGAGAATCTTGTCCTGCACGCCTTTCCAGCCATCGTCGGCCACTTCGACAACCGCCCACGCGATGAAGTGGATGATCACCTCGATGATGGAGATCCGTCCCATCCATCGGTGCAAGAGGTTGTATGTGTCGAAGCTGACGTTGAGCAGGCCGATCAGGGGGTTGTTGCGGCCGGCGAAGATGATGAGCGGCACCATGCTCACGATCGAGAGCGTTCCCGAGCGGCCGCGGATCTCGGCACACAGCGCGTACTTGTTCTCGTTCCTCCAGTCGAGGATGAACATGTAGGCCAGATTGCTGGCCAGGTAGCCGAAAAGGAGGAGCGAATGGAATCTCGACGGGAGCGTCCCCATGTTGGCGGCGCTGGAGAGACGAATCTCGCGGTTGTGACGCTTCTTCCACAGGGGCGCGTAGAGGAGCCCCCTCTTCAGGCCGGGCATCTTGTTCCACTGCGTCCGTTTCCAAAACTCTTGCTTGTCCCCCGGCAGGGGCATGGCCGTGACCAGTC
This sequence comes from Parachaetomium inaequale, assembly GCA_033296685.1. Classification (NCBI taxonomy): domain Eukaryota; kingdom Fungi; phylum Ascomycota; class Sordariomycetes; order Sordariales; family Chaetomiaceae; genus Parachaetomium; species Parachaetomium inaequale. The sequence continues at coordinate 292,937 of MU854324.1, forward strand.
GCAGTTTTGCCCACGCTAGGTCGACTATCCTGACCAGGAGCATAATGAGGCCGACGATGCCCAAACTCCACCAGAGAATGTCGGTAAACAGCATGTTATTCAGTTGGTTGACGCCGTCGAGGCCAGTGGCGTAGGGTGAAATTGTCGAGCTCGGGGTGGCCGCCCCAGCGTGCGTCCCTGTTGTCGTCGTTGCCGCATCTCGTAGTTGTAATGGCGCAGTCGCAGCGGTGAGCCCCGGGTCCGGGAGCCCATGGTGTGTGAGGTCCATCGTGGGACGAGAAGATCGAGGAGGTAGCGGCGAGTGATACTCAAACAGGCGGCAAGGGCGGAATGTAAGTTCGGGATACTTTCAGAGTGACTGAGAGAGAGCGCAACCCTTTGCAGGCGCAACCCTTTGCAGGCGCAAGAGCCCTTTTTTAGGGAGTTTGTCGTGCGAATCTGAGCTGGACCGACAAAAAGGTTGTGTTATTGACGAAGATGGCAGACAGCGAACAGTCCCATTGTGTGCCGAACAATAGCGAGGGAAACGGGAAACAAAGGGGATCCGCGGATTGTTCTCCTGTGATCGCGACCAACAAGGAGTTTTCGATCGACAAGCAACCTCCCAAGTGCCGGCGGGCCGGGACAAAGCAGCAAGTCCAGGGATTTCGTGATGGATCGTCGGAGCAAAGAAGTGCGGTTTGCGAGAAAGTCGAAATTCTGCTTGACCAGAGCTGGTGGATATTGCTGAAGTCGTCGATGGAGAATGAACAGAAAAATGCTTTTGCCAGAAAGCCGGAGGGAAACAGTTGCAGACCGGGTTCGTGGCCCCAGAAGTGAAAGTGAGCTTGGTGGCTCGGCGGCAAGTGAACAAGGAGCGCCGGTGAAGGTGAAGTGAAATAAGGGTGGGATCGGCGGAGAAGCAGGATGCCGTACTGATCTGCCTTCTCCCTGCTGTCGTCCTCACACAGCACCACAGGGCGTGTTAAATCTTGGGAGTCAGAAATCCCACTGTAGAAACGAAGAAATAGACCAATGCCAGAAGGTCTTCACTGGAGAATAAGAAACCGGTGGTTGGGGAGGGAGGCCTGGAATGAGAAAGGAGTCGAGGACGCACAGCCGCGCTCGCACTGGGCCAGAGCCTCCTTCTAGTACCTTTGAGGGAATGGAGAAAACATCGTCGAAGCGGCTCCCTCCGAGCAAGCCTTCTCCCGATATGGTGCCCCATTGCCCCTGAGCTGGCCACCGTATGACAGAAGGATCCCTTGCGGCGGGACCTGGCCTTGGAGAAGCATCGTCATCCAACCGGGCCCGCGGAATGATGTTCCCTCCCGCCAAGCATCTCTGCGAACACACCACGGGGCAGCATTGCCCTTGGAATCACCTATCAGGCAGAGCTGCTGGTCGCGTTCTCGTGTGTTCTGGCTGCCCAAGTGGAGGCCGACTTCCGGGACCAGGACGGAGTGTGTCTTGGAGCAAGCGAAATCATAGGGTGAGGATGGCTGTGGACCTTCGCTGGCGGATTTCAAATCTCATGCAGCTGAGGGGGGGCGCCATGTTGATTGGCCCAGTGTTTTTAGGGCGTTTCCTTGCCCCCTGCCCAGCGCTCGGCCAGGGCGGTGACGGGATCCCACCCCGCAGGGGCGCGGCAAACAGCCAAGAACCGAACGGGGACCCCGGCTGGTTGGCTGCGTTCCTTGCGGCCCGTAATCCCTTACATGTGCTGCGGAGACACGTATTTTCTCCTGTTGCTCACCGTCACACCTTGCTTCGTGTATTGTAATGTACGACAGGCCTCCCTCTGCCGAGGTACATCTTGCGCCACTGGGCGGGATGAAAAGAGTGTTCAGACGAACGGGATGTCCGATCTTGGGATGCTTCGAGCCACCTCTCCGTCTCGACATTCGGAGACAGCCCTGGGCACTTCAGGGACGCCCCGTCTCCTCTGTCCGCAAGAGCCTCAATTTTCCAAGTCATGCCTTGGCACGGACAATGATCCGATCGTGGTGGGGAGATCTCCCGTCCCGGCTCGGGGACCGAAAGGGAACACGGCTGAGGCTCTGGGCTCGTTCCGCCAGCCGTTTTTCGACGTCGGTTGCGGTTAACAGGACGTGGGGTCGTTTTAGGTATCTTGCCCACGTTGCCCACGGCCCGGGATCGTCGTGGTGGTGCGGACGGTGCCTGATAAGCCAAGCTTTTCTGGAGTAACTGGGGATCTGCCGCACCAGCCGATCATCTTTGTTTTCAACGGTTCTTCCTCCTCCAACTTCAACAATAGCCTCTCGAATGATGCTTCAACCATACGCCTCAGCTCCTACCGTGACTAGTCTCCGACGAGGAATCGGTCCTGAACGGTCGCTCTCGAGCGTTGCCGCTGCCCTGGTACCCTGGCGTCGGACTGTTCTTGAAGTGACCCGCCCAAAGAGATGAGAGGGGCTTCCACCCTTGGTCGCCCAGCCTCGCTTCCCCTCCGTCGTATCGAATCTACATATTGCGCCTCCCACCCGAGATCTTGGTCGACGTTGGCGAACCGGGTCAGCCGGGTTACACTCGAAGACCACATGGCGTTTTTCGATGTCGTGCTGGAGATGCTGTCATTGAATCGCGCGGTGGATATGGACCTGGCAGCCGCATTCTCGCCTCGACTACCTTACTGAGGTATTCGACGCCCACCTTGCACAGGAGCTTGGTCAGTCATATGCAACAAATCCTTTGCCTTCTTAGCCCAGACAGGCGCGATGGACTTGGCCCAGACAGGCGCGATGGATCACCCGACGTTGTTTAGCGGTGGGACGGCTGGCGAGATAGTTACGGAGCTCCGTCCGAATGGAGACATCATCCCGATCTCCCTGCGTCACGGCCCAGAGGTTGCGATATAGCCCGTGCATTAGGCAAGGGTGCTCTTGGCGCAAAAGACGCCGACCATGACACCGGGGAGGTGTCCATGAAGGTTGTGCTGGTTAGGTGTGTCCAGGGTGTCCTGCCAGGGCGGGAGCCAATACTTGACACTCACCAAGACAGCAGGGACTCGAAAGTGGCTCAAGAACCAGGCACAGGGTTGATCAAAAATGCTCCAAGCAGGGCTGTGAGCTGATAACGAGAGCTTGATAGGGTCCGAGCTTTTCAGTTTTTGCAGCCGAAAACTGGCAATGCGTGAGCCGTGCCAGCACAGTCAAAAACACACTGTATCCCGTCATTGGCCGGAAATTTCCATGCGCCAGAAACACAAACGCATGCCAAGGATCCGGGAAAGCATCGCTCACTGCCGACCGGCGACCGCGCAAGCAGACGAGTAGACGAGCAGCTCGAGGGAATTGCGCCACCACCCTGCCCGCAGCGCCAATTGATTGAAGCTCTGCTTCTCGTCCATCCACCATGGGTTCGACCACGTCCAAGCCCTCGGACTCTGCGCCACATGTGTGGAGAGGGTACGACCAACCTGCCCCGAACTCGAAGCTCTCATGACCAGACTGACACTCGTCCAGGACCCCCCAAGCCGGGGTATCGCAAACCCTAGTTGAATCCCTCGAGACCAGCAACGAGGTCAGATATTGACCCCCGCCCCCCTCCAACGATCACCCAGTCCTCCCTCTAACCGACCTTTCCCCCCTACAGACCGACATCTCCCGCCTGCAGTCCCTCGAGCTCCAGATCCAAGAGCGCGTCGCCGCCGAGCTGAAGCGCCTCCGCGCCCAAGAAGCCGAAGCACTGCGCGCCGCCCAGAACAAGCTCTCGGCCGAGCCCGCCGCCGACCAGCAAGGGGACGAGCTCCAGCGCCAGCTCGCGGGGCCCGGCCGCCAGGAGGTGTCCAAGGCGATCGCGGACCTGCGCGCCAAGCTCGAGGAGAGGAAAAAGGTGCGGGAGCTGCCCGATACCGTGCAGAGCGCGCAGAACGACGTGGTGCGCTGCCTGCGCGAGCACGACCGCCGGCCGCTCGACTGCTGGCGCGAGGTGGAGGCTTTCAAGGAGGAGGTCAGGAGGCTGGAGAAGGGGTGGGTTGACAAGGTCGTCAGCTAGATTTAGGGGGGTTGGGACGGGGTGGTGGTTAGGGCTTGAAATGCCTGGCCGATGTATACCATGGATATTGTGTACCAAAGGGGGCTGAGGCCCCAAGAGCACCGAGCGTTATAGACAAGGGAAGCTAGAAAGCGCTGGCGATCATGACACCAAAGTACGAAGCAAATCTAAACAACGTCTGGTAGTTGTAGTATGGAGTCTACGCTAGACTCCTCCGTCACCTCGCTCTTGTCTTTCTTGAGCTCTTCTCGCCGCCGAAGTCCCTCCTGCCGCTTGCGGTCCCTCCTCGCCTGCGCATCTTCCCAGTTCTCCTTGCCCTTGGGAGGAGCAAAAGCCGCATCCAGCGCCGCACTAAACCTGGCTATCCTCTTCTCGTTCTCGACAAACCGCTCGTTGGCTAGCTGCACAAGAGTCTTCAAATACTGCGGCGACACAATCAACCGGCGAACGCCATCCGTCTCGGCTCCGATCAGAGACTCGAACGACAAGCCCATCGATCGCACCGCGACCATGGGCGTCGCCTCCTCGTCTGTCTGCCGCGCAAGCAGGCTGACGGCGCCGGTCTCACGAAAGCCCGCCTCCATGCCGGCCTGGATGACCAGCTGCGCATGCTCCAGCGAGGCGGTCAAAACATGCAAAATCTAACAGAGGGTCAGTCAGTTCCACCTTGCGTAATCCCCGAGGAGCTAACACATACCATCGGCTCAAACTTGAAATGAATCAGCCGCGACGACCCCGTCAGGTCCAAGCCAGGATTCTGCGCCAAAGCCCCTTCCCCAGGCGTCGCTGTCTCCTCAACAACCCCCAGCAACAGCGTCTCATACCCCCCCTCCCCGACGACAGCCGCATCATCCACCGGATCATGCGACACAAACAACCACTCGCCCCCTCCCTTCCCACCAACAGCCGAACTCAAACCCCCCGCGACACCACCCCCAATCCCAATCCCCGGCACCGCCGTCTGCCCGCGCTCATCCCCAACGCCTGCACTCACCACCCCCCCTCCCTCGCCGGATAACGGCGAGACTGAGAGTGTTGATTTCCGCCCCTCGAGGTACACGCTCACCCGCCCCGCGCAGCTACTCGTCGTGACTAGCCCGGCATGGGCGCCGTTGATGGTGTCGATCAGGCGGCGGATGCCTGCGTCGACAGAGCCCTTGGGTGAGGCGTCGGTGTACTGGTCGGCGGGGACCGCGAGCTGGGAGAGGATTTTTGACTTTTTGAGGGTGAAGGTTGTTCCTGGGGGTGGGAGGGTCTTCATTTTTTGTTTCCTTTTGTTTTGTTTTGTTTTGCTTTGAGGTGGGGTTGGAGGGATTTCAGGGTGGTGTTTTGCGGAGGTTGTGGTTGGTGATGGGGGGGAGGGAGTTGAAAGATGGAGGTTGTGGATGGGTTGGCGAGATGGTGGTCACGTGCGTAACCCCAACCCCTTTTGCCCCTTGCGGGCGAGAGAGGGGTAAACAAACATCATAACGTTAAGCGCTGGCAAAATCTCGGTGCATGAGACTCGGATCATCGCTCGCCCAGTGTTTTGCCAGACGAGCTCCCGTTCGCGTTCCCAGACCGGGGCCGCCTCCATGTCCACAACGACTACAAACGGCGCCGGCGACAGAGGCGTTGCCCATTCTCCTTCGTTCACACCTCGAGTCCCAAGAACACGTCCTTGCGATGGAGATGCATTTTCGGCGCCAAGATCCCGTCCCCTGTGGACATGCGAACCAACTGCGTCCGACCCTCGAGGCTCGGTGCTAGCCTGGCTCGCTTATACCGTCGTGGCCTACATGTAACGCATCATGATCCCTCAAAGTAGACTGTACCGGTCTCCTGGCCGGGTTCTACGTCTGTCTTGGCGTAATAACTGACGGCTTCAAGTTCCCAAGCACGACCACTACCTCGGACTCTCGAGTCCTGCGACGCTCAGTGTTGGGTTGCTTGATATGGATGTCTGCTCCTAGTGCCCCTGAGCGTGCCTGCAGTACATCAAAACAGTACCAGTACCCTGCTTGACTTGAACAAACGTAATCTGCAAGATATTTTTCTTTCTCTACGAAGTGGACAGCAGGGGAATCCCAGAATTAGATCAAAGTTGTAATCATCCCTTACCCTAATTAGGGGTCGAAACCGACGTGCAGATCAGGGTCACGGCCCGACCCAGATCGAGCATAGGGCTGGCTCATCTGAGCTTAGCTGAGGCTAACAGATACAAACCACAGCGAGAAGAAAGAGGGAGAATTGCTGTTGTCTGGGTGAGCGAGCTTGACGTGACATTCTGCTCACCGGCGTCTTGTGAACTTACTCAGCGAGATCTATTGCCTCTCGCTGCCTTGACGGAATTTCCACTAGCCTCCCCGTATGCCCGTCAGCACTACTAGGCCAGGGTGCTGGAAGCAGTATTGTCCCCGAGGAACCACCAGACAAGCAGCTGGGCAATATGAGTATATAAGTATCATGATGTCTCACCCAACTTCCCAAAACGTCTGATCCAACAGGCTCATTCCTTCGTATCCCATCTTCTCCTTGCCTCAAGATGCACATCGTCACCATCCTCACTTCTGCCGCACTCCTCACGCTCGGCGTGAGCGCCGGTGCAATCCACAAGCGCAGCGGCGAGGGCGTCCACCTCGCCAACTGCTACCAAAACTCGGCGCTCGGTCAGATCGGATACTCCCAAATGCTGTACTACGCCGACGACGCCCAGGCCAGCCAAAACGTCAAGCCCTCCAGCTCCAACCAGTGCTACGTTACGCAGCCGGGGCAGGGGGGCTTCCAGACGTGGGAGGGCAGCACCGTCGCCTGCACGTTCCCGTCCGGCACAACTTTCACCTCCAACCTCCCGCGCGGTGTTCAATGGTATAGCACGGGGTCATACGCCGGGTGAGACAATCTCGTTGGAGGAGGAGACACGATGTGGCGTTGGGATAAGGAACGCTGACGCGGTGAAAAATATATCGACCCGGTTGGAACGGCTACCGCAACTTCAACTGCTATCGTGACAACGGCCACCAGCTGTTTGACGATGGCACTCACAGTTGCTTTAGCATCTATTACTGTCTTGATGTAAGTTGGCTGAGGAATGTCCGCTCTTTTAACGGCATGCTAATCATTGTCTACAGGCGTAAAGGAGAAGGAGGCTAGAAACGGGAATGGTTGGGCTGAGGGGCAAGGAAGTTTTCATCGAACCTAAGATAGACCAAACAGCATCTTGAAACCATCCCTAGAGCGTAAAGATAGCCAAAGGAGCATTCATGCAGGCTCTTGATGTGAGCTGATAGATTCCTCCTGGGCAATTCTTGAATTTGATTCCGAGTCTGTACATGTATCGATCGTCGCCTCGATTAGTTCTGGGTTTCCCGCTGTCAAGATCTGCTGCCTCGTGGTGATTAGCACTCCGTGCCCGAACCATATTTAGCAAGGAGAAATGCCATGGATGTCATTCGTAAGTAGGCTAATCGTGAGCTGTGTCTGCCGCTTGGGAGCCACAAGGAAATCCAGGGAGCAGCCAGTTTAAAGTCTGTATTATCGAGTGTTCCCTTGTACATTTACTATTAAAAGCTTACATGCTAAGAAGAGGCAAACTACGGCGGAACACCCCAGACCTTCGTGTCCCGTAGGAGATATCCATGTATTAGGAGTCAAGCTACTCAATTGCGCCGTCGACTGACGCTACGGAAACGAAATTTGGGTACGCATGTGATGTTTGACCATTGAGGACAATGACATAGGGAGCTTACAACGGAACCTCAAAGACTCGCAGCCAAAACTACAGCACCACCAGCAAGTAGAAGCGCTGCGGTTGGCACAGCAGCAAGGGCCCCTCCGTTCAGGGGTATAGTAGCCGGAACAAACGTCGTCGTAGGCACAATACCCGAGGTCAACGGGGCCTCAGCCACAGCAGAAACACCAGCAAACGCTGGCGCCTGCGTCGGAGCAGCCGGGTCAGGGGTGGCGGAAGAATTAGACGGGTTGAGAACACTAAACAAGCAGAGAGACCACCAGTCAGCACATCCGCATCCCACCAACCCCGACCTCCACACCATGAAGACAAGACTCACTTATCCAGCACGTGCACCACCCCATTACTCGTCAACACATCCGCCAGCACGACCCTTGCCGAGTTGACAAACACCTGCGCCCCGTCCCGCCGCACCGTGACGTTCAGCCCCGGCTGCAGCGTCGCGAGCGTCACCTGGTCGGCGCCGCCCAGCAGAAAATCCGTGCTGAACCGCACCTGCCCCGGTGCTAGGACGTGGTACCCCAAAATGCCGCCCAGGTCCTGGACGTCCAACGTCCCGAGGGCCGACCCGATGGCCCGGAAAGCGTCGTTGGAGGGCGCAAAGATGGTGACGTCGGCGAGGGCGTTGACGCCCCCGACGAGTCCCGCGGCTGCCAGCGCGCCCGCGAGTGAGGTGAGGCCCGTGTTGGTGGCTGTTTGGGCGGGGTTGGCCGGGACGGTGAGGACCGTGTCGATGATGTGGACTATGTTGCCGCCGTCGAAGGGGACGTCCTGGGAAGGGGTGTCTTAGTCACCGCGTTCTATGGTAGATACTGGGGAAGATGGCAGGACATACCGCTGTCACGACCGTGGCGACCTGCTTATACCCCGAGAACACTTTGGCCGTGCTGTTCACCATGACCAGACCGACACGCTGGCCGCCGGTGACATTGGCGAACGGTGTCGTGAGCAGGGTTGATGGGAACTTTGGCGTCGGTGAGAAGTCGCTGGATAGTAGCCTGCCCATCAGGACGTGGTATTGCAGCACGCCGGCTAGTGCCCTGGGGTTCGTCATCAACTTTGCCGATCTCGGGTTTCTCGCAATGAGGTTCGCAAAGGCGGTATCCGACGGGGCTAGGATCGTGATATTCTGGACCGTGGATAGTGTCTGGACGACGTCGGGCACGAGAGCGAGGAGGCCTGGTTTTGTCAGTTCGATACTCGACAGCGCTATCTTGATAAGTGCGTACTGGTTAGGGTGCTCAGCGTGGCATTGTTGGTTGCAAGAATGGAAGTTAGTGACTGCGCAGAGACAAAGGCTGCCAGGCCCAGCGGCAACAGATGGGTGAGATGCATCGTGGGTGGATGGTGTCGTAAAATCCAACCGTGTCATTACAACTGGGGAAACCGACAGCGGCCTAGACAAGAGGACATCGTGATCATATAGGCGGCGGTGATGGCATTTGAAACCCAGCGATCCCGTACCTACTCCCCCCGAAACGAAACGGCTCAGCCGTAGTAAACTGGCTCACGGGCGTCTTCTTTGCCCGGGCCATCTCACGATGGCTTCGGCCAACAGAGTTTGGTACCGGCAGCGCCAACATCCAACGAAGAACAACGGGAAGGACCGCACGGTGCTCAAGCCGTCGAAACAGGCCATCAAAACTTGAAGCTTAACGCTCTCCGGCTTACACAGATCTCAAGATCTAATGCCCCTGTCGAAATGTCGTCGGAAACCGGAACAAGGAACTTGGACTTCCCGTGGCAAAAGATGTCGAGTTAGAGGCCCCGTGCTCCAAGCCTGCCGTTGAATGTGGCATAAATGCCCGAGCTACGTGAAGCGGAGAGTGTCGGAGTGGGCAGATCATGGCACCCCCTGGTCGATCAGAAGAAGAAGAAGCACTCAAGTGCCGCCATGGTTTTGGATTGTTGAGGGACCATGTCCCTCAAGATAAGCCAGTTCGTTAGACAGTAGATTGACGTCGGTATTGGAGATTGGTGGTTATAGGGTTTCCCTGCTTTGTGCCGAAAGTCGAGGTTGAAGTTGTCGTGTGCAGGTCGTCGACTCGGTAGCTGCAGGGGTTCGAGAACTCTGTCTGATTGGTCGAGCGTTTCTTTGCTGCCAAGCTGCTGGTATCGATAAGCACACCGAGCGGGCATCTCGGCGCAACTCCAGGTCAAAGATCCTGTGATCCGTCGAGAGAACCATGAATTCGCCCGTCTCTCTCGACACGTTGGCGGCCGCCGTACCAATGCCTGACATGGTTGACGTGCCACAGCCGCCACAAATATCCTCGTCCAATCACCATTATGGCCGCCCTGGATCATCCAAAGCCGTCATGGTCTCCTGACCTGTCCGTCCCCGCATTTAACCTCCATAACCAAAAGCTTCCATGCTCCCACCCCCGACAGATTGTTAAAATATTTTTTGATTGTCTAGCTACTGAGCTTGAAGGCAACAGGAATATCAATGCAAAAGACCGCCTATGCTATTCGAACCCAGCGATCCTCCCAGTGGCCACGCGGACCAAGAACGCCGACACCGCGCAACCCCCTTTAACGCCGTTGTAATGCCATCATAACGTCTGTGAAAATGTATGTTGTGACTCTCCGCTCTCGTCGTGGTCGTCATCAAGAAACCCATTCGCTAACTCCTTTATTTTTTCCGTCATAAAGAAAAGATGCCGCCCATCAATCAGGCCGCGGGAACCTCCTGCCCCTGCTGCTGCAGCGCCGACTTTTCAAGCCACTGGGCGTAGCGGCTCTGCTTGTTGTGGATGCCGCACTCGGTCTTGGCCTGGCCCTTCCAGCGGCCGGCGCGCTCGTCCTCGCCCTCGCCGACGGGGACGGTCGAGTGCCAGTCGCCGATCGACTTGTACCCGCGGTCGAGCAGCGCGTTGTACGGCACCTTGTGCTCGTCGACGTACGCCTTGACCTGGGCGAAGCTCCAGTTGGCGAGCGGGTTGATCTTGATGACGCCCCGCTCGTCGTCGAGCTCGAGCACGCTGATGTCGCCGCGCTGCCCGCCCTGCGACCGGCGCCGGCCCGTCAGCACGGCCGCCACCTTGAGCTCCGAGTAGGCGCGCTGCAGCGGCTCGACTTTCGCGATCCAGTCGTACAGCTCGGCCGACATGTCGTACAGCTTCTCGCCGTACAGCTCCTCGAACTGGCCGACCGTGTCGACGTCGGCCGGCTTGAAGACGTGCACGCGCACGCCGTAGCGCTCCCGCACGCGCTCAACCAGGTCGTACGTCTCCTGGAAGTGGTACAGCGTGTCGAGGAAGATGAGGTCGACCGGCTGCGGCGTGGCCGACGGCGACTCGGCGTCGAGCTTGGAGAGCATGTCGACGGTGACGAGCCCCGTCAGCCCAAAGGCCGTCGACTGGTACAGGTTGGGGAAGAAGATCTTGCAGAAGCGGAGCACGTCCATGGGGTGGAGGGACTCGAGCTGCTTGTTGAGGTGTTTCAGGTGCGGCTGGGTGAGGGATATCCGGGGCAGGCTGACGGTGGAGGTGCTTGGCGAGACGAAGCCCGAGTCGACGGACCCATGGTCGCCAGAGGACTGGGAGGATGTTTCGGTGTGCGCGTCGTCGGCCATGTTGTTGAAGACGGGGGGTTGTTGCCGAAGATGAGGGGCAAGCAGACGGTCAGGGCTCAGATGATGTGATGAGCAGACTGGGAAGGCAGCGTTGTTGAGTGTTACTGCAGGAGAAGCGGGCAGATGGAAGAAAGGGGGCCGAAGTCGCAGCGGGGAATGTGTCGAGAAACGTGGGTGAAAGGGGCAGAGCCAGAGGGGGGTTGGTGGTATTAAAGAGCAGCACGGGAGGAGGAGGTTTGTTGGTGGGTTGCCCCGTTCGAGCGTCTCGCAGGGAATGTCCGCCTTTTCCGGGGTTACGAATACTTCAGATCAAATTGCGGAAGACTGGGCCCGGCAAGTGAGCTGGGCGAGGTCGCTTTTCGGTTTTCTCTCGTGCACGCATCACCGAGAATTACTAATGCCTGTTTTCCAGGCATTCTTGGTCATCACGAAGCTATCCGAAGGCCCTCGACGGTCTGGCATTGGCCCCCGGGCGTCGAAACCGGGTCAGCATGGCACAGGGATGTGGAGGCGCTGGAAAAGGGCGCTTTTTCATGAAGCCTTCGTTAGAGTGGTGGTGTTTTCGACGAGGCTGATCACGACATCTGGCGGTCCTCTGATTGGCCAATGCGGGCAGTTTTCTGTGGGGGTTTGCGTCCCGCTGCCGTCTGAATGCCACCCCTTGTGGCAATGACTCGGGCCCGGGGAAGGCGCGATTCCTTTCAGGAATGAGCACTGCTGGGTGCCTGGCCGAGTGTTGCTGCCGAGAGCCGCCTGTAACGGCTGGTACCGGATATCGGTCTTTGGTCTGGTTTTGGGCGAGCGCGATCGTAAGACACATTTCTCGCATCGCCCTCGATGTTTTTAGTCAGCCGGGACTCTCCGCGAACTCGAGAGCTCAACCGCCATGATGTCACTTCTGTATGACGCTCTGGGCACACGCAATTGCGCTTTCTGATTTGCAAGAGGCAATGCAGAGAGGCCGGTGTTGAGGTCTGCTTGTATAAAGCAGGCCAACCTGAAGTAGGGACGGCTCGGCGGCTAAGGCTGGGACCGAGATCCAGGCCGTGGGGGATGCCAGATGAAGAGTGGTTTCACAGCATCCCCGACGGCCTACATTACCTGCCTGGATATTTTACGCAGTGGGCTGTCTGAACTGCCTGCCCTTCAAATACCCTGATGACAACAACGTCCCGGGTTAGTAAACAAGTGAGATCCCGAGTTCCGATGCAGGTCAGTGTTGCAGCTGAGATAATGCCATCTTATCTTGGCTTCCCCACGTCGAGAGTTGACTTCGTCTTGTGGATTATACACAGTGGTATTACAGTAATTCATCGACATGGCCATTGTTTGATTTAAAAGCCATCAGGTTTGTCAATGCCAGCAAGCACTCCTTGTTGATTGAGACAGGTCGAGTGTTCTGGCTGGTAGCCGACTGGGCCGGGCAGCCGGGTCTGTCGCACAGACTCAAAGACTGCCAAGCAAATGGCGGGGCTCGTTTGTTGCCCTCCAAGGTGGGGTTTCTACTTCTTGGAGTGTGCCCTGAAAACGCTCGTCGAGGCTCGAGACGCGGGGACAAGGTTGAACATTCTAACCCGCCGCGGGAAGCGTTTTCGGTGTTGCGAATAAATATCGTCCAGAAATCTAGCGGTATTTACATTCAGCAACTTCCAGCCCCGACCGCAAGCCATGGCCGAGGAAGCCGGCGCATCCCCCCGCCAGGCACGGCCTTCTATGACCGCCGCCATGCGGAGCAGCTCGTTCCTGAGAGAGCATCAACAGTACCGCCCGCCGCACAAGCCCGAGAACCACTATGGCATCGACACCGTCGTCGAGGACCTCCATGCGACCTCGGTCGCGCCGCGCGAGATCACCCACTTCAAGGGGATACCGTCGCCCGAGCACCCGCCCAAGATCGTCGAGAGCGGCCTGAGCCACGAGCTGTCGCATCCGAACTGCACGTCGCGGCCCGGCGCCCACACCGAGAGGCTTGTCGCAACGCTCTTCTACCGATCCACGGCCCCGCGCGTCTCGAATGTGATCCCCTCCCCGAAGAGAGTCCCTTCCCCGCAGAGGAGCCGGTCCCCCTCGCTCCGCGCCGCCGACTCGGACATCCCCCCGACCATGGCCCCGAGCAGCAGCCTCGAAACCTACCCCCTCGAGCCGCCCGCCGCCGAGCCCGAACCGCTCGACCATCTCTACGGCTCATACGTCACGCCCATGTGCATCACCTCGTTCCTGCACCTCATGACCACGTTCCCGCTCCCGGCCGGCTCGACCGACCTCACCTCGGCGCACCGCTGCCTCAAGCTGGACGCCAGCCAGGACCAGCACCCCGTGGTCGTCGAGCTGACCGTCTCCCCCGCGCCCTCGCTCGACTACCTCTCCCTCGCCGACCTGCGCAAGCACGAGCTCATCTACCGCTTCGAGCGCGAGTGGAACGTCGACGTGGCACTGCGCGCCGACACCCTCTGGCGGCGGTACCCGCGCCTGGTGGTCTTCGACATGGACAGCACCCTCATCACGCAGGAGGTCATCGACCTCCTGGCGGCCACCATCAAGGACCCGCCCGACCTCGCCGCCCGCGTCGCCGACATCACGCACCGCGCCATGCTCGGCGAGCTCGAGTTCGACTCGGCCTTCCGCGAGCGCGTCAAGCTGCTGACGGGCCTGCCGGGCACCATCTTCGAGGAGCTGCGCCCCGTGCTGGACGTGACCAACGGCGTGCGGCCGCTGCTCCGCGCGCTCAAGCGGCTGGGCGTCAGGACCGCCGTGCTGTCGGGCGGCTTCCTGCCGCTGACGAGCTGGCTGGCCGGGGAGCTGGGGATCGACTACGCGCACGCGAACGAGGTCGTCATCGACGAGGCGACGGGCCGGCTGACCGGGGAGGTCAAGGGCCGGATCGTGGGCAAGGAGCGCAAGCGAGAGCTGCTGGTCGAGATCGCCGGGAAGGAGGGCATCCCGCTGGAGCAGGTGGTGGCCGTGGGCGACGGCGCCAACGATCTGCTCATGATGGAGGCCGCGGGCCTGGGCGTCGCCTGGAACGCGAAGCCTAGAGTGCAGATGGAGGCGAGCGCGCGCATCAACGGCGATAGCCTGTTGGATCTGCTCCATCTGTTTGGGTTCACCGACGAGGAAGTCCAGCGTCTCAGTGCTTGAGGACTGGGTGATGAGGGTGTGTTGGGGCGTTGGCTTTTTGTCTTCTGCGGTGTTGGGGTTGGTAGTTTATTGGTACAGAGGGCAAAGTGGAGGTGAAAATACCAGTATTAAATACGGCCTGAAGTACACATTGCGGTGGCACATATGAAGCTGCTCATGACCGGTTGAGGAGGCGACGTTTTTAGAAGCGCTCCAGATTGAGGTGGTCAAGATGCTCTTCTGGAGGCTCCGCAGGCTTCCACAAACCAGCCGGACACGGCGCCCTGGTTATGGCTGACGGCTGTTTCCTGTGCACAAGGCCACACAGTCCCAGGTCTTATCGTCTTCTTTGGCAAACGAAAGGATGCGCGCAATGCGCCCTACGACGAGGCCACTGCAAATGATCCATGTCTCAAGTCCCAGACTTCGGAAGCCGTCTCCTCGAGAAGACCAGTGCGTGTGTGGATGCTCACTCGAGCGTGGGACGAAGACGAGGCGGCACCAAGCCTGTGAAGACGGGCCGAGGAGCTCCTCACGCTCCAGCTTCCGCCCAGGCGAGCCAGGTCTGATCCACTGTACTCTGTTCTACCATTGGAAAGGTAGAAGACAGCTGGGCCGGGAAGAGGTGACCCCAGGTCTCAGCTCGCCCATCGGCCCGCCTGTCAGCTAACAAGGCTGGCACGAATCCCGGCTAACCCTCGTGTATTCCGGACGCCTCTTCCATGTATGTTCTCAGCCCAGCGAGCCCACTCCTTCCTCTTCATCCGGCGACTAGGGCCGCCTTGATGTCCACCGGGGAACGGAGAAGCTTATTAGCTTCTGTGGATCCGGGCTCGAGGCGGCGTCTAACGTGAACGTGGTAGGTCAGCAGGGTTTTTATCCACCTCCATGCGGTGAGCTTCTACACATCACCTGGGGAATGGAAACTGAGATGCTGTGGAGTGACAGTCAGCGGGAGGAAGGGAGAGTCTTGAGCATCTCGGGCATGAAGCAGCACGTGGGATGGCCAGCGAAGGGGATGCGCATGCGCCTGGGTCCCTTGTCGTGGAGGAGTGGGAACCGTTCGAACAGATGCTGGGAGCACTGACCTGATGGTTCCCTGGAGCAGGGTGGAGGAAACCAGAACGTTGAAAAGGCTTGGCCACGGTCCCCTGTCCATGCAGACCTCAACGGGAACTACCGAGCTGAAGAGGTTCGGACAACCCTAACCCAATCGAAACGGGAAAAGAAGCAACTGGTGATGGGTTTGTTGGAGAATGAAGACCTTGCCGGCCGGTTCAAATCTTCTGTAGCCACGCAACGTCTCATCCGTCACAGATTGTGCTTGCCAGTGCTTGCGTCTGTTGCTGTCCTCGGAGACGCATGATGAGTTGCGGCCGTTCCTAACGAATCGAGCTGTTTGGTTCGAGATGAGCCAGGCCGGGAGTGGGCCACCTCGCCACAGCACTTGGCGAGCTCAACCCCTCGGCGGCAAACAAAGACCGATCATTGCGGCCTGCTGTCACGCTTTTGCCGATGAGTATTCGGACTCGCAAAACCACGGGGCCGCAGGGGTGGAGCGAAGCATGCGGGTATGGGAGGCGAAACAAGACGCTCGGATGTTGACTCACGCCGCGAGCTCCCAAAATCCGTCCACAGAATCTGTCGCATCGTCGAGGTTGGGCTGAACGCCAATGCCTAACGAACCGGGGTATAACACCTCTGATGCGGGCAAGTCCCACTTTATTACCGCCGGCATGACATGCGCGTGCCATGGTGGCGCCCGGCGGCAGACCAAATTTTGAGACCAGGAGGGTACTTGGCGAGAGAGGGGCTGATATCGGTTGCCTGGGAGGCCGTGAGGAGGGGCAGTTTCAAAACCTGGCGAGAGGGGCAGCTCACGCAGGCTGAAGAGCATTGCAGAGGCATAGTAGTTGTTGTCAAACGGCTTCGTTTCACGTATTGAAATCAGAAGTGCAATCTGGTCTCTATTTTCGCCGAGGTTCGAAGTAGACTGGCATTCGGAAACGTCCTCCTCGCAGTTTGCATGCATTTCTCTGAAGCCTGATCGCGGGGCTGGGCGGCAAGGTGCGGCATGAAATTTGCTGCGAAATTTGAGGGCTTGCCCCACCTTTTGAAGTTTTTGTGCTGTGCAACCCGCATCTGACCCCACCAACCCGCCTTGCCCCTCCCAACCTTGCCCATAAAAACTTCGACCCCTCCTCAAAAATCACCCTACTCTCTCTCTTTCACTTCCTCGTCGGCATACCTGATTCGAGCAATCACCTGCCACTTTCAAGTGCGTACCATCGTCGCGCCATTTCGATCTCGACGAGAGCATCGTTTCTGACTTTCTCTTGCAGATTCCATCAAGCGCAAGTCGCCAGTTTCGTTCTTCAGAACACCAACACCGCAAAAATGGGGTAAGTCGTGGTCGCCCATTCCCGCCTGGTCGCGAGGGCCAAGGTTCCAGGGACGCTACTAACTCGGTCAACAGCAAGGAGGACAAGCAGCACATCAACGTCGTCGTCATTGGACACGTCGACTCCGGCAAGTCTACGACTGTAAGCATCACTCGGCCTGCGCGGGTCGCTGGGCAGCAGGACAGCTCGCTGACAAGATCACAGACCGGCCATCTCATCTACAAGTGCGGTGGTATCGACAAGCGTACCATCGAGAAGTTCGAGAAGGTCAGTTCTACTCTTCAACCCCGTTTCCCCCATTTCCTCGGGCATTTTCGCCCAGATCCCATCGCGCAGTCATTTCTGCCAGTCTTGCACTTTTTCCCTCTCCCATTCTGCCTTTGTGGCTACCCCTCCCTTACCAAAGCGGGGGAGGGGCACACAAACCAGCAGATAAGGAATTTTTTTCGTCGACCCACACACCCCGCCTTTCCACCGCGCGCCGCATTTGGCACTCGACGCCAAGGACTCGGCTGACAACCAGACAACAGGAAGCCGCTGAGCTCGGCAAGGGCTCCTTCAAGTATGCGTGGGTTCTTGACAAGCTCAAGGCCGAGCGTGAGCGTGGTATCACCATCGATATCGCCCTCTGGAAGTTCGAGACCCCCAAGTACTATGTCACCGTCATTGGTATGTTTCCGCTTCCCGTCGCCGTGCTTGCAAGCCATCGCTAACATGTGCCGCGCAGACGCCCCCGGCCATCGTGACTTCATCAAGAACATGATCACTGGTACCTCGCAGGCCGACTGCGCCATTCTCATCATTGCCGCCGGCACTGGTGAGTTCGAGGCTGGTATCTCCAAGGATGGCCAGACCCGTGAGCACGCTCTGCTCGCCTACACCCTGGGTGTCAAGCAGCTCATCGTCGCCATCAACAAGATGGACACCACCAAGTGGTCCGAGGCCCGCTACCAGGAGATCATCAAGGAGACGACCAACTTCATCAAGAAGGTCGGCTACAACCCCAAGACTGTTGCCTTCGTCCCCATCTCGGGCTTCAACGGCGACAACATGCTTGAGGTCACCACCAACGCTCCCTGGTACAAGGGCTGGGAGAAGGAGGTCAAGGGCGCCAAGGTCACCGGCAAGACCCTCCTCGAGGCCATCGACTCGATCGAGCAGCCCAAGCGCCCGACCGACAAGCCCCTCCGTCTGCCCCTCCAGGACGTGTACAAGATCGGCGGTATCGGCACAGTCCCTGTCGGCCGTATCGAGACTGGTATCATCAAGCCCGGCATGGTCGTTACCTTCGCTCCGTCGAACGTGACCACTGAAGTCAAGTCCGTCGAGATGCACCACGAGCAGCTCACCGAGGGTGTCCCCGGTGACAACGTTGGCTTCAACGTCAAGAACGTTTCCGTTAAGGAAATCCGTCGTGGCAACGTTGCTGGCGACTCCAAGAACGACCCCCCTGCTGGTGCCGCTTCTTTCGAGGCCCAGGTCATCGTCCTGAACCACCCCGGCCAGGTCGGCGCCGGCTACGCCCCCGTCCTCGACTGCCACACGGCCCACATTGCCTGCAAGTTCGCCGAGCTCCTGCAGAAGATCGACCGCCGTACCGGCAAGTCTGTTGAGGACAACCCCAAGTTCATCAAGTCTGGTGACGCCGCCATCGTCAAGATGATTCCCTCCAAGCCCATGTGCGTGGAGGCTTTCACCGAGTACCCCCCTCTCGGTCGTTTCGCCGTCCGTGACATGCGTCAGACCGTCGCTGTCGGTGTCATCAAGAAGGTCGAGAAGGCCGTTGCCGGCGCCGGCAAGGTCACTAAGTCGGCCGCCAAGGCTGGCAAGAAATAAGCAGTTTCTTGCTCCAGCAAACAAAAAGCTCACTTCGGGGATTCGGGGCCGCTTGGCTCTCACGAGAGATCGCGTCGCGGTTCTAACCGCGATGCTACGATTGGCATGAGCACTCGGTCGTTTTGGTATGGGGCACATCGGAGGTTAATGGTCGGGGTTTTCTGCGCATCAAAACTTCTCACCATGTGCTTAGTACAAAATAGAGTCTCCTAGAAGTGATCACGAAGGTCATGATTCCCATTCTGTGTTCCGCTGCTCGTTGGTGATATTGTGATTTGAACCGGATGGTGTTGCGACCCGTTGGTCATTTGTGCAAAGTGTAAGCATTGCTATTCCTCTGTGCCCTGGAAGGGCGCGTGTTGGTTACGATGACTTGATGTGATATGGGCCAGTGTCAAAATGGGTTGGTTATCCATCCGCAATGTCTTGCTGCCAGAAACCAGGTCCTCATGATTATTTATATCCGACGCTCTATCTAGTGTATCCTACAATATTGTACATGTCCCCCTGTCTCTCATGACCGTTTCGCATGCCATTTCAACCGGCCCTCCTCGTTGACGATGCCAGCCGCGACGTGCAAGAACTCTCTCGGCGATATGGGATGGGCCAGGACCGCGGCGGCGTCGTCGGACAACTCCTGGGCGCCCGCAGCGGCGGGGTTCTTGAAGTGCGAGCCGTGGAAGATGCGGGCGTGGTACTCGTCGGGTGGGAGGTCGTTGACGACCTTGTACGGGTCTGAGGCGTCGGCCTGGGCGTCGGCCTGAGTGTCGGCGTCGAACGTCGCCTGGGGCGCCACGCGCACTGCTTCGAGGGAGAGCTCGGAGCGGTCGCCGCCGCGCTCGCCTGCTTGGATGCTGGTGTAGCGGAGTTTGAGGGAGGAGTACTCGGCTGTTACTGAGCGGTGGACTTCGATGGAGGCGAGGGTGTAGTCTACTTTTGTTGTTGCTGCTGGGGGGTTGGTGGTGGTGGTGTTGGTTGGGGAGAGGAGGCGCTGGGGCAGGGGCATGCCCAGCAGCACAGGCGGGGTGTTGAGGTCGCCGTGGAAGGGGCGCAGGTCGGACTTGGAGAGGAAGGTGAGCAGGGGCGGGGCGTGCTGGTCGATGCTTGTGCCCGGGAGGGTGTAGTAGCGCTGCTGGACGAGGCGGGCGTCGACGGTGGCGGACGGGAAGAGCACGTCGCCGGCGAAGGTGTCTTTGATGGCGCGCAGGGAGACGATGGATTTGACCTCGGCGTGGTCGGCCTCGATGCGGAGCTCGAGGTCCGGCGCGGAGGCGGTGAGTTCGGGGGGGTTGTCGGGCGACGGGGCGAAGCGGATCACGACTTTGGAGTGCCAGAGGCCTTCTTCGCGCAGGTTGCTGGGTACATTGAGGCTGCCGAGGGCGGGGATTATTGGGACGAAGGTGCGGGACAGGGAGGTGTCCAGCTGCGATGTAGGTTTCGGTGATGGGGCTGTTGTAGAAGCGGGCTGTTGCTGGCGAGCGAAAACGACATGCCCAAACACGGCGCTCGTGTCGGTCTGCGGCTCGCCAGACCAGCCTGGCAAGTTGTCTATTGATAATCTCTCAGGCCCCCACTCCTCGACGGGCTTGACGTTGTCGAGGTCGAAGGGCAGGAGGTATGCTGGTATCAAGGCTTTTTGTGTCTCGGAGCCGGCGTCCCACTTGGATACGGCGGTGGTCCACCTCTCCCACTTGTCGAAGCGCTCTTGCCACGGCAATTTCCGCGTGTGGTTGAGCTCGGGGAGGTACCGGCCTTGGTGTACAAGATGGTCTGGTACCACGGCCAAAGCCGTGAACACGCGGGCCTTGGGCCCGTAGGCGTCACGCAGAAATCGCAATACGGTCTCGCTGGCATTCTCCAAAATCTCGTCTCGCTCGGCTATGTCGATCCAGGTGACCACAACCTAGTAAGAGCGTCATGTTAGTCGTCCATCACGGCGTTTGAAAAACCAGGGTAGTTCATGTACCTTCTTGCCCGATGGGTCCAGACGTGTCACGGTGTTGGTCATGCGCCCAACTTCCTCGAGGACGCCGGGTTCGAGAGGCTTGGTGGAAACGAGGTCGGCGTCAAAGTCGCTTGTCCGGGCCTTGGCAAGCACCTCGTGGACTCGGTCGATGATTGATTCGGCCGCGTGGCGAGGAGCGACGACCGAGACTAGTCGAGTCTCTCGGATAAGTTTGACTTCCTTCACCTGGGCTAGGATGGTCCTCGGCGTGCCTTCGAGCCATCTTCTGTTGCCAACTATCGACACAAAAGTGTTAGCTTAGCCAAGTAGGGAGGCGGCACCGTGGGGTTTCGGCTTGACGTACGGGTGAGAAGGGAGAACTCGACATCACGGAGCCGTATGCTGAGGTAGCCATCTTGGTCGAGGACCTTCTGGTTCGACACACCCCAGCATTCGCGCATCAGCCGGACCACGAGCCGCGTCTTGGGGACCATGCCCTTGGTGATGTAGCCTTCGAGGTATGGATCGACGTCTGCCACTGCTTTCCGAACCGTCGGCACCCACGGCTGGCGCTCCAGTATCCAGGGGGCCGCCTCTGGAGCGTGGTCCACCTCTTGGCTAAGCTGCTGTATCGTTTCGTATTCCCGGACATAGCGCGTCAACTGAGCGCTGGTGAAGCCGTCGACGAGCGTGTTTTTGAGCTGGGTAAACTGCCTATCAGTGAGGATCCGCGTGCCCTCCGGTTTCAGCTCGTGGATGTTGAGTAGGATATCCTCCGACACGGCAGCAGCCTCTTCGTCTACTAGCAAGCTCGCGGGGTCGACCTGGGCGTCGGCAGCGTCGTCGTCGGGCATGTGGTGCTGAACCTTGGGCTTCTTTTTGCGACCAGGCGTCTCCCGCAGGACAATGGCAGAGCCAGGCTTTCCCAGAATGTCGATGGAGAGGCCCTCCGGCTCGGGAGAGACAATCTGGCCCCTGGACTTGTATATGCGTTTTTGCGGCAGCTGCCGCCTATGGGATTTCCGGTAGTCTGCGAGGCCGTCTTGGGAGCCTACCGCGTCGCCGTTGGGCTCGGCGCCGGGATCGGGATTGTGGTCGGTATTGGCGTCGCCATCGATCTCAATGTTGAGGCCGTCGACATGATTTGGACTGTCGTAGGTCCCGATGTATCGCTGGGGGGGTCGGAGAGGCGACGGCGAGAGCGCGAGGGCAGCGAACGGCAGCCGCTTAGGGGCTCCAGCCAGCTGGAGTCGGCATCGCAGGCAGACAAAGCTGGCGCTGCCGGTCAACTTGCGGCCGAGCATCGGGAGGGAGCGAAGGGATTGGGGCGGCCTGTTGCTGCAGCACCAAGGCCTCGGTTATGGGAGTGTCTGGTGGGTGGCAGCCATGGTCAAGACGGCGAAAGTGGACCGCGACGCTCTTTGCGACGAAAGATTTTGGGTGGGTCCGCTGCATCTGGACCCCTGGCTCCAGCTCCCGGCAGGCAAATCGCACATGCAGACGCGATTGACAGGGGGTCGACGCGGCACCCCGCGTCGCTAATTGAATTGACAATCGACTTCTTGGAGTTGAAGGCACTCAAAGGTCACATTGCGAGCTGGAGAATTTGATCCTATCCACGCCTCGCGCCCTCTTACGCACGCTAGTCTTCCGGCGACTACCATCGACAAGTGTCGGCAAATTTCAAAAAGCCAGTCTTTCCACACCCTCGCCAGAGTCCTTCTTACCGAGCACTCCATGCCGGTGCAGCCGCGGCGACGGCGGCAGGTGCGTCTTTCGATGCATCAGTTGAGACCAGAACCACAAGCTGATCGAAGACAGGCCGTCCAAGAAGACGAGGACGAGGACGAGGATATGCAGCAGCAAGACCCGCAAAGCCCCGGCGATGTCGACGACGATGGCGACGAGCAAATGGCCGAGGTCGGACAAAGAGACGAGACCAGCCAGCTGATCAAGGGCCTTGTGCGCTACGCCCTGGCGTGCGAGTACTCACGGACACCGATACGCAGGGACGGCATCAGAGATAAGGGTACCGCGAGAAGCCAGGCTTGCGTGGAGACAGTTGCTGACACCCCCCAGTGCTGGGCCCTAATGGGCGAGAGTTCAAGAAGGTATTTGCTGGCGCACAGAAGCAATTGCGGGCGACGTTTGGCATGGAGATGGTCGAACTGCCTACCAAGGACAGGAACCTCATGACAGCAGAGCAGAAGAGGAAAGGTATGTTCCCCGTTGGCTTAGACAGTGCATCACTAATCGCAGCGGCTAACACACACTCCTCCGGCAGCGGCCAAATCCCAGAGCCAAAAAGAAGCGAGCTCCAACACATACGTGCTCACCTCGATCCTCCCCGAAACGTTCACCACGCCCGACATCATCACCCCATCCAAGGTCGAGTCGGCCGACGGCGAAGCGTCCTACATAGCGCTGTACACCACCATCATCGCCATCATCACCCTCAGCGGCGGCGAGCTCAGCGACCCGCGCCTGCGCAGGCACCTCTCGCGGCTCAACGCCCTCGAGAACATGCCGAGCATGAACCCGGGCGACGAGACGTCGCCGAGCGAGAAGACGGAGACGGTCCTCCAGCGCATGATCAAGCAGGGCTACTTGGTGCGCGTGACCGAGTCCAGGTCCACGGGCGACGACGACGCGACCACGTGGCACGTCAGCCCGCGCGGCAAGGTCGAGGTCGACAAGGAGGTGATTGCGGCCTTTGTGCGGACCGTCTACGGCGGGTCCAACGAGGAGCTCGAGGGCAAGTTGCAGACCAGCCTGAAGGTTAGGGACCGGAACTTGGAGGTGGTGGGGGGGACTATCGAGGAGGAGGAGGATGTGGCGGCGCCGCCGGACGGCGATCCGGGGCCGAGTACTCGGCGGAGGGGGAGGAGACGGCAGACTGAGGCCGAGGATGAAGACAGCGGGTGATTTGTCACGTCGGGCTGGGATCATGATTGGAGTTAGGGTATCATTGTGTATTGGTCTGGCTATGGGTCGGGCCTTACAGGGATGGGCGGCGGTTCGTTGTCGGCGTTTGTAGATTCTTCCAGGGCTGTCCCGCGACAGCCGGTGCGAGCACGCGAGGGCCGAGCAGAATTGTCCGGAACAGGGCCGTGGCATGCCTGACGCCCGCGTGTTCCCTACCGTCACCCGTCTGTCCTTCTGTGTCTCCTGGTGAACATGCTCCTCTCGGTAGACATATTGGCCAGCTTCATGATCCTTCTTGTCGCGGCGCCACAAACGCTTCTTCGCCTTCTCGCGGCGGCGGCGGCCCAGCCGGCTGGAGCATTTTCTGCAGAGTCCATCCATTAGCGTCTGCCACACAGTCATCCATCCACTATCGAGATGGCTGCTGAAAGGGGGCGGAGGCTGCATACCCGGATCATCTGCACGCGCAGCTTGGCGACCGGCTCGTTCTCGGCCAGCGCAATGTACGACAGCAGCGGCGGGTGCCCGGCGATGCTCGAGTACGTGTCGCGGTGGATGTTGGTCTTCCACTCCCAGCTCGTTGTGTCCGGGTGCCCCGTGCCGATGTACTTGGCCTGCAGCCGCTCGAGCTCCTGCTGGTTGCGGAGTTTATCGGCCTGTTGGCGTGGGAGGTTAGGACTTGTATTAGCAGTATGGGATGGGGCGGCGTACCATTTTGTTTTTGGATGTGTTCAGGACGGGATGGTGGTTGCCTGTGGTGCTCTGGTGAGAATGCGCTGGTGGATGTCTTGATGGAAGAGCGCCAAGAAACGCTAAAAACTGACCGCGCGCTCCACAGGATCGTCTTGGCGCTGCAAGGGCGAGGTGTGCTCGGACAGGGTTGCCAGAGCGAGCTCATGCATTCACATTCTCAACTTTGCAACTCTAGGATTTGATATCAAACCTGGTGAATACGACTATTCATTTACTTTTTGAAGGAGTGTTACCGGCTTCTTTTGGCCGGAACCAAACCATCAGCTATTTCTGAGACCGCCAAGCATCTCAACATCTCTCAGTCCAGCCACTTGTCGAGCTGCGCTTGAGCCTTGCACAGGCCGAGACCGCAACAGCATCTCACCCTGAGCCTTTACAAGACCAACCTTGACCCCCATCGTGAGGCATCACCATGCCCGAACTCCTCCTCCAATCCGCCCTCGCGGCCTCCAGATCCAACCAGCTCGCCGCCGAGGCCGCCCAGATCAAATCCGCCTGCCACGCCCAGCACGGCGACAGCAAACCCCTAGTCTCACACCCGCAATATTACGAAGCCCTCCTCGAAGCCCTCCGCGCGCGTTATCTCAACCCGGCCTCCACAACAACCACCCCTAGTGCCGGATGGGGAGGACCACAGCAGCAAGAATGGTTCACCTCGCGGCCCGCCTTCCTCTCGGCGCTGAACCTCCTGATCGACTCCGCCAAGGAGTACCAGGTCTCGCCGCAGGCCGTCGACGACCGTGTGCGCGAGGAGCGCAGCAGGTGGTACGCTGAGCGGGTGCGCGCCTCGCTGTTGCGGTTGATGGTGGAGGATCCGTCGGGGCGCGGGGCCGTGTTTGAGAAGCTGGAGGATTTATCGTCCACGACGGCGGGCGGGGATCCGGTTGCGCTGGCGCGGGAGGTGGCCGAGATTCTCAGCAAGGGGTTGCTGGCGCCCGAGCAAGGGGCAGAGGGGGGGAGCCTACCGGACAAGCTGGCCGCGGCGGGCGATGAGGCGGGCAAGGCCGAGGTGCTGCGGGAGGCGTTCTTCAGGACTGAAGACGGCGCCGTGCCCGAGGACCACCAAAAGTACCTCGACATGCTGCTGCACCAGGGCCTGCCGATGGAGCAGGTGGTGGACCGGATCCTGGAGGAGCGGCAGACGGCGACGGGCGCGCGGGAGCAGACGGACAAGCTTAAGCAGCGGCTCGACGAGCTCCGGCGGGCCCGGGCCGCGCACGAGGCGCAGAAGACGCGCAAGGCCCAGAGGCGCGAGAGCCTCGCCCAGCAAAAGGTGCCCGACGATCTGTACGAGCTCCCGGCGTGCGCCGTCTGTGGGGCCGCGCCGCCCACCGAGGACTACTTTGCCTGCAGCATATGCACCATCCTCGCCGGCGCGGGCGCCCGGGAGAAGCAGACGGTCTTTTGTTCTGAGAAGTGCGAACAGCAAGGACATGTAAGCCCCTCCTTCCCTCCTCCCTGTTTACAGTCACTCACAACACTCCCACCCAGGCCCCCCACGCAGCAGAAACACACACCTGCTCCTCCGGCCTATCCTGCATCCAACGCCGCCACCACCACCAACGCAGCACCACCACAACAACCACAACCACAAAACAATCCACGGAAGACACCGCCATGGCCGACGCACCCTCCCTACCCATACCCTCACCCTCATCCCCACCTTCGCCCTCCCCTTTCCCAGCAACCGACATCCACTTCTGCACCGAGTGCCTCACCTCCCTAAAGCAGCCAACAACCTGGTGCTCCCTCGCCTGCGCCGACGCCAATTTCGCGGCGCACCGCGAGGGGGTGCACCTGCCGGCGGCGCGGGAGGAGAAGAAGAAGAAGAGGCTGGGTTCAGGTTTGGTTGGAGAGGATGTGAAGAGTGTGGAGAGTGGGGATGGGGATGGGGATGCGGATGCGGACGAAGAGCATCAGCAGAAGAAGCAGCAGCAACAAGGGGAGGATTCAAATAATGGTGGTGGTAGAGAGGATGGGGTCAAGAAGGATATCCGCACGCTGACGACGTCGCTGGGGGAGGCGGTGCGGGAGTGGGAGGGGAGGAATAGAGTGCGGTTGCTGGGGGCTGTTTGAGGGGGTGGGCACGGCACGGGGGGGATGGCAAGCGAGAGGGGCGTGGAAGATGGCAAGTGGTGTTGGGCTTGTACGTACAGTATCGTATGGTTTTGGTTCTGGCTGGGAAATGATACCAAGAGTTTATTGCGAGACAATGGTGCATGAGCGGCCGGTTTTCGGCTGTGAGATGTGATGCCCACCTGACTGACATCTCGTCGCCAAGGAAGCAAGAGCACTCAGTCATAGGCACATCGAGGGTATGATGTTGAGTTCACCCTTTTTGCAATGTCGTCAAACAGCACCATACTGCTGCCCACGCTATCACGAACCATGAACCCCGAGTGTCGGGACACAAGACATCGTGTTGATTGGATCTACTAACATAGAGGAACAACACCGCCCAAGAAACCAAAGACCCAGGCTACATGTACAGCGGCACTTGTTGCGGCGTAATAATCGCGATTCGCATTCTGCTCTGCTCTGCCAACCCGCCCGCACGCACACACCGCGACGGAAGAGAAGAAAAAAAAGAAAACTTTATGAAGAGGCGGGCCTCACGGGCCGCACAGTCGATAAACAGACATCCATCCATCCCCCCCTTCTCCAGAGTTTTAGTCCAGAAGACAGACACAAAGTGAAGAAAGAAAAAGGCGACACGGGTGAAAAAGGGAAAGGGGTATTCCATGTTTGGCCATATCAAACAGTAAAAACGTGGTTGGTACATGAGAAGGCAAAAAGTGGCGGTTTCGGAGCTCGCAGTAAGCGCCAACGCCTCCGGGGACATGACAATCCCATTGATGTCCGAGTCTGACGGTCAAAGTCGTTGGCCCATCCGCCGCGGCTCCTCTGAGCTAAGGGACTCGTTATGGAATAAAAGGTCGTGAAAGACCGGGTTTGGCTGATGTTGGTAAAAAGGAAAATCGAATTGGGTATGATGTCGTCGCGACCTAAGGTCCACTGAACTGAACACTGGAAAAAAGAGTTGTTGTTGGTATCAACGAGCAAGCCACCAGAGGGGTGCGGGCGCATGCGGCGGTCGCTTCGTCTCCACTCGTGCGGAAGGCGGGATATGATAAGACGTGCTGGGTCGGGAAGGTCGGCCAAGGGCAAGGCAGCCAAAGGTTCGCTCATCCTCTCGCATCACTTCACCGGCGTCCCTTCACCCCCTGCTGCTTGAGCCTGCTCGTTCTCCAGCCCTCGTACCACTGCTCCCTGCTGAGCTCGCGGAGCTCACCGCGCCACTCGCTAAAGACGGTCTCCTTGAGGCGGACAAAGTCGCAGTGCTCCTCGTTGTACGGATCGGCGAAGCCCCACGGAAATTGCCGTCCGATCACTTCGGGCTCGTAGATGTCCGGGCTCAGTATCGACAAGGGCAGGAACGGCACCTCGTCCTCCTTGAGACTCTCCTCCGAGGACTTGTGCCGGCGGACGGAACCACCAGAGAGCCGCTTCGCTTTGGGAGGCGAGTCTTGGCCCTGGATTGACAGCTCCGACTCCTCCTCGCCCGTCTCGACAACCTCCTCCTCGCTGTGTTCGGACACTTGCTCCTCGTCCTCTTCCACAATCCTGCCAGAATCGGCGGTCGAATCGTCGTCGTCGAGGCCCAGGGCTTCCAGCGGGTCGAGGTTCGCCTTCTTAAGGCTCTCAGCCACCGTCCTCTTCAGCATAGTCATATGCTTCGTGGTGATGGTGTCGGCCTTGGCGATGACCGGGATGACGGTCGTCTTGCCCTGCAGCGTCCGCAGGACCTGCAGGTCGAGGTCCTCGTCCAGGCCGCCGAGAATGCGAGCGTGCGGGTAATGCTTCCCGCCGTTGTGCTGGCCGTTTGCCGAGGCCGCTCTGGCCGCCGCGATGTTTCTATCAAGGCGCGACGGGTCGAGGACCAGGAAAACCGCGTGAATGTGGGTATCCTGTACCCCCGGGGACCGTATCACCTTCATCTCCTCGGCGAAGGTCTCCTCAAACTTGCTCTCGAGGAAGCTCGACATCTCGCGAAGCTGCAGGTCCACCACATTCTTCTCCAGGCCCTCGGAGTCCCACAGCGTCAGGCCGATTCGCTCGGCGTCGATCTCGGTCTCCAGGTAGTGAGGGATGAAGTTGCCGGACGGCGGCGCCCTCGGGGGCTCATCGTGCTCGACGGTGCTCTTGGCCCGCTTCTTTGCGGGCAGGGCAAGCGCCGTCTTGAGGAATTCGAGGAAAGAAGTCTTGCCGGAGTTGGAGGTACCAACGATGAGGATGCTGCACAAAAGGTGAGCAACGCGGCACACAAACGGTAGCGAAAAACTGCGACTTACTTGAAAGGAGTGGGATCCTTTCTCCTCCGAACCCTTCTAGGGCTGTTGATGGTACTGATGGCGCTGCTGGCATAGCTGTAGCGGCCGCGGTGCGCCATGCTGCCGGTGCCCGCGTAAGGGTCGAAACCGTCGTTGGGGATCGGGGGAATGCTGATGGCAGAGCGAGGTGGCTCCATCGAAGGCCGCGGGGTGGCGGCCGACATTTGCTGCTCAGCTCTTCCGGTGACGATAGCGAGGGAATCGGGGCGGGCGTCGCCGCCGAGGCCTAGTTGAGGTGCAGGGGCGCCATTATAGAGGACGGGCAGGCGCGGCGGAGACTTGGGCACCGCATCGCGCTGGCGCTGGAGCTCCTGCTCCCTCGCGGCCTGCTGCCTCTTCAGGTCGCTGCTTTTGCTGCGTCGCAGTAACATACCGAGACTGGAGCGACGAGGCGGGGACGACATTTCTTGATCCAACCGGACTCGATGTGTGGCTAGCGGCCTAGCATAGGCAGGCGAGCGTTGCGGACCTTGGAAGAAGCGAGCGACGAGGGGAAGGACGAATGCGCAGATCCGGGAAGCGGCTGCAGCTCGTGCAGCGCAAGATGGCCTGATGTGCGATTAGCACCGAAAGCCCAGACGATGTAGGGAAGGGCCGTCTGAGCTGGGCTTACCTTCGGAAGCAGGCGCAAGAAGGGAAATACGAAACACAGTTCGCGGCGAGTCAACCCAAAGACGAGAAGATGGCTTTTTGATATCCAGTCGGTGGTATTCGCTAGTTAGTTGTAATCCCGGGGAGAGGCAAGTTTCGTCGAGGGAGCGACGAGGTCGAGCACAAGACCTGGTGAGGAAGGTCTGGGGTAGCTTCTTCCTAGCAAAGTCGACGTGTCAGCCAGCCGATCACTTATTGCGACTTTGACAACCACGAGCCATCCCGAGGCGCCGGATCAGCGATCGCCACTTGATGAAGGTCGCCGAGACACTGCCTTGCCGCAGTATCCGGGTTGCAACAACATGGCGGCCCGCGACGAAGCTCCAAGAAGCGCCGCCTGTTCCATTGCCATGACGGCGATCCCAGCAATTGCAGACTCCAATGCGACAAGGCATCCAAAACCAAACAAATGTCGTCGCGACAACGTCGAGAATGAACTTACTCGGGTTCCGCCACCACAAACTTCAGCTGTCCCGCGTTTGACGAGCTTGACGACACGACCGAGGAGAGGACAGAAGTTGGGTTGCACGCGCGGAGTGTGGAGACTTGCTCAGGCGAAGGGAGTGACAGTGACAGGCCAAGCAAGTCGACGCGGCCGAGGTAAAAAAAAAGATTGAATCAAAAGGGCAAACAAAAAGGTGCTGCGATGAAGCCTCCCAAAAACCTGAGGACAAGCCGGCGGTGCGACAGTCGTTCAAGAGGATGTGAGGGGTGCCGAAGGGAATTGCACCGCGTCAGGGGCACGACGAAAAAAAAGATGTCCAGTCAATGGCCGGTTCGGTGAGATTGGCTGATGTTTAAAGTAGGTACGGGAAGGTACCTTCTCGGAGCCCAGCGCAATTAAGGCCAGGGACAAACTAAAAACCGAATGGATCCGGGCCTGTAACGTGCTGCACCCGTCCACTTTGGACCAATTCGCTTCCTCGGGTTCGCGCCAAGCACTGGGAACGAGCGATGGGACATCTTTGCTCTGGATGATCGCCCTTCGACTCCCGTGGTGTTGCTGAACGACGAGTTCTAGAAGGTCGGAATGTGCAAGGCAAGGCAATCCTCATGGCTCTAAGACAGAAGGGTGCCCATCTCAAGGGTCTTCTGCATCGTGTCTCACCCGCGCTAGTTAGTGAAGACTCGGCTAGCTCTACATCTTTGCTTGCACCTCAGGCCGTCCCGTGCCTCTCCATTTGGACGCTTTCCGGGGAGCTCACGGATGCAGACGATGCAGAAAAACAGCCCGGTTCCAGTGCCGGTTGACTTTCCAGCGTCGTGTCCCCACACCTCGACCCGGGCAGTTGTGCCCCTTTCCACTGCAGCCGGCGCGCTAAGCTGGCGCCCCGGCTAGCTCGTAAGACGCGCTGGCCAATCGTTGGCCTGGGATCCCGCTGTCGGAGGCGCGCCGGCCGGACCTTCGGGAGCACTCGTCGTCGACACTTTTCACTTGCTCGGTCTGAGATGTGTTGCGCCTGTTGCCGAGAGTCTGAGACTCCCATCACTCCAGCCATCTGTCTCCCCGAGCTAGGTTAGGCGCTGACCAACACGCCACCTGCCACCTGCCACAAACAAAGCGAGCGTCCGCTGCGTGCCATTCCGAAGTTCCACAAGCCACGTGCAAGCATCCACTTTGCGACTGAGAACGGGGAAATCAGCCGGGAGAACTGGAGTCGGGGTCCAAGTCCAAGAATCTCAGGGAAAGATTGTTGGTGTTGGTTCACTCTTGGTCCTTTGGCGTGGCGATCCGGAGACATTTTTCCTCCATGTTCTTTCCAAAAATAAGTGTACTGTTCCCCTGGGCCGCGAGTGGTAACCGTTGAAGATGGAAACGCGCCTCTCATGCATGGAAGCGTCCAATTTCTGCACCCTGGCTCGCCTCTGGCTGCGACTGGTGGGGCCATGTGAATTGAGTTTGGCGTGTTTCAGAGCCAGACAACGGAAATTGCCCCACATCGCCAACGCCAACTGAGGCTTGCTGCAATGTGGGCTTCATGCTTCTCCAGGCTCGGTCACGATGAGGGCAAGCGGGATGTGATTTCAGTGACGGTGGGCGCAGAACACACCAACTCCAACTTCACTTCCTTCCTTGCGATGGGAGACTGGGCGTCAGGAACTCCACTCGAACAAAGTTGGGGTCCATCTCCACAAGTTCCTGTGCTTTCCCCGGATATCGAGACCCACGCTTGCAGACCATGAAGGTCAGATCCATTTTACAGAGTGACCGAGTTCAAAGTCCCAATGTAACAAAAACAACACCAGGGGTATCCATCTATGCGTCTAGATCTAGTGTTTGCGATGCTACTATACAGAGGAGTGTGAGGAGATCGTCTTCTCTTTCCCGCCATTCTTACCCCTCAAAGACATCATGCTGGAGCTCGACGCCAAACTCCTTCGCCACGCTCTTCAGCCTGGCCTCGACCTCGTCCTCCAGACCACCGCCTCGGCCAAGCAGCTGCTTTAACCTGAAAAAGTAAAAGGCGACGTCCGACAAAAAGAGGACGGCCTTGAACAGGAGATGCTGCCAGATGTTGACCGCCCGCTGCCGCAGCGGCAGGTTGCGGTCCTGGAACAGCGACCGGCTGGCCCACTCGCCCATCATCTTGATCCGGTTGACCGGCGAGCCCATGTAGGCGTTGTTGCCCTGCACGATGCGCATGTTGCGCCCGATGAAGATGAGCTCCTTGGGCCACTTGTCCTCGTCGGCCAGCACGTCGCGGATGCCCTGCTTCATCCGCCTCTGCATCTCGTAGTGCTTCTGGCTGGCCGTCCTGCTGTCGTCGAGCGCGCCCAGCATCCCCTTTTGCAGTTGCTGGTCGCCGCCCTCGTAGGGGCGCAGGAGCGTGGCCGACGCGAAGAGGTCGGCCGCCTTGATCCCCCATTCCTGGGTGATCTCGGTGATCTTCTTGTTGTCGAACGTCATCAGGGCCTTCCAGAACACGCCGTATTCGTGCCGGAACTTGTCGCTCATGTAGACGTACAGCCCGTGGTCGATCAGCACCAGCTCGGGCAGCCCGTTCGGTAGCCGGCGGATAAAGATGTTGCCAGGGTCTACAGACATGTTAGCACGTCCATCCATGCAAGGGGAGATGGCTGTAAACGTACGGGGGTCGCAGTGGACAACACCCCACTTGAAGATCTGGGCCGAGAACAGGTCGATCATGGTCGTCATGACCTCCTTCGTGGAGACACCCAGCCCTCCCTTCCCACGGCGCCCTCTCCACTCCGTTCGCTCCGGCTTCAGATTCTGGCTATGCGGGTTCTCCCGCAGCTCCCGGCGGATCGCCTCCATGTCCGGGGGATCCAGCTTGGCACCATGTACGCCCATAGAGCCCTTGCCGTAGCCTCCCAGCCAAGGCTGAGTGAGCGCCTCCTTATCCCACAGCCTGATGCCTTCGATCCATTCGGTGGTAAGCACCCGCTTGGAGCTCAGCTCGGGGTACACGGGCGGGACGTATACCCGTCCCCGCAAACTGGGCTCGTTGTGGACGAGCTGGCGCATGACCTCGGAGTTCTTGGCCTCGTTCTCAAAGTCGGTCTCGAGCATCAACCGCTCCGTGATGAACGGCACCAGCGAGTAGAGTGGCAGGTCAAACCACCACGTATACACCTTCATCACGACCCTGCCAACCCCCATCCCGTCAGCAAACACACAAACCCCTAACCCGCAAGCAAGCAAAGCAACACTCACTTAAAAGCCCACAAATCCCACCCAATCTGCTTCGCAATCTCAGGCTTCTGAATCTTGACCGCCACCTCCCTCCCATCCGCCAGCCGCGCCCAATGCACCTGCGCGACCGACGCGCTCGCCCGCGCCGTCCTCTCCATCACGCCCCTCCCTTCTTCCACAACCCCCGCAAAACTAACCCCAAACACCTCCTCGACGCTCCTCCCCCCAAAATCATCCCGTATCACTTTTTCGACTGCCTCCCACCCGTCCTGCGGCGCGTCATCAAACATGCGCGCAAACATGCGCTGGAACTCGGGCGGCAGCACGGCGCTCTGCATGGCGATCGCCTGGCCGATCTTCAGGTACAGCCCGCCGTTCTCCCTCAGCAGGGACGACAATCTCTCGGCGCTGCGGCGGTGCAGCTCGGGGATGCCGCCCTCGCTCCCCACGAGGGGGAGCGGTTCGGGGCGGAAATTGAGCTTGTAGTCGGCCGCGACGAGCAGGCCCATGCTGAAGGTGCGCAGGGAGCGGGCGATGCCCGAGGCGTACAGCTGGCGGTCGAGGAGGTAGGCTGTTCCGAGGAGGGTGGAGAGGAGGAGGAGGCGGCGCGTCCAGCGGCGGGTGCGGGTGAAGGTGCGGGCGGCGCGGGGCAGGCCGAGGGACCGGGGGGAGGGTGGGCGGAGGGGTTCGAAGGGCCCGCCTCCTCCCGAGGAGAGGCGGGCGGTGGAGGAGAAGGGTCGGTGGGGAGAGGGGAGGAGAAGGGGTGCGGCGGTGCGGGGCGGTGGTGGTGGTGTGCGCATGGCGCATCGGCGCATGGAGGGGATCTCGGTCATCCGGATCGCCCGCGGGCGGAACGCCGGGAGCGGCGGGTGTTGTGCGCCGGCCATGCCGAGACGCCACATGTTGGCGGTGGGGTGAGTGGGTGGTTGGGCGATGTTTGGTAGTTAGTCCATCGTGTTTAGCATTAGGTGCGCGAGAACAGGAAGGCCTGCGACGGAAAGAGAGGGTTTTGATGGACGGCGAAGTTTCTGGTAACTCCGGTGAGTCTGGTCCCTGCGCCGCTGATGACCGCATATCCCGAGGCCCGCTTTTTGCCGCTTCGGCCGAACCCCCACCGCGCATTCTCCTCCGCTCTTCCGCTTTCTTTCCACTGGACATCGAGAGCATACTATCCGCGGTTAGAAACCATCAATGATAATCCCATCGAGAACGGCCGTGATGACATCTGCGATTCGTTCAGGTTGATATACCGAGGCGCCGGTGCTAGCGCCTCGTGCAACCCAGATCGGCTCGGCCAAAACTCGACCTCGCAAGAAGGACCAGCACAACTTCGATGCCGCATGCTCTGCTGACCAGCATGCATATGTATGTCCAGAATCTCACCATTGACCTTCTTTTGGCATTGCAGAGCTTTCGAGCCCCGCGTGTTACTCCGCTCTGGTGACAGTGGAAAGGATCTGTTCGGCGAACCTCTTGCGAGCTCCCCTCCGCAGTCCGACTTCGATCTCGACCGCATCAAGCCTCTCCCAAATGCAGCACCCGCCGACCATCTAGACGATGCCCTCGTCAGGGACCAAGCAACCCTCGAGTCCCCCCTAGTTTCCAAACCATCCCTCATAAAACATAAACTCCCAGTTCCCTCGATTTGACGCCGCCCCCTGACTACTAACCAGACTTGACATCAACAATCTTGGGCACCGTAGGCATCTCGGCCCCGCCTGTCTCCGCCCCCTTCTTTCTCGCGCCCTGGCCGGGCAATTCCTCGTCCTCGTACTTGGTCGCGCCCACGGGCGAGTTAAGCAGCCAGCGCAGGAGGAGGTAGGCGTCGGCGGGCGGCTCGCCGGGGGCGCCAACCAGGTCAAGCTGGCGCGACTGGCGGATCACGATCTTGTTGGTCTTGGCGTCGATGTGGGCCTGCGTGATGCGGGCGTGGGTGTCGCGTTGGAAGGCGAAAATCAGGACCTGTGGGGTGGGGGTTCAGTTGGCTGGTTGGGGTTTGGGGAAGGGAAGATCTTACGGGCTTGGTGTGGTGGTCGGTGAATTGTGCCATGCGGATTCGCGATTCCAACAGGGCGATGATGGCGTTGAACTCGCTCCAGAGCAGGTTGCCCTCCGTGGCCACGGCCGGCTCGAGCACCGTAATCATCATGTGAGGTTTGTCGGCGGCGACGGGCACTACGCACGGTTCGGACTCGTACCAATCACGGCCGCAATAGCCGCGTGGACTAGCATAGTGAGGGTCTGAATGCCCCTTGTAGACGTTGCTGGGCTGTGGTGTTAGGTGCGAGCTTGTTGAGGGGGAGGAAGGGGGGGCAACGCAGGTCGAGACGACTTACGCGGGATGTAGCTCGGCGTCGTACTGGTCAGTCAAGTGCGCCGGTATGGCCTGGAACCATCTTGCCTTCACGCTCGCGTAGACGTAGCCCGCGCTCGGAACCCACTCGGGGTCGAGCAGGTTTTGAGGGGTGTCCAGGGTCGCGCGCCACACGGGTCGCCAGTACTCCGTCTCTTCCTCCAGGCCGGGACACTCCTCATGACAGGGAGAGAAAAAAAGTGGCTCGAAATCGCATGGCAACTGGCCGTCGACATCGAGATCCGTCCATCTCGCGATGCCGAGAGCCTCGAGTTCAGCGGCGTCCACAGAAGTCATCGATCGGCAATTCGAATCAAGATACTCGTACAGGGTGCTCAACATGCGAAGTTGTGTCCGCTCAAGCTCCTTCCGGCGGATCTGCTCCATGGCTGTTGCGAGTGATGTGGTTGAGATGCGAAAGTGATGGTGATCCGCCGAGGTTTGGGGAGAGAAAGGTCTCGTTCATCGCCCGAGGGCTTCGGCCTGTTTTGTTTTGTCGTGCACCTCCTACTTTGTTACTTCCCTGTTTGTTCAACGACAGAGCATGCTTGAGAGCCACTCCCGTTCATCGAATCTGATTGGCTCCGCTCGGCGGGCTGTTCGCACAACAACCTGAACTAAACTGCACCACTGCATATCACCATATCTCCAGTCTGTGCACACCTCATTCAAGTCTGAGGGAACCACGCACCTGGCCTCAGGTTCTCCGCCGTTTACAGGGTTGTGTCTTGGAAGTGTCCGGAGACGGCTTAGAGGTGCAGCCGTCCCGAGAGTCAAATGGATCCATGTCATGTCACCAGACAGCACAGCACAACACAGAAGGATGATATACTTCGTAATGCAGTGTCATATAGTTTGAGACGTCTTGAAACTGTTAACAAACCCTATCTAGCCTTGATGAAGGGATTTATTCAGAAAGTGTCAGTATGTACTTTAGCCCAGTTGTAAATACCATCATCAGTAGTCTGCACGTGTATGATGATAGGATCCTGGGATGATAGTGCAAGATCTTGCTACCTAGCTTCACATAACTTCCAATCTCAACGCATCATACTGCAGATAAACACTCTCCGGCAGCACCGCACTCTCGGGCGCAGTGGCCTTGGCAGGGAGAGCGAGCGTGAAGGTGTTGAGACCCGGGCGGAGATAGCTCGCGTCAAAGGTCCACTTGTTGCGCGTGTTGTAGCAGCTGTCCGAGTTTCTCGCGCCGCAAGAACTGCTCTGGTTGGCACTGTTGGGCAAAGACCTGTTAGTAAGAAAACCATGTTCTGCCCTCGGAGTTGATGAATCGGGTCCAAGAGGATTGGATGACTTACGGGATAGTCCAAACCGGAAGAACGCGGCCGTTGACCGTGACGGTGTACGCCAGGTTGCCAAACGGCTTGCTCGCGTCGTCCGTGTTGCCGGCCGAGGTCTTGACGCCCGCGAGCTGGACGGTGAACGTGGCCCGCGTCTTCTCGCGCAGTTGCGCCTCGTTGGCATCAAACGTCACGTTCCAAGCGTTGACGTTGGTGTAGTATGGCTCCGGGCGGATGGTGTTTGCTTTGCCGCCAAAGACGCTCCAATGAATGTAGTTGAAGTCCCGCGTGATGTTGCTCTTGCCGACGTGAAAGTTGACGCCGTTGGGGAAGTCCTCGGGGAAATCGTGGACGGCCCAGTACAGGCGGTACTGCTTGGGCTTGTTGGTCCGCGTCGTGTCGCGCTCATTGCCGTGCCGGAAGTCGCCGCTGCTGCGGTCTGGCGTGCCGATGCGCCAGAGCTCGGTGCCGGCAGACTCGGCAGTCCATGTTGCCGTCGTCGTGGTTGTGTCTCCTGCCTTGACGACGATGTTGTCCTGGGTATACTGGCCGAAGATGCCCGTTCCGTAGATTGTCAGACGGTAAGTACCGGCGGCGACGCGCGGGATGGTAATCTTGCCATCGTCACTGACCTCGCCCCAGTACTGCCGGGACTTGGTGTCGAAGTTGTTGTCCTGGAAGTCCCGTCCGTTGCTCGCCAGCACTGCAATGGGCTTCGTAACGCCTCCCGGAAGACGGATGCTCCCCGTCCAGATGCCGCGGCCAGAGGTTGGGAGATAGCCAGGGACGTGCTTTGCGATGGCGTCGTAGAAATCGGCATTCCAACTGGGATCGGCGAAGCGGCCGGCGTCTTTGCGGAGGTCGTTGACTGAAGCGCCTGTTTTGCCCTTGTTGAAATAGTAATATTGCTGAGATTCCACTTGTCAGTGCCCCAAGTCAGACATGCTTTTGAGTGCAAAGGCTCCTTACCGGGCCAAACGTGCGGTCGAAGTTGTTCGTGTCAGGATTGCCGTTCCCGTGGTGGTTTGAGACTGTTAGAAAAGACGTTGATGAGCGGACCAAATCGAAGATGACGGCGAAAGCTGCAACTCACTAATGTAGTTGTAGACAATACCGTCAACAGTCAGATCAGACCATTTCGGACCGTTGTAGTATGTGTCCTTGGTGTTCATGACAAGCCAGGCTCCGTAAGTCGATCCGTCGCGAGTGCCCGCGCCGTCAGAGAACAGGCCATGGTGCGTGTGGTACTCCCAGGACTCGGAAAACATGTACTTCGAGAAGTAGTCGGACATTTGGGCGCGGTATCGAGCATTGATGCCGTCCCCGGAGATGCGGTATGTCGTGTCTTGAACAGTCGTCCGGCCATCGTTGGCAGGCAGGACTGACCACATCTCGTCAGACGAGGACAAGTGGTTCCAGATGGAGGTGCTGGGCCTGAAGAGGAAGCGCATCTCTCCGAGGGCGCCTCCATTAGGGTACGCAGCCCGGCCGAAGGTGTGAAGTCCAGTCTCGCCATCTCTCAGAAAGTAGTATGATTCGAAGGTCCTGCCGCTGCCCACCTTGGCCGAAATTCGCACGCCGGCATAGGTGGTGCCCGACTTGTCTGCGCCGCGATAGAGCTGAAAGGAGCCGCCGTCCCAGTATCCGCTGTCGCAATGGCAGTCGAGGTAGAGTCTACCGCCGGAGCCCAAGAGGTCTTGCCCGTCGAGAGTGAGCGCATCAATTGTGCCGGCCTTCTTGTTCACGGAGAAAACAAGGCGGTCATTTTTGACGTTGATGGCCGTGCTAGATTCGCTGGCCGTGATAGCAGCAGAAGCGGTAGCGGCCCAGGAGGAGAGGATGAAAGGCAGAAAGAGCTTCATGGCTGCAACTTGCTGCGTTGTCAATTTCTTAGCAAGCTCTTGGTGACCCCTCCAAGCTCGTCAGGTCCAGCTGAAACTCTCTTATACCATGGCCTTCATCTCATGCTCCAATCTACAGACATTAGTCTGCCCATTTCGACGTTGGTCCGAGAAATACAGTATCCACGATCTACTATTCAATCTGCTTCCACCAATAAATGAAGTTCCCTTTTTGTACCTCGGTTCTTGCTCGCCTTGAATTCTCCCGAGCTTCCCAACGGAGCTGGGTCGATGTAGGCTATGTATTATGGCTAAAGCCGGGGTCTTGTGACTTTATTCCTCGGGGCAAATCAATCCGGAGTTAGATCAAGGTGTTTCCACTGCCATTGCGGGAATCCCGGACAGACAGGGCCGACTCCCACGAGTTGCGTGTTAGCTTCTCCAAACCGCAGGCTGGGAATATGGCACT
This sequence comes from Parachaetomium inaequale, assembly GCA_033296685.1. Classification (NCBI taxonomy): domain Eukaryota; kingdom Fungi; phylum Ascomycota; class Sordariomycetes; order Sordariales; family Chaetomiaceae; genus Parachaetomium; species Parachaetomium inaequale. Next base: position 331,876 of record MU854324.1, read on the forward strand.
CTTGCGCGCATGGCTCACCCACCAATGGGGGTGAGCCGGGTGAGCTGTGAGCCAGGGTGAGCACTCGCCGCTTTTGTCGCGCGACCCCGCCGGAGTAGGGTTCAAAGCTGGAAGCTGAATACCTGCAATCTGTAGTGAAGTGGCGCGCAGCCATGGCAGCGTTGCAACCGTGCGGCACGAACTACCTAATGAGGTTAGCCCAGAACAGAAAAAGCCTTGTGGACATTATAGAAGCCGATCTGACTCGGAACCCTCCTATCATTACTTCGGACAACTTCCCCTGACGATAGAGCAGGACAGCGTTGGCAAGAAGCATTTGACTGAGACCAACCAGAAGGGGCGAGTTAGGCAGGGTGTCCTCTACTTCAAAGAAGTCGACCAGCTACGGGACGGCCAAGCCCACCGTAGGCATCCTAGGAGAATGCACAAACGAAATCATCCCAAACCTAAGCAGTAGTGGAGGTTGCTCACAAGCCGGTGTTGACTGTCGTGTGAGCGTCCAATCTGGGTTATTCTGCAAGGATTGCAAGAGCAAACGGGAGGTGGAGGAGCAATTTGATCGGGATTACGCCGCGTGGAAGAAACACCAGCAGCCTGGCGAAGCATTTAGTCACTGGCTCGGTCGCCGTTGAGGAGAAATAGGACAGGAGATAGAGATAGAGATAGGGAAGGGAGAGGGAGATGAGAAGGGGCTAAAAGGAATAAAGCAGTAAAGGAAGGAGGGGAGAAAGAGAGAGGGAGCGGAGGAAGCTCGGCGGGGAGTGGGAACCCGGCGGGGAGTGGGAGCTCGCCTTGTAACGAATTGACAACATCAGGGATGGCTGGCTTCTTGTAGTGCTAAATTTATCTACACCAAGTACCTCTGTTCTTCCCTGTCCAGGCGGGTTTCAGGGAGTAATAAACAAAGACGTCGTGGTTGGCCTGGAAACAACTAACGCTTTCAAGACCGCAACTCTGAACAGTACTCCATGTTAGGCATAACGTACATTATAAGCGAGTGTGCAATATAAGCGAGTGTGCAATTTCCCACACAACGCGCTACCTCTCTGAGCCGTAGCGAGAAGTGCCGTAAGTACTGGGATGCTGAAGGTAGGTCGCATTCTGTATACACTCCATCGATCGGGAGTCTTTCCGCTACTTTACTGACCAGGTCAACAGGCAACTGGATCGCGCCGACGCCAATCCCGAATCAGACGCTTGAGAGCCGTGTGGAACGGCTACAGGGGAGGGACAAGGAGTTACTCCTAAACTTTGTGAGGAAGATTCTGCGTCGGCTGCCGGAGGAGAGACCCGTAGCCTCCGAGCTCTGGGATGATGAGTTCATTCAGGGGTATAACAGTGAAATGGTGGATGGTATTGTCCAAGAGTAACGTGGCTTGTAAAATAAATAGCTGCACTATAAGGAGCACTAGATCGGTGCACTTTGGCAGTAGGTGCGCGGTGATTGTTGATGGTGAGGAACTCGATGGGCGGCGGCGTCTCGCCTCGGACAGGAGCTTTGCGGCGCCACTTATGCTAGTATAGGGACTTTTAGGGAGACGAGCGCACTACCGGCACTCAGACCAGTCGTGCCAATGGCGCCTGCAGTGCGGATAGTGACGTGCAGATATTCCTCCCGCTCATTAGCTGAAATCAAGCCCTCGGCAGAGCGGCATTAGCCCGGATGGTCGTGCGTTCGTCCGGGAAGTCATGTCAAAGGGACACGAGCTTCCAGCAGAGTGGTGGCGATGGCTAACCCGGACATGGCGTGCGTTGTGACCCTGTTCAGGGGTAGGGCGCTGGTATCGATAGGATACATGAAGGGCGCCGGCGGCATCCAAGGACTGTGGAAGAACAGCGCTGTTGCTTTGGAAGCTGTTTTAGTATGCTGAGTAGGTACCTGGTATCAACGTGAGTTCGGTACAATGTGGTTCTTAGCATTGAGCTCCACGTACGACTTTGGGGAGAACTGGGAGCATTCTAAGAACCGAACTCACGTTGAGTGCGTCGAGGGGCGGCCCGACGTAACCAACCACCTTGTCTGATTTTCCGGGACCGGCCACCCGGTACCTGAGGATATGGGCGGCGTCAAATGCTGGGGACGCAAGGCGGTATATTGTGCTGCACGGCCGAACCAGGAGCAGCACGAGAAGCGCGAATGGCTCGAGCAGGATGCCATTAACGGTGACCCGGCTGGCCAGTTGGGTGACCGGATCAATGCGTGGGACATGCAGCAGGTAAACCGTAACTGAGGGTTAACATCGATGACTTCGCGCGTGCTCCGAGACGGAGCTGAGTTGTGGCAATTTGAATAGCACAAAGTCGAAGGTGTTGGTCAAGACATCGGGGAGAGGGGGGGAATCGCTTGACCAAGGGAGGGTCTGGCACACAACCCGGGAGTGACACCAAACAATAATTGACATGCTAGAGCAGTTCTCAACCACGAAAACAACCAACCCCCTTCATGCTTCTCCTGTACATATGGCACGCCTAAGGCTCAACTTCTGGTAGAGATTCCACGGGATGATCTCCCGAGTACAGCAGCCGCTCGTCGTAATACCAAATGAAGCTCCCGGTAAGTCCACGTATCTTCTACCTCTGTGCCTTCTTCCTCCCCGGACCAGCGTTCAGGAACAGCTCCCGCTGCTGGCGCTCCAGTTCCTTGATGTTATCTAAGTCCTGCCCAGCCCGCCTCTGCTCCTTTATCTCCTTCCCCGGTCCCGCTCTCAGGAATGCCTCCCTCTGGCGGCGCTCCGCCTCCTTGACATTTTTTGCTCGTTTTCTCTTACCCGGTCCAGCGTTCAAAAATAGTTCTCGCTGCCGTTGCTCCATCTCCTTGATGTCATGTACTTGTGGAAACTGCCACGGCAGCAACGCAGGAGCTGGCTTGCTGGGCTCGACCATGACGACATCCTTGCCCGAATTCAGACTGGATTTACTCCAATCACTGTCCCCGTCTGAGCCGTCGTCGTCACTGCCGCCGTCGGCTCCATTATCGACAGTGGCTCGCGCCTCTTCCACCCATCCCCTGCTCGGGTTCTTTCGATTCACTATGCCAGCGTTGAGGAACAACTCCCTCTGCTGCCGCTCCATCTCTTTGGCTTCCCGCGCCTGTTGCGCATGTATGTCTCCCTCGTCGTCATCGCCCATCACCTCGACAGCTTCCTGCCAGTCGGCGCCCCGCCCCTTGCTAGGCTCATCTATCACCATGACAACGTCCGGCCGAGGCGACGGTGGGCTGCCCTGGAACTCGCGCAGGGCGTGCCCCTGGCGCTGCTTCTTGCGCTCCTTCTTCGAGGGGCCGGCATTGTGGAAGAGCTCGAGTTGGTGGCGCTCAAGGTCCTCGTACGAGGTTGCGTTGCTGTTGGTGGCGGGCCGCTGCGGCTTGGGTTCCCTCGCCGGTCTGCCCGAGTCGGCGGGCTTCGGCCGTCGAGGCGGCGGTGACAACGTGCTCGGAGGCTTGAAATGCCGGGGCACTTCATGGGGGATAGCGGCTAAGGTGCCTCCATCACGCGTCGCGGTGATGGCCTGTATGCTTTGGGGTGCTTCGAGCGCACTCGCATTTAAGTACAGGTTCCGGCGCTGTGGTCCGGGTGGCTTGTGCCCAACTGAAAAGTTGATGTCGCCAGCGTTGTTGCTGGATGCATGCCCGGTGCGAGGCTCGTTCTGGGGGTTGTGTATTGCCGTAGTAGACCTGGGAGCCCATCGAGCCGGTGTGAGTGGCTTGACTGTAGCTTGGTTGCTGGGCTCTTGTCCGTCAAAGATCCCCGTGTCCCATTGAGCCGTCGCATTGTAACCGTTGGTGGGTTCACGGTAAGTGGTAGGCCGAGTGGGCTGAGTGGACGGAGCCCTAGTATACCGTCGACAAGCGGTCAGCAATCGGAAAACCATCGTTTATTACGTGAAGCGGTGGCAAGCGATCACATACGCTGGTTTATTCGGCGCAATCTGTGACTGCTGGCTGCCGTGCGAGATCCAGTTATGCTCCATGGCCCCCATGGCCGTCAGTCGGGAGCTGGCGTCTCTGGCCATGAGCCGTTGGACAAAATCACGGCCGGCCGTGCTGATGTTGCATCTTCTAAGCGCATCATCGGGGGTGAAGGGCCCGTTTGACACGTAGTATGTATAAATATCTCTCGAGTCAAAGGGCAGCTCGCCGGTCATCAAGCGGACGCAAATGGCCCCAAGGGACCACATGTCGGCCGCACGCGTGTAACTGGCCTTCCGTGTGCTCGACTTGCTCAAGTAGACTTCGGGTGCCGAGTATTCCTGGGTGCCAATGACCGTTGAGAAGGCGTCCTCGCCGTCGACAGCTTGCTTGCTGATGCCAAAGTCGCTAATTTTGACATACCAGTCTTTCTCTGGCGGCTTGTCGACAACCAGGAGATTCTCCACATCTATGTTAGTTGCACTGAAGCAAAGGGGAAAGTGGGACGGAAACGTACCTGTGGTTTCAGGTCCCTGTGAATGAACCCGTACTCGTGCATGTATATGAGTCCCATGATGACTTGGGATGCGATTTTCCTGGTATCGCCCTCCGAGAAACGTTCGCTGAGGTACCCCTGCAGGTCGCCGTGCTCGATGTATTCCATGGTTATGTAGATGCTGTCCGCCCACTCGTACCAGCCGAAGGACATGACAAACCAGGACTGGTACTGAGTTACGGGCGGTCAGTAACGCATCAAGCGGGAGGACATCCATTGTTATTGACTCACCCTCGGATACGAGAATTTGGCCAGAGCCTTCAGTTCTTCCTTGTACAGGGCCTTGGTATTCCCCTCTCTATGAGGGTCTCTCCAAGGGCCGGATTTTGCTATCACCTTGACAGCGCGGTAGCGGCCGACTTTGATGCCTCGACTGTCTTGTGTGCACACCTCCTTGAAGACCTGGCCGAAACCGCCAGCCCCCAGGAACCCGCCGTTTGCGGCGGCCACCCGCTCCCATGTTTCCTCGACGGTGTGCCGGTCGGTTTCGGCCCACGGATTTGGGTTACCGCGGACGTGGTAAACAATGTGCTTTTGAACGTCCACGTGCACGGAGAGCTCCGAGTCGTTGATCAGGTCCTCGTCCGCGCCCATTTCGGAAGATGGTGGGTATAGATGATCAGATAGCGAAACAAGAGAGGGAGGGAAACAAAGAATTGACAGGAAGAAGGCCACAGGTTGTCAGATCTGCGCCAGCTTTAGGACGGACAATCTTCTGACCAGTCGCTTCAATCAAACCTGCACCACAGAGTTAGTTAGGTACCTTGTGAGGATTGTGAGGAGACTGGAGTCGGGGACAGCATAGGGTGCGAGAGCGAGTAGGGGGGGAGGAATCCTGTGCTACGGGAGGGGGGAAATCGGGGCGGCGCAACGGAACTTTGGATGCACCCAAGAATCACAGAGCCTCGCGAGAAACACTTGGTGCCGGGGGTACCGACTTGATTGGAGGAGAGCCAGAGGCTCAGGGTACAATCCAGCCCTGGCTTGTTTGTTAGTGTAGCACTGACAGAGCTCTTATTGTAGAAGGCGGAAGGAAATACATTAAAGATTTCTTTGAGAAAAGAAAAAGCAGGAAGAAATAGAAGAGAAGAAATGAGATGAAATAAACAAGGAAAGAAAGAATGAAAAGTATGAAAAAGGTAGTTAATAGAAGAAACAAGGAGATACTAAGACTTATCTTCTCCTTGAGCTCGAGATTATACACTAACAAACAAACCAGTGTTGGATTGTATGGATTGGGGGGCAAGGTTGAACAAGCTGAAACGTGCATATTTATTGATGCCGGATGCTGCGTTTCCAAACCAATCTCTGGCCAGAGATGCCTGGGGGCCGGCTCATGATTCGGTGAGAGCCGGATCCTGTTTTCAGCTCGTTAGACTGATAAATCGGTAGCACCCAAGAGTTTCTCTCCTCGCTGGCCACGCCCCTCTGTCTTCGAATGCCTGCCCGGTGCCTAGGGGTAAAGTCCAAGACGCCCGCATCAAGATGAACCCGTTTAGTATCATATCCGATCTCGAGACTTGCTACAAGTACGTCGTTCAATTCGTCTTCTCCTGCCGCATACCAGTGTGTGCGGCAAAAGTTGACAAGCCCTCCGCAGGTACGGCAAGGCCCTGGTGGACTTCTGCCAGCGATGGAAGGGCGCCGACGCCGAACTCGCAGACAGGGCAACCACGGTCGAGCTGTGCTGGATCAACACAAAAGCCCAGATGCAGCTCGTCACGACTCTCTACCCCGTGCTCAACGACGAGATACGAAGAATACTCGACTCCAGCTTGGCTGTTCTGGCGAGGAAGCTGGACCTGGCTGTCGTCCAGGTGCAGAAACTGCAGGATCCGCAGTCAGACGCGCGTCCTGGTTTCCTGCACTTCCGCCGGAGAGCCAAAGGCGCCAAGTACGCCGTGTATCAGAGCGCGCTCGACGCGACAATACAGGATCTTGAGAACTGGCAAAGACGGTGCGAGACGGCGCTGGACTTGAACATGCGCGATCCGAATCCTGTTATTGACGAGAAGCTGAAAACGATGCGCGAGGAAAAACAGACCGGCGGGGGTGCAGCCACCAAGGAACACAAATTCAGCACGGCGACCTCCCCGCTCTCCCTGACCGGAGGCATCCGCGACGCCCTCCAACCCAGGGGCGCCCAGCCCTCCATCTTCCTTCCCACCATGCCGCTCTTCACCTTCCCCATCCCCTTCAGTCGCGCAAAGGCAGCATGCATGCCCTCATCCTCCAAGGCGGCACGCTGGTTCATCCTCGACACGCTCCCTTGCCGTCCCCAGACCGACGTCCACGCGCTCAACAACGACGTCCGTGATCTCGCCCGCAAGCTCAAGCGCGCCCACCCCTTCGCCTTCGGCTTACTCAACTGCAAGGGCGTCATGCGTGTGTTCGGGCAGGCGCCGAATCTGGATTTAGAGGGGTTCGATCTCGTCTTTAACGTGCCTGACGGCACTGATCCCAGGCAGATGAAGAGTCTCAGGGGGTTGTTGTTGGGGACGGAGGGCGGCGGCGCCCCGTCGCTGTCAAGGAGGGTGAGGCTTGCTCAGGAGCTGGCTACGAGTGTCAGTTATGTGCATACCTTCAACTTTGTGCATAAGAACATTCGTCCGGAATCGGTGCTGCTGTTTGACGGAGATACCGGCAGCTCTAAGCTTGCTGGGAGCAGTGTGGCTGCCACCAACCGTCGGTCGAGCTTTCTCATTGGGTTTGAGAGCTTCCGCTCGGCGGGTGGAAAGACCAGCTTGATGGGTGACCAGGACTGGGAGCACAATATCTACCGCCACCCAGAGCGCATGGGCGAGTTCCCGGCAGAGGAGTACAGGATGCAGCACGACATCTACAGTCTGGGGGTGTGTTTGCTGGAGATTGGTATGTGGGAACCGCTGGTCGAGTATTCAGGGAACGATGCAGATCCCATTCCGGAATATGGCCGCGTGTGTCGGGACTTTGCGGAGACGGAGCAGCCGTGGATTTGTTTCAAGGACTATCTGGTTGGGCTGGCACAGAACGAGTTGCCTCGCAGGATGGGCGACAGATATGCCGACGTCGTGGTGACTTGCCTGACATGCTTGGACAGGGACAGCAGCTTCGGCGATCAGGGGGAAGTCTCGGATGCGGATGGAATTCTAGTGGGAGTGTGTTTCATCGAGACGATTTTCGGGCAACTGAACGAGATCGTCCTGTGAGTACTTGTACAGCACCTCGGTGGTCGCTTAAGAGAGACGGGACTCAAAAAAAATACCAGTCAATATCCCCTCTACCCTCACTGCGATGCTTTATCCACAAGCTGGAGCATGTTCCAGGTATTATAAATGGTCTTGATGTCGGTCTCCATCCAATCCTTCCCGAACCAAGCCAATACCTGATCCAGGACGAAGCGGAGGTCCTAAAAGAGCTGTCAGTTCAGACCCCTCAGTCACTTCCACAGAGGAAGATTTCAAGTCCTTACATCCAGCGACCTCTACGTTTCTCGACTATACAGCAGCTGACAGCTCCATTCCCGTCTAGGCACCGGTATAATGATGCTTTGGCTGGCAACAATACGTTAACTAGGTATACGTAAGTATCGCAAAGTTTTACATCAACATACTGGTACTCGGCAACTCATGAGGCGTCAAGCAGGTGTTACAACATATCCAAATTTCAGCAAGCTAAGAGTGGAACGACGGTATCCAGCGGACGGGAGGTCGACCTCAAGCTAGCTTTTTGGAGAGCATGTCTCCAGTCGGTTTTGGGTTAACTGGCCATAACCAAGCCCATAGTCCAACACCGGCATTACCATATTAGTCTTTCAGTCCTTTGGCCGTAAAGCGGTCCTTTGGTCGTAAAGCCGAGCTACATGTGCCGGCCTCTTAGTTACACCAACTGGGTGACCAAGCAGGGCCACCTTAGCAAAGTCTTGTCGTCGCTGTTTGAGGAAAGGTGAGCGAGATAGATACCAACCAGCATCCTGCCCGACCTGCCGCACAACACGCGCGGGTTCACCGAGGAGGAGCGCTGCGTCGCGCAGCTGCGCATGACCGAAGACGTCGGCGTGGCCGACAGCGACGAGCCCGGCCAGACCCCTTTTACCGGCCTGATCATGGCGCTCAAGGACGCCAAGGTGTACCTGATAATGTTTACATTGACTGCTTACGTCGTCGGGCTCTCCTTCAATGCATTTTTCGTAAGTCTTGCAATGCCCCTAATGTCTGTGTTTGGCGGAATTCCTAACCAATTCCACAGCCTACCCTTACCGGTACCCTAGGCTTCGACTACGTCCCTGCGCTACTTATAAGCGCCCCGCCCTAGGTCTTCGCCTACCTAGTCTCGCTGCTTAACGCGTGGCACTCGGACCGCACCCAAGACAAGGTACGCCCACCCCCCCACCCCTCTTTCCACATAGCTAACACGCAACTAACACCCCTACTCAAGTTCTAGCATATCACTGGCCCGATCCTCCTCGGCCTAATCGGCTTTATAATCAGCATGTCGACACTCAACGTCGCGGCGCGCTACCTCGCCCTCTTCCTCTAGGCGAGCAGCTACGCGAGCTTCATCGTCTTCTACTCGTGGATCTCGTCGTCGTTCCCGCGGCCGCCGGCCAAGCGCGCCGTGGCTATCGCCATGATCAACGCGTTCAGCCAACTGCCCAATGTGGCGGGTTCGTATGTTTGGGACCTGAAGGAGAATACGTATCGCAAGAGTTGTGGGATCGTGACGGCTATGTTCGGGGTGACGATTGCGGGGTGTTGGGTGTTTAAGATGGTGTTAGTAAGGATGAATTCGAAGTTGGATAAGGATAAGGGGGGGGTTGGGGAGGTAGCTGCGGCTGCGCCGGTAGAGGGGGATAGGAGGGATCCGGAGAGCATGAATAAGGGGTTTAGGTATTTGGTATAGGTGTAGTTTGGTTTCCCAACCTAGGAGGCAACCTCCGAAATACAGTGCTAGGGGTGCGAATAGGGATAGAGAAGCAACGAGATCTTGAATAAACATCACTGCAGTCTATACTTGCATAGGTTGACCACCTATATGTATATAGTAGAGTTTCGGATTCCGCTTTGTGTTATATACTTGTATAAAGGGAAGCTATATACAATGAACGGTGCTTTCTGGTGTTTTATTTCCCATGGTTAAACAGGGGAGAAAGTATCCAAAGCGGAACGACGTCTCTGAACGGGAAGCCAGAATCTCCGACACCGACACTGCTCGAAAGCCCTGGAAAAGCCCTATCCAACTACACCACTTGCACCCCCGCGGGATCTCCTGCGTGGACGCAGTGGGGGTGGGAAGTAGAGCGATTCGAGGTGCCGCAGACGCTGAAAAACTCCTCACCAGCGCACAGACCGACCAGCCAGCCGGCGCCACTCCCAGTTGCCCAGACGACTACCCCTCTCTGAGCCCCTGAACCCCTGAATGGGACAGGATGGCCGCCCCTACCCCTCCGACTAACGGGGGTGGAGGAGGACCGGCCCGGTCCCGACCCTCAAAACCCCCCCCGACCCCCCCTGTCTTCCCCCCACCCTCCGACATCGAAGCTATCAAGCAGATAGTTGACGGACTGGTGGCACTTGCGAACCCAGAGACGAAAGGGACCGCCAGAGGCATAGGACAAGACCTCCTCGCTGCGGTCCGCAAGGTCTACAACGCGACCCAGAACCAAACTGGAACCATCTCGTTGGCCAACCTCCGCGAGGTGGTGGCCGAGGAAGTCAAGGCAGCCGTCACTGGAACCCAAGATAAAAGATCCTAGGCTGCAGTAGCCTCCTAAGAATCCGGCCCCTCCTAGGCGCAGACCACCACCCTAGCGAAGACAGTGCTAGCCCATATAAACAAGGAAATCCTAGTCAGAGGTAGAGGAATGCTAGCCGATCTAGCCAAACGGACTCCGCAGGAGGTTGTCCAAGCCATCAACCAAGCGTCAATGAAGAAGGGGGCAGTCGCAGCCTAGAGGCTCCTAAGCGGGGACACGATTGTTACCTTCCAAGGTACGACGACTAGGGATTGGCACTCCGCCAATATAGGGTGGATCAAGGAGGCCTTTGGAGAACAAGCCGAGGAGAGCAAGAGAACCTTCGTAGTCCTGCTGAAAGGAGTGTGGAAGCGGGACATCTGTGACGGTGGGCAGGCACCGTCAACAGTACATAAGCTGCCACAGAGATGCAAGTTGTCGAACTTGCATTTTCGACATCCTTTTGGGAGGTTGGCGCAGTGGCATGGCAACGCAATTGTGTGAACCGTCACAGAGGTGAGCCTCGGCCAGGGAAGCTATGGATTCGAACTGTAGTCTATCTACAATCCTCCAAGCAGCAAGGAGGTGCTAGGCGCCCTCTGTGGCCGGCCGAAGGCGGCTCACCCAATGGTTCTAGCAGGGGATTTCAACCTGCAGCACCTACTGTAGGACGAGTTCAGGCGATACGAAGGGAAGGCCGAAGATATATTGCAGCTTAGCTCCTAGTGGGACCTCGCCCTCTGGACACGGAAAGGAGCAGTCACCTGGGCCCCCCAAGGGCGGCAACAGGGCCGTACGTCAACTATAGACCACTTCTAGGCCTCGGAAGACCTCTAAACAGTGTACTATGGCTGTAACGGGCCACGCGTTGGCTGGAATAGATGCACAAGGCGTGGGAGGAATGACTTGATTGCTTCGAATGGAGAGAGAAGAGGAGAAAGCTAAATGACAAGAGAAGGCGGAGGCAGCTTTTGACAGGCAGCTATCACGTACGCAGGCACATGAGCAAGCCGAGGGTCGCCGAGGCCACCACAGGCCCAGCCCGTCACACCCAAGACCTCTCATCCTGCCGACAGATCGCTTATAGTAGAAGTTCTAAAAATCCTCGAGCTCTTCTATCGGCGGGAGCTATGCACCTAGCCCGAGAGTCAAGGCTTCGAGGGACTCAAATTCATCGACCCGACCCCCCTTGTCCTAGCACCAGCTAAACTCGACGTCAGATCCTACAGCCAGAAACCAAAACGAGTAGGAGAAGGGGCCTTACTCTAAGTAAATATTAAGGATACTATCCTGCATCTCTACCACATGTAGGTCGAAGTCATGGCCCACCTCTCTGTTGATGCGCTGAGCAGGCGCCCCTCGCTCATATCCGTTGCTCTTCGCAAGGAGGACGTTCTTCTTGGCTTGTTCCTCTCTTGACAGCGTGCCACGTTTCGTAGCCTGTAGAGGCGCCGTCGCCGTCGCCGTCGCCGTCGTCTTTGTCGCTACCAAATGCATTTTTTCGTACCCGAGTTGTTTGGCTTTGTACAGAGGAGGACGTGATTAAGACAGGGGTGATCCCGCCGCCCGCTAGGAGTAGGACAGGACACGATATTAGATCCCCGTAGCGCCATGCCGCCTTTTTCATCCCCTTTTCTCTTTTTATTTTTCTAAAATTTTCTAGATTTTTTTCTCCTTTTTTCTGTTCTCCTTTTTTCTGTTCTCCTTTTTTCTGTTCTCCTTTTTTCTGTTCTCCTTTT
>MU854324.1:343890-359703 GCA_033296685.1 Parachaetomium inaequale
TTCTGTTTCGTGAAATTCGGGGTGAGGGAGCGGGCAACGAGGAGGGCGGCCGCTCAAGTTGGTTGGATGGAGTGCCTTGCCGCCCGCAGCTCACCCTGGCTCGCGCGACCGACGGAGCAGGGTGAGCCATCTTGGCTCACGCCTGGCTCACCCAGCCCGCTTAAAGCGGCCGGAGCCTGGCCGGAGCCAATACCGCAAGAGTGCACTATTCTGGCGGGAATATACAAATCCGCCCGGGGATTCATGGCATTCTCCCTAGAGTCCCAACCTGAGTGGCGGTTCGCCGACTGGAGAAAGACGTCGAAATATTCTCCGTGACTTTAGATGGCCTAATATTCTTATAATTACCTCAATATCTCAACCTCGACTTCGATGCTTGCGTCACACTTAAGAGACCAAAACTCTTCCGAGACATGACGGATTCTAATACCCGATATTCCGCCCATAGCTCAGTGTTCCTTTCATTTCACAAATATGGTGCAACCTAAAAGACATGGAGTCCCCGGCGACGATGACGAGAGCGACTTCCCAGGGTACATGTTGGTACATGCCTGAAAGTCTGCCGGATCTTGAAGTGAGTGACTGGCCACAGAGCCATGAGATGTATGCAATACACAGTTGAGTCTTTTGGGTGTCTGGCACTCTGTTGTACATACATACCTAGCTTGGCATATCACGATTCCCCGCCGTCGCCAGCCTTCTTGCACGATTCGATCTCAGATTACATGTAAGCCCCTTGTCACCGATGCACGGCGATCAGATAGTTCAAGAACACATGCATGCAGCCCTCTGAAGCGGCGTGACATGGTGATGGAGCAAACTCCCTCTGTCGATCCCAAACGACAACTTCCCAACCCGTCAGCGGCTAGGCTGCTGCGCGACAAAGATCTGCAGCAGTCCCTATTTGGGGCGTACTCTCACCTATCACGACACTTGCAATGTGATCAATCAACTGCTTTGCCGCCTTCAGGCACCGACACCCCATTCCCACGCGTCTAACACGTAGCTATACTTAGGTAATTTGAACTTGGTGCAGTGGCTCTTGGTTCCAGCCTCCACGCCGCATTTCCTCTTGTTGCTTTCACTCCTGCCCAAGTGGTCCATAGCCCCCACCAAAAGACTCACACCGTTTTTTACCCTTGCCCATCATGCCCACACCCATCATTCTTCTCATTGCTTTGCCGTCAACATGACGGGCCGAGCAGAAGACCGGGCCGGAGTTGAGCGCCGTGGTTCGACCGAACTTGGGGACTTGGTGAGTGTGATTGGCCATTATATAACAACACCCTTCGAAATCGAGAAGAGCCTTGTCGAGTGACTGGGGTCTCGAGCCGACCTCTAGTCTCATCACGACACCCCCCATGAAGCACTGCCACTTACACTGGTAAAAGAGACCGGGATTGGCGTCGGCGTCGGGGAGCCCACGTCAGTTGAAACAACGTGGCCGCACGGGTGACGGGATCTGAGTACCGTGCCGGGGACGTTGGGCGGAGATGCGGCAGCCGCATATGTATGTATTATGTATGTCGCGGGCACTGGGCTTCCTAGCAAGGGAAGAGCGGCGGCGAGGCTGCCACCAGACTCGACGGGATTCGACCGACAGAGGGAATATGGGAAATCATGATGAAAGGAGCTGAATGTGCGTCTGCCGGTATTGGCGTGTAGGATGAGGCATGCAGCAGCTGGGTATCCCGGTTTGGAAGGTAGTTTCGTCGACGCCGATGTGGCTGTTTTTGTTGAGCCTCATCTTTTGGCTATTCTAGGGCTCGAGAGGGAAATGATTGGCGGCGTCTGGGGCGACCGCAGCGTCAGGCTCGGGTACATGTTAGGGGGCGGCAAGAGACTCTGTGACTATGTCAACTGGTGATCGCTCTCCCCGAAATACGGCAGTAAGAAAATCAAAGAGAGCACTGCACTGACTTCTTCCAACTCATCGGGTTGGTTCTGGCATGGTACCGCAAGGTCCCCTAACTGGCAAGCTCTCAGCCTGTTGACATGGAAGAACAGAGCAGAGCAGACGATTCGAGACCTCGACAGCATCTACATACAGGGGTACTTTAGAATCTTACAGCGCTAGGGGACCATCCTGAGACATGCATCATTGAGGGCGCTCATGTTGGCCGTCACTGGGTAGAATTCGGACTATTATTGGTACCTGACACATGTGCAGCCTTGTGCCGTTGTGTCTGGTAAGCAAACCTGCATGTTGATCTGGTAAATCCTGGGGAGCTGATGGCGGAAGCTGAGACCTGATCTTCGAGCTGAAAAGGGGGATCAAGTCCCGGACCAAGAGAGAAAAGTATAAAGAGGGGGCCGCAAGACCCTTTTCATCTATGTCTGGCACAGCCAAACAGCAACGACCGGACCACACATCACAACAGCACCTCTTTGATCTCTCTTTGCCCGCCCAACTAGCAAAATGGTCTCTCTCAAGTCCGTGGCTGCCGCCGTCCTCGGCCTCGGCGTCCTCTCTGCCACAGCCGCCCCCGCGGCCAGCAGTGTTGGCGAGGCCAAGGCTGTCGCCGGCCGTCAGAACCGCGTCGAGGTCCATGCCTGCGAACACACCGACTGGAGAGGGGCCTGCCAGGTTTTCTCCAGCATTGCTGGTAGCTGCTGTGAGTCGAAGCCTACTGCCCCCTCTGAAGCTCCCCAGCGTTGACGAGTGGTGATTGCCCAGTCAATGTCCCCAGCGAGTGGGACAACCGTATCAGCTCGATTCAGAACCTGCAGAAGAGCAACTTCAAGTGCACTTGGTACCAGTAAGTACTATTAAACCTTGTCTTGAAAACCCTCGCGAGAATACCAACTAAGCCAGCTCAGGTATGGCGGCTGCACCGGTCAGTCGTACGACAACCAGGAAGACGCCGACCTCTCTGACGGCAATGGCGCATGGAACGACCGCATCAGCTCGTGGAACTGCTCTTAGGCAGTTGCGGTCATGGTTCGGATTGGCTTCCAGGGATGGTCTCGTTTCGCTCAACTTAATACAACTGCTTCAGCACATGCACCAACTTGAATGGTTCCAAACTTACCACAGCGGCCCATGACGTGTGCTCCACGCCTTTTGCACTGGCAGACGCTTCGACCCTTGCTTGTACGCCATCGTGATGCTGATAAATTGACGGGCTTGGGCTACAGCTGATATTGGTCCACTGGTCGAAACGGTTTCTGGCCCGAGAACGGTTCTAGTGTCGAGCACAGATTATCATCATGCGTGAGCTGATAACTAGAAGAAAGAGAAGATGACATGGAGGCAAGTATTAGGTATGGGGCTAAGGCTTTGTGAGTCTGGCGCTCCAGCTGTTTGGTATCCAGGCGTATCCCGTCGTCGCCAGCCTTATTGGACGCAGAGTAAGCCCTTGTCATTGGTCACAGGCTGTGTTTGCAGGCGGGAGATAATTGAGATGGGTGAGGTACAATGAGTGTCATGTCTCTGTCGATCCCGAACGACAGCTTCCCAACTTGTTGGCAGTTCAGCTGGCGGTTGCGAGACAAAGATCTGCAAAATCTAACTAGTTATGTATGTAGACTAGGCTTTTGAACGTCGTCGCACCTATCAGGAGATCACAGCACTTCAACACGACCAATCGACCGCTCGGCCACTTCCACGCCCTGAGACTCTGTTCCGAAGCTTCTAACCACGGTCGCCATGTTTCCAGTCTGGAGACAAATTGGACTTTGTGGCTCTTTGCTTCTCAAGATCTCAACTAAATCCGCGCCCCCCCTGTATTAGAGTATTGTGCCTTGCTGCCCGGAGGGTCCAGACACCACCCCCACCGGGACTCACCGTCTTTCTTTCTCCCTCGCCCATCACGCCGCATCGAGAACCCTCCCATGCTAGCCATCGAAATGACCGGCTCAACGCGGATCGGGCCGGAGCTCTTCAGCTGAGGCCAAACAATGCGGAAGGAGGGGTGACTGTTCTCTTTGGGGATGGCGGTCTCACTTGAAAATCGTGTCCCCGCGGGATTTGAGGACGGTGGCGGTTGGGCTCAATGAAGGGCGGCAATCCCGCATCTGGCATGAAGAGCAGCGGATTGGAGGCTACCATCCGGCGGCCTCGGCCGACCCAGTGGATAGATATGCGGGGATCACAAAGGAAAGTGGGTAAAAGGATGGTCCAGCTCAGGTGAGATTGTCGTGAGACATGCTAGCATCAACGGCGACGATGTTGGCCTGAAATCCTAACTATTGGTGCATGGCATCTCGATTCTGTAGATCCTGCAACGGCTAAGGCTGGTGATGGAACTTGAGAGCCGATCTGTGAGCTA
Source organism: Parachaetomium inaequale (assembly GCA_033296685.1). Taxonomy (NCBI): domain Eukaryota; kingdom Fungi; phylum Ascomycota; class Sordariomycetes; order Sordariales; family Chaetomiaceae; genus Parachaetomium; species Parachaetomium inaequale. The sequence continues at coordinate 348,162 of MU854324.1, forward strand.
ACAGGGGATGCACACATGCAGGGTCAACTGAACTGAAGGAGAAAGTATAAAGACGCGACCGAAAGACCTCAAGTGCTGTTTCCCCACCTACCACACATTGCAAAAGCTCCTCTTTGATCACTCGGGCCCTTCATTTGCCGAACTAACAAAATGGTTTACCTCAAGTCCCTGGCTGCCGTCCTCACCCTCGGCGTCTTCTGTGCTTCCGCCGTCCCGGCCAGTAGCACTGTCGAGGCTAAGGTTCTCACCGCCCGTTTCAACCCCACTGTCTATGCCTGCGACGGCGTCGACTGGACAGGGGTTTGTCAAGTATTGGCCAAGCCTGATGATAATGGTTGCTGTGAGTCAAATCAACTACCACCTGATTGCTCACTCAGCAGAAAGAAACAAACGAATGCTGACAAGTGGTCATTACCTGTACCCAGACACTGTCCCCGGCGAGTGGAGGGACCGTATTATGTCGATTCGCAACATGGAACCGTACAAGAATTACTGCGTTTGGTTTGAGTAAGTAAACCATGTCTCCAACCCTCTGAAGAATTCCAACTAACGTATCTTATAAGCGAGCGACGCAAACAAGCGAGCGACGCACATTAAAGACTGCACAGACATTTAGCTGTTGCACTAACAGCTTATTCCCGTCTTAATCCCGCTGTTAGTACTACAGCAGAATGTCTGTATAGCCTTTACCAGTGCGTCGCTCGCTTGTTTGCGTCGCTCGCTTATAAGATACGTTAAACCCTTTAGGAATGACGACTGCACTGGCGACCAGTACGAGAACCAGTCGGCTGGCGACCTCGCTGCCTCCGGTTGGGGCCGCCGTATCAGCTCCTGGGATTGCTTTGAGTACTAGTCAGGTACCACTCAGGCTGATGGAGCCGGGCTACGGAAGTGGGATATAGACTGCTACTGCAGTGCTGGCGAGTCCATTGTCTGTCGTGCTGTCTTGTGTCCCGGGTTGTCCCCGGTCATGGCCTCCTTTCGTTTTGTGGGCTTGTCAATGGGACTTGATACAACTGCAATAGCACCCACTTCTCTCATGACTTGAGGATAATCAATGCTCCCAAACTTGCCACACCGGAGTCACGACGTGATGAGGTTGTGGCTGTCTTTTGAGCTTCATGTCCTCTGCCTATTGAGAAGGAATTGGCGAGGGCGGCTCTCCTGCAGTGTCGGGCTAATATCCATAGTTGTGATGTCTGTTGGTTAGTGATGGCTGTCCTCGAGATGTGATATGATACTATGGAGATCAAATGCTTATACTTTGTGATATTGTCATATGGTGGCATAGTTAATACGGGGGGTAACTCAAGCCGCCGCCGGCCGACTATCACATTGCCTGTCGAACTATCTTTTAGTCTGTTAAGCCAAGACGGCCTCTATGTTGCCCCCGGCCTTGCTGAACGGGGCGTTGAGACCGAGCTTGGTGTCGGTTCTGTTATGGGCAAGCGCCGAGATGACACTCTCTTGACAACCATACCAGAAACGCCTGATCTCGAGCAACTCACCCATGGATCCAGTGCAGATCAAAAAAGAACAGAAAGCTCTGCCCTGTTGCGTATTTCTCTCCCATTCATGGATATGCTCTCTGCCTCTTTCAAAGGTCCACTACCTTTACATATTTCTCGATAATGGTCTGGATTCTTCTCCTAGGTATTCTCATTCCTCGGGGTCGTCGCGCACTCCCGGCTCCGTCCTTATTACTAGGTACCTAGTAGCGACCTGCGCATCTTAGAAGGGCTGAGGCTTGAGCATTAGGCATTGGGGGAAACCAAACAGAGCCAAGGCCCTTGTTCACCCAGATTCCGTGATTATATGGGTCGGACGACACGCCCGGGATGGCTGAGTTGATGTGTATGAATAAGCCGCCAATCTTTGATTATCATGTTTCGAACAAGCAAACCATCGCAGGCTTGCTCCCTGGGACTGTTCTATTCACTGGAGCACTGTCCCTCAGCATCACTATCTCAGGGGCAGCGGCCATCTTCAGGGGCCCTGTCGTCAAACTTCAAGTTCATGCATTTGCAAAGTACGGGCGTTTGTCGTCGAAGTCTGAAGCAAGCCTCGAGTCTCCAGAGACCCCGGACGAGACTGCCCAGTGCCCCACAAACATGGGGGGCCCTGGATCCAGACCGATCTGCGCGGTTGAGGGAGACAGCGTGGAGCGCTAGTTCGGCGCCTGAAACCGATATTGGATGCTGGAAACGATACGGTTACCGGATTGTGTATTGTGGAGCAGCCGCAGGGACGATGACGGGGACGGTCTTGGCTGATGATGGGTAATCTGCAGGATCGCGAGTGTCCCAGGCAGGTGTGTCGCCAAACCTGGTTGCGGGCTGTTGGTGCATGCAGCCAATACAGGAGGCGAAGGCTAACGATGGCGGGAAGGGATTGGTCCTGTCGCGCAGGTCAAGATGTTGGAAACCTGTTCTTGCTTGTAGAGGACCGCTTCGCCTTGGACTGACGATGTCGCGCAGGATGTGGCCTGCCACAGGCTCTCTTGAACTGATTCGTTGCTTAACCTGGGACCCGTGTGTCAGGGCTGTAAAAAGAGCGGCCGTCAACCGGGCCGCTGCCGCGCGTGGAAGGCTTTGCATGATCCATTTCAAGGTACCAAGGAGCGAAAATTACACGTATCTTTGCGAAAAAGGTGTCTGGTCCGTGTCAAGTGGGGGCCACCTCCTGCTCCTCAAGCCGAATGACGGAATGGCGGGCGGAACTCCCGATCGCCTTCTTTAGGCTGCTCCGAATTGGTCCCGTCATTTCGTTCGCCCTCGGTTGTCTGCTGTGCACTCTGGCCTCTTGTGTTTATTACGGGCAATTGTCTAGCAGCCTGGAAGGAACTCTGTTCAATTGAGCAGACGGATCCCGTTTCTCTTGAGATGATGCAACGGCAATGGACGTTTGGACGTTCCAGGTTGTCTGTCGCGGACATTGTGGCTGAGCGCGCGGGGCCGTTTCTCAATCTTGAATGGCAGCTCAGGGCCTTGGGCAGCGGCTCGTCATTGGCCAGTGGAGTCCCATGCGAAGCATTCAAAGTTAAGAGCTGCAACGAACGCATGGGAGCCCCAGGCCCGACCCACCACGGCCCCACACTTCCCGGTTTGCGTGCCCCCTACCATTTCCCACACCCACCTCGATTCACCCTGCGCTCCAGCCTTCGCCGTCTCATCCCCCAGTGCATCGCATCGTCGCGTGTTCAGAACGTCAGTCCCCGCCGCCATTCTTTTCCTGGGGAACGCTGGATTGACCAACCCGACGTTGACAATGGTCTAACTAATTCGACACGCCGAATCGCTTCAACCGCGACATACCCCACCACTCTCGCTCCTTTTTCCATGTTTCCCACAACCATTCCACGTCAGTGATAAAGACAATTACCATCTTTTGCGACCCGGTCGCGCGCGATCGGGCGCTTTCTTCTCAACCAGCCGCGTCTCGAGGACGCTGGCTCTCTTTCGACCACCTCTCCAACTGCTGCGCGGCCGCGCGGCGTGAGCCCCGACCACCATGTTGCGTCCCGCGACGCCGCTGTCGGTGCTGCTGTTCGCGGCATTCGCCCTGCTTTTGCTCTCGGTTCTATCAACCCCCATCATCAGCGCTATCCCCCTGGGTAGCTGGGAAGGAATCCAGTTTGGCGTCTTTGGCTACTGCACCCAGTCGGGCTGCACCCCAATCGAGATCGGCTACGATGTCCGTGAGTGTTGCCCCTACACAGTATGCGACGCCTGCGCTGCCACCGGAGAACTCATAAACAAATCTAGGATCTCTCCATGCCAGCGACTTCACCCTCGACGCCTCAACCCGTTCCACTCTTTCCAGCCTTCTCATTGTCCACCCCGTAGCGGGTGTCTTGACTCTCATCATGCTCGTTTTGGCCGTGATCGCTCACTTCCGCGGCCCATCCCATTCGCCTCGATATCTGCTCGTGCTCTTCCTGGTCGGCATCATCAACTTCCTCGTCAGTCTCCTCGCCTTCCTCATCGACGTCCTGCTCTTCGTGCCCCACATCGCTTGGGGTTCCTACCTCGTCCTTGCCGCCACCATCCTGGTTGCCCTGAGCGGATTGGTCTCGTGCGCCATGCGGAGGACCGTTGTGGGCAGGAAGGCAAGGCAAAAGCGCATTGCCGAGAACGCAGAGATGAGCGGCGAGAATTACTATAACCGACAGGCCCAGCAGACGACCGCTCCGGTCGCCACTTCAACCGTCCTCCAACCTTCCATCCCTCTTGTCAGCGGCGCCAATGGCGGAGGAGCCGACATGTTGCCGGAATTCGCTACTTATGACAAGAAGGACGATCAGGACAGCGACGAGCGGATTCCCCTTACCGCCAGAAGCCCGTCAAACAGGTCAAATCAGACGGCTACATTCGTGAACGACACAAGCAGCCCAACCGATATGGCGCCCATGCGTTCCATGTCAACCACCCCTGGTACTCGGGATCAGTACGGAAACCCACTGCAGGCCCAAGACGGGTATCCCATGAGGTCAGGTTCCGTTGAGCGCATGGGCTCGCCGGCAAGAGGCCCCATGCCTCCAGGTGGTTATCGGGGACGTGGTGGATACCCGGGTCCCGGCAGGGGCGGCTACAACGGCTACGGTCCCCCGCCAGGAGGCCGTGGCGGCGGTTATGGGCCGCCAGGCCGGGGGGGTTATGGCCCCCCGAGAGGCAGAGGAGGTTACGGGCCTCCTCCACGTGGTTACGGCGGCCCCATGCGTGGCGGACGCACACCGCCTCCGCCCAGTTACCAAGGATCCCAAGGCCCGTATGACCGAAGGGGTTCGCCCGCTGGGGCGTACGGTCCCGGTCCGTCTGGCGCCAGACGAGCCTCTCCCGGCCCGCCATCCGCGATGAACCAGTCGGCGTCCAACGTGTCATCCAGCGGCTACGACGCGTACAATCCGAGCAGGGACGAACTACCCCGGGCAGAGTCCCCTCCTCCCCTGCCCGGCATTGATGACGGAGCCGCCCCAGGGCAGGCGATAGAAATGGACGCGACTACTCGCAGTCCAGCAAATGCGCCCCAGGGCTTTGGCCAGTTCCATATCCGGGACAGCGACTCGGATGTGGCTGGCATGCTGGCGCTGCAGCAAGCCAGGACCTCCAGTGCGGATCGACACATGAGTGATGGCAGCAAATACAGCCAAGAGGAGTAAGACGATCCCCCGCTCTTTGCGCCCTGTATCTTGGGATCTTCACTGACTGGAGACTTTCAGGAACGCCTATGTGCCGCCAAGACAGGCGTGGAATCAAGGTTCAGGCAGGAGTTCACCTCGTGTACCCTCACCGCTGACCACGCGCCGCCCCGCGGAACTTCCCACCCACGGAAGCCCCCCGCCCCCGCCGCCGGCAGCGCCCGCTGGTGAGTACTACGAAGACGTGGACCCCCGCTTCGCCGAACCTCCTCCTCCGGCCCACAAACCAACACCAGCTCCCATCCACCCGACTAACTCCTACGAGGATATTCCCCAAGGCTCCCGCAGTCCCGCGGAATCTGAGCGCTCCACCTTCACCTCCATCTCCCAGCGGGGCGTCAACCCCCGCTGGAACCCGCCCGTGCCCCCGCCCCCGGCACCGGTGGGAAGCTACGGGCCCAACCCGATGGCCCCCAGGCGCCCCGTCGTCAACCGCACCGACCTCCTCCTCGGCTCGAACCCGGATTTCGAACTCCCCTCGAACCGCGGCGGTGGCGGTGGCGGTCCGTCCAGGTCCTAGGTGGCCATGGTACCCGACTGCGCCTACCCGCCGAGGAGGGCTTTTTCTGCCAGGATATCTAGGGTGGCGGTGGCGTGCAATAATATCTGATTCGGCCGCATTTACGGCGTGGCATGGCATGGGATGACTGCAGCCCATCCAGCGGGCAAGCTAGTCAGCCAGTCAGCCGCGTGCTTGCTTGGTCGCTTTGACGGCGAAGGGGCGTTTATTTTTTTCCCATTTGTCCTTGACTCCTTCACCGCGTATATAGACCCCCAAACTTCTTGTGATACACTACGACTACTACACTTCGATTCAAATTTAACACCTTTGTAATCAATGGCGTCGCGGTCCAGGGAGGACGGTGTTTATGACTGATATCAGCCCCTCTGGCATCTTGCTGAGTCTTGAGTGCTATGTCTCGTCAGGCTTCGGGGCTTGCTGTGTCTAAGACTGCGAGAGGCTTCCTCTTGCAACTTCCACGGCCACGCCACAGCAATGTTGCTTTCCCGGCTTGACATACATTTTCTAGGAAAACTAAGCAGCATTGGTTCTATTGTCTCAACGTGTCAAAGCCATGCGTAAACTATTGCATGTCCCCTCAGAATCCTAGGCACTACTTCTATGCATCGAAACATGCTCCCACGCCCCGACAGCCTCATACGAAACAAAACAACAAGCGAGACACTCACACAAAGACGCAGACAAGAATGCAAGACGGGCAGTTAAGCTACGCAGTTCCTACTGTACAAAGTCTGTGTAGGAGTAAGTTTGACCCCCCTTGTCCAACCAAAAACCGTCCAAGCAGTGGCGCTGCCTCTCCAAAGCAAGTGTCCTGCTCGCCACCAATATCAGTCCAAAGCATATATTTCTGCCGGCCGTGAGCCCCCGGTTCTCGCACCATGTGGTCCGCCGCCCTCTGCCAGATATCATGGGAAAACCGCCACGCCTCCATAATAAATACCCGTGTCTTGCTCCTGATGCAATGTGCTTAAACACATGCGAAGCCCATGTGATGCCGAGATGGACAGCGAGCGCGAAAATGGCGAGTCGACGCCCTCAGTATCCCCGCCTCGCCTTCTTGGGAACCTTCTTCTTCCTCAACTGATCGTCCTTGGGCTTGGTGAAGAAGCTGGTATTGCCCTCCTCGGTGTCGTCCACCCAGGCGTCATCGGCCTTGGTGAAGCCGCTGGGCCACGCGTTGCTGGCAGAGGCGCCGGACTCGCTCTCCTCTTTGTAACTGAGCAAAGTGGCAAACGCCATATTGACCAGGGGCTTCGCGACGTCGGCCTCACTCATCCTGTGGACCTCGTCAACGCTCAAAGCGGGCGGCTGGACTTTCCCATCGGCACCCAGCCTCTCTATATGGCTCCCGCGGAGCCGCTCGCGCTCCTCGCCAATGACACCAACTTTATTCTCCAAACAGCGGTAGTTGTGGTCGCGCACGATCTGTTCCATGTTCCTGACCAAACCCTCGGTGCCGGCGTAGAAGTTCCGGTTGATCTTGGTCATGCGCTCCGAGAAGGTTTCCTGCATGAACCTGTCCTCCGCAGTCGGGTACTTTGTATGCCAATCGTCAGGCACGGGCTTGTGGCGTCCATCGTAGTTGGACGGAAATCCGCCCGGGAAATAGTGCTTGATTTTCTCGGGGGGGAGGGTGTCGTGAACTTTCCGTCTGCCTCCATCTAGTGCCTCGGGAACTGTGTCAAAGGGGCTTGGTGTTGCAAGACGCCCGAAGCCTGTAAACTCATGAGGATGGCGCGACACAGCGCCGTGGTGCCGCTCGTCAAGAGGTAACTGTACTTGTCGGCCAGCGCCCTCGATCCCGTCATGGTCATCATCAAACGTGGGCAGGATGTTGGCGTCAAGATTGTATTGGAAGCCAATTGGCGATCTGGATTGGTACAGAGCCGGCGGCAGCTGGTCTTCAACGCGAAGAGACCTGGACGCGGATTCCAAGGTCGTGGGCTTGAACGCTCGCTGACCTGGCGGGCCTGCCTTCAGGGGCTGAGGTGGCCCTGCTGTGGCCGGCTTTACGCCGTACGTGTTGAACAAGCGGTCTTTGGACAAGTCCGGGGTCGTCGATGGGAGCGACGAAGGAGTGCCCGGGCGGCTGAGGTCGAGGTTGGCAGCGCGAGCTCTTGCCAATGTGTTTTGGGCGGCCTTTTGCATGGGATTCGGGTACGACGCCAAGCTGGTAAGCCCCTTGACAGTGATGCGCGAAGTCAATGTGTCCTCGGCGGCAACACTGCCATTGCTTTCGAATCCCGTCGGGGATGGCAGGTTCCCCGACCGAATGCTAGGCATCGACATGTTGTAGTCGGCGAAGACGGGATTCTCTCGCTCAGTAACCGGAGTGGCTGCTCGGTCGCAGTTCTGCTGCAGCGGCGAGTACTGCCGCAGTATGGACGCCGTGGTCGGAGGGGAAGGGGGAGCCTGGTCCTCAAGAGGCAACGCCGACAACAAGGCGTCGGGGAAGGGCATAAAGGTGCCGCCAGCCGGAGATTGGATGGGCTGCGGGTACCGGCGCGTTCTCGGGCGGCGAGTCGGCGGCTGGAGCGGTGTTGTGGTTTTGGGGTTGTAAATCGAACCGACAGTCGTGTACGTAGGCTGCTGGGTCGCTTCTGTGCCCGCAGACGAACCTGTCGACAAGTCAGAGGAAGGGGACGCCAAATCCATTGGGAAAGTAGCCTGCGTCTAGATTCGAACGGGTTTGGGGAAAAAGACGAAGGAAGGGTGCAGTCTTGGAAGGAAATTGAGGCAAGAAGGAAACAGTGCGCGGAAGTAGTGGCGTCTTGTCCAGAAAAACTGCCCTCGGGAGGCGTGAGTTGATTTGAGGATTCAAGGTAGACCATGGGCTGCCGGCGCTGGGGAAGGACGGGAGAGCTGGTGAAGAACGATGAGGGAGGGCAGGAAGTTCGCGGAAAACACGCATACCGTTTGGGTCGGAGAGGAAACCTTCGCTACTGCAGCCAACAGGCTGCAGCGTGCGTGTGGTCGGTTTATTGCGAAACATGGCCCAAACTGGGAGGACTGAGTCAACCCGTCCTTGCCAGAGCCTTCGTGAGCCTCCAGAAATCGAAGAAAGTACCGAGAAGGCGCAAGTCCGGGGGAGGAGGTCCGGCGGAACCTTGCGTCAAGTCGAGTAAGAGGTCGGCAAACACGAGCTGCCTCCGCTCAGGGTTGATGCGATCCCCGTCGTTTCGGCTCTGCGAGATCTCTCCAAGCAGATCGACCAGAGGAGAGGCGGCGGAGGCAGTTCCAGGTTGGCGAAAGCACGAGAACGCGCTCTTTCCATTATCTGCACGTGGTTCTTTCCTAAACCTGGCTTAGGACCAAATCTGAATCAGCTTTTCGCCGGCATGTACCCACAAAGAGAAGAGCACCTGCAGCACACTGGCATTGTGCGCAGAAAGGATGAAGGAAAGAGCCTGGATGGGCTCTGGCCAGACCTAAAAGGAGTGAGGCCGAGGAGAACGCAACTTTCTTGCTGGTATGGCAAGAACATTCAGCTCAAGTCCAGGGCCCGCTCGTCCTCCTGATTTGGGATCGCCGAAGGCACTGCCTTCAGTTACCTGGGATACTCTCTTTGAGAAAAGGGATGCCTTCATATTATGGACGGAAAGAGTAAGAAAAATGGGAACCAGCTCGTTGTTCCCAAACAACAAAGTTAGACAGATGCCGGCAAACCCAAGCCCGTTGCCATTAGAGCTGAATGGCCCGATACACAAGGAGACTCCAACCTGTACTCACCACGCAGGGTAGACCATCTTGTTTGCAACATAGCAAGTCTGGGCAGGAGGCTAGATATGGGTTGCTCCTGAGATCTGCCACTGAAATCCAAACACACAGCATTGGGCCCCTTCACCGGTCAGCGGCGAGGGGCCAGTGTTTTTGTCTCCACTTGCTGCTGAAGCAACAGAGACCCAAGGGTAACATGGCGATATGATCATGAAGTCTTCGGGGGAACAACCAAGGTCCCTGCCCGGCCACGGAGCCGCATCCTGAATTCCGCGAGATGATATGCCCAAGGTTCCAATCGACATCCTGTCAGTATCTCTATCTCCTCAGGGTAAGATTGACATCATGCGTACTGTCAGGCAAGGACAACTATCTTGTCTTACAGCCTTAAGGTGTAGTTAACCCCGCCAAGACTGTCGTCCAAAGGGGTTGTGGGCAGTGAGACATTGGAGACAGTAGCGGAGAGCCAGCGGGAAACGCCCCGATTCGCCTGGGTTTCTAGAGAACAGGAACGACACAAAAGCGAACCACGTGCTTCTCTGCAGACTGCATATCGGGCTGGTGCCGCTGGAATATGCATGCTTGAGGCACAGCGCGACACTCCCCAAACCATGTGTACCATGCCGTCAGCGGCCATTCGCAAGTATCAAGAAGTTGGTATCGGCGGCCTCCTATGAAGCGGTCGCCCTGGCATGCGGAACTTCGGATGATTGGTTTGGCCGGATTGTGGTTGGTTCAGAGAGGAGGCTCGAGCCGCGACGTTCATCAGCTGACCGCCTGCGGGAAAGTTTTCCTGGCTGCGTGTCTCCTGCGTCGAGGGTGTGTCCACGGCGGCACGGAGGGCATGCCCCGGCCTGAGGTTCGCACGCAAAAGGGAGCTTCCGCGGTGTCCCTGGTCCTGCACATCCGCCGCCACGCGGGCGTCATCGAAACTGATTTGTAGTTCTGATGCAAGATCACCACAAGACGCTTCTACAGCACAACCGGTGCTTCAACGTGTGTCGTTTCGAGGTCCCCCCCCCCTGGCATGGAGATAACGTGAGGGAGAGCGGAGATTAGGTGTCCGTGTGGGACCGCCCAGATTCCAGATTCCAGGAAGCCCGCCGGACCCCACTCCTCCGGCGCCTGGAAGCTGCCCGCCTGGGGCGAGGCTGCCGCTGTGGGGCTCCCCGCCCCCATCCTTCTTCGCCTTGGGCGTCTGACAGCCTAAAGCTTCACCGGTCCCCTGCTGACTGCCTCCACTGTGCTCCAAGACAGGAGAATTCCATTCGTCTCACCAGGTCTCCAGTCGCGCCTGTCGTCCTCTCCCGTTCGAACAGAAGCAGCAAGAGAAACAACTCCAACCAGCACCATGGACTACACGCACACTACGTTTTTCCCCGGCGCTCCGCCGTACCAGTTCATGGGAGCCGCCCAAGTTCCATTGACGCCCTCGCACTCGAACTCGGTAGCCTCGGAAGACTACAACACCACATCGCCCCCGGTAGGTTGCGTCCCGACCTCCACACACAGCCGGGACTGCAGGATGGGGAAAGGATCATGATTACGGTTGAAGCAAGGAGTCGGCCTCGGCCTTTTGTACTCGGTCGGCAGTCCATTGGGGCCGTTTTCTGCGCCCTGCTAGGCTGCCAGACTCCGCATTTTGATCGCTGCGAGTGGCAGTAGCGCGCATCCGATTGCGGGACGAGAAGCTTACACAATCATTACTCAGGAAATCTTTGACCAGTATCCCAACGCTCTCCCGTCCGAACAGTTCCAGAACTTCGATGGCTTCGTCCAGTACAATTCCGGCCAGGCCTTCCCGGGCCCGCCCACGCCGCCGGGGCAGCTTCCCGTGCATGCTGTAGTGGCCCCGGTGAATGGCGCTGTCCACCAACCCGGTCCCACCACCGAGATCCTCCCGCTCTCCAAGATCGAGGCCGACGATGCCAGCCGCAGACAGGGCTCGAACTCGGAGGAGGATGACCTGACCCCGGCTCAATCAAGGCGCAAAGCCCAGAACCGTGCAGCGTATGTGGCAGACCGTGCTCATCCACGCCCTTACAACCTTCTCCCCCCCCCCCCCCCCCCCCCCCCCCCCCCCCCCCCCCCCCCCCCCCCCCCCC